>OZ022265.1:98753769-99183769 GCA_963978885.1 Nemotelus pantherinus | reverse complement strand
TTCGTATCGGATCTTTCTGAAGTTTTATCAGACATCGCTCACCTTTTTTATGCAGATGATCTGAAAATGTACCACACAATAAAATCGAAATCATCACCCTACCTTTGATCTCCATAGCTATAGGCTCGAATCGGTGCAGAAGCAGTTCTTGCCATTTGCGTTGAGAGATGTATAATCCTTACGAATTCGGTAATCTACCTTCATACAGATACAGGCTAAATCTCTTAAATCTATCAAGTCTATCTTCGCGGAGGATAGTCATATGCTCCTGCTTTACTTTTGATGTTATTAGGGGCTTGATCAATGTTGTGTCCCAGTCCAATAAGATCACTTTCAACGAATCAGTAAGGCAGACGAGACACACACGTTTACTGTATGAATACCAACACCACACAGTTCACGCCAACAATGAGCCAATCAATAGATATTCAATAGCTTCTCAAAGCACTATTTCCCAACCATTTCCCGACCTAGGTTTAAAACTGCTCTGACTAAGGTGCTCACGTCATGAATGCCCTATCCAATTCCCTACCAAAAATGGTTATATTTTTAAAATTCTTTCATTGTTGTGTATTGGAAAAATTTATATAAATTGTTAAATATTAATTGTATGTGTTTTTTGTACGCCTTGTTTGGTTGAAAAAATAAATAAATAAATAAATAATAAAATGAAATTTGCCAGTGTTTGATGGGTTGGGGTTTGCATTTAGTAGAATTTGTAATGTTTCGTTTCTGTATACAACGAGAAAAATGCAATCTGAGTCGATGGTGTCTTAACGTGTATTGAAAGCATTTGATAGTGAAAAAAAATTAAAAAGAACTGACAAATAATGAAATTAGAGGCTGAAATTTTCTAAATGAAAATATTTAGTACAAGCAGTGGCGGATCCATGGGGGGTGTTTCCGGGTCCAGACCCCCCCAAAAGGGAAGTTCAATGTTTTTTATTCTAATTGCTGTTAACTGTTGGTTATCGTTTATTGTTACGGGATTCAAAAATCTTATATAAATTATTGAAACAGTAAATTATGATTAGATATATATTTAATAGGGAATATAAAAACTTTTTTTATTATCATTATAATTGACTCTAAATTGAAGATTTAGCCACAAAGATGTTCAAGCATATATGAATTTTCGAGCCTTTTTGAAAAATTCTTGAAGAATTTCGTTCTCGGTAAGTTCCAAGCGAATATGGATATTCAAAGAAGCAAAACCATTCAGGCGCTCCTGTCCCATCGTATTCCTCAAGTAGCTTTTGATCCATCTCAACGTCGAAAATGATCGTTCTGGAGTTGTTGTAGTTACAGGTAACACTGCTAACACTCGCAAAATCTTACTGACATTTTTGAATGACTCGCTATTGATTATCTGAAAAATACCGTAAGTTTAAGTTTTGCATATCACCTTTTTCTGCGCATAAAAATACTAATCGAAAAATATTTACCAACAAAGCATCAAGTGCATTTTCGATATTCAAATCCTGAATTTACTGTCTCTACATTCTGACTTCTGAGATGAAATTCCCCTCCGACTAATCCAAAATCTCTTCATAAAATTTGTTAAGTTCTGCCCTTTTTTTTTTTGACCAAATTCTTGTTTGAGGATCAATTGTCCGAAACTTTCAAAGACAGATTTGTGTTCTTCAAACCGACTTTTAAGATGAGAAATGAATGTATCGAGGAACGGAATGTCGAATGCAATTCTATATTAACCTTCCACATTTTTGGCTTATACGTAAAATTCATAAATGACATTTGCTATGCGATTGCTACTAACGACGGCAACCGCTGTGCCAACTTCGAAACAAAAACTATCGAATAGGGTCTCCAAACTAAGGAAAGATATATATACACTTCGTAGTGAAAAAAACCCCCCCTAAGACCGAATCCTGGATCCGCCCCTGAGTACAAGCATTACTGTTTACATTCATATTTAATAAATTAATATGGATGCGTGATGTGGCCCTGCAAGCTGTTTCAACATAGAAAACGTTTCCTACGATCCCCGAGAAACCAAGCTTTACGTGAAGCATATATCATCCGGCCAATTTAATTGTTTGGTAATTGGAGCTTTTGGTTAAGCACATAACTTTGCATCATGATTTTTTTACTGGATTTTTCTATGATTACTTTCCAGAGTCTTTGCGCTATAGCACTGGTGATCAGGCTACCTCTGCTGTTGATGTGCTCCTTTGTTTGGAGATGAGACAGAAAGTTATTGGTGAAAAAATGCTCGACGCAAGAATCGTAGCCTTGGCTCATGGGCGCGTTATATCTAAATATGCTAAATCTCCCACAACCGGAAAAGTGGTCAAGGCCGAAAATTAGCTCCAGCATTCTGCGCTCATCTCGTTGCAGATACAAATACACTGACAACATATCTGTTGAGCAAATACAGAATGTTTTTTAGCCACTATTATGAACTAAATGCCGGCGAGAAAAATACATAAAAGCTTGAGAAGAAAAGTCCCTGAGAGAAAGATGACGGAAACGAAAAATCCTGAAAACTTTTTAAATGTGGAGGTTATATGTTCCGAGTATGCAATATTACAAATTAACTCTTGAGAGACGAAGTTATTCAGTAAAAACATAAAATTCCGACACCAGGTTTCCGTAGTCTATATCGGAATAACCGTAATAAAATCTCAAAAAATTTAGTTGATTGTGTTAAACGACATACCGCTACGTCTGATGGCTTTATTTTTGTTTCAATCTCGATGATTTCTTCCCTATTCTTGTTGTTTTTTTTTTAACCAGTTTTCTTTAGCTTTGATCAAATTTTCTTTTATTTGTTTAAAATTTACTTTATGACATTGTACTTTAGTAGATGTGCATTTTATTGTTAAATGAAATCTCTCGTTGCATCAATTTACGTGGCGTCAATGTTTTCTGTTTGTAAAAATGTTTCGTTTTTCAACCAAAGTGTCATGGAATCTTTCGATATCTGCAATTTTGGTCAAACTGTGGGCTTTGGTCAGATACAGCTCAATGTTTTGAGGTAGTAAATATTTTCATTCATACTCCATTGAACTTATTTTCGTCTACTATTAATTTAGGAATGCTAACTCTTGCGAAATGTGTTTCGAAATTTTCTATGAGCATTTGGTTGTGTCAATTTGACAGGATATAAGTTGATTTAATTTTATAAAGTTTTTCATTATTGTAAATATATCATCCTGAAATATTTTGTTAATGCCATTGGCTGTTTTAGTGTCCTCGAAGCTAGACTTAATTGAAATTTTGACTGACAGATTTCATATTGGTTTATCGTGATTTGAATCAGATTAAGTAATTTTGGATGTTATAATTGATTCTTCCTCATCACAATCGGCGCTACAACCAGAGTCTCGTCCTGGCCTCCATGGTCTCGATCACGAGCCGATGTCATCCAATTCGGCATCCCTAAACTCCGCGCGTCCAGGTCAATGCCAGCGCAGGCAAGGTTTCCCACTCTGTCGTCTGCCATAAAATGGAGCTAGGTGTCCTGTTCACCGGGGCTTACCAAATATTATCTTAGGAATTACATCTGCTTTGCTTTTAGGTAGATAATGTACAGCTTATGGTTGCAGCGTCTCCGGAATCACCCTTTTTTCCCCTTCCAGAATTTTCTTCTCAAATGCGGCTTAGAGGTCAGAGTGCCTTTTGCTGAGCATCCAAGTCTCGGATTCATACGTGAATGTCTTGTTCAGCAGGAGCTTTGATGTTCGGGTGATATTTATTTATTTATTTATTTATTTATTGTCTAAATCCACAGAACAAATCCAATTATTGATTAGACATGAAGAAAAAATAAAAATAAATACAAGTATATAGAATATGTAAGAAAAAGAAAATAACATGAAAACCAAGAAAATTAATAAGAAAATATCATGAAACCAAGAAAATTAATAAATTCAGAATGAAGTAATAATACAAATGAGAATAAAGAGCAAATCGATCGGAAAAGAACCAAACAAAATGAGTAAAATTAGGACATATTACGATTATAAGAGATAACGTTATTTTTTAAATTATTTTAAAACACAGATAACGTTTGAGGCAGAGGACCAAGGTTAAGGCTATTGTGTTGACGAGGCAAACGCAAGAGGGGGAAAAGAAATAGGTGTCGGTACGGGCAAATGCAACATTAAAGGCAAATAATGTTCTATTAAGACGGCCCGGTTCCCTAACTGAAAGTTGAATGCGGGGGTCAACCAATATACTGCCTTTAAAAAGTTTAAAAAGGAGGCACTCGTCGAGGAACACTCTGCGTGACTCAAGGGAAGGAATTTGAAGGATGGAGAGGCGCATACTGTAATCACAATACGGAATACTGTACTTATAGAACAACGAGCGGGTGAATCGGCGTTGCACGGATTCAACCGCATCGATCAAGTATCTATAATGTGGACACCAAATTTGGCAACAGTATTCAAGAACACTACGGACAAAGGAAAAAAACAGATAAAGAGAAGTGGAAAGATTAACAAAACGTTTAGAGGATCTGATGATGAAGCCGGAAAAACGAGAAGCCTTGGCAGTGACGTGAAGAATATGCAAGTCGAACTTTAATTTAGAGTCAAAAATCACGCCAAGGTCTTTGATATTAGAAACAGCATTGAGAGGAGAGCCAAGGACACAATAGGAGAAGAGCAAAGGAGATATTTTGTGGGTGAAAGACATTTGATGACACTTCGCAACATTCAAAGTGAGGGAATTAGCAGTGCACCAGTTAGCCAAAGTATCCAAATCGCACTGCAATATGGTACAGTCACTAGCGGATTCTATTACTCTGAAAATTTTAAGATCATCAGCGTACAAAAGGCAGGGAGAATTAAAGAGGGAAGGAAGGTCATTAATAAACAAAAGGAACAATAAAGGATTTCAAGATCCTTAATAGATTCAAAAGCGGTATCTCAATGAAAGCGAGTTTCCAGATAATTGAAGTTTTGTAAAAGTAGTAATATTGATATACCTCTTATTTTTTTTAGTGATTTAAGGTAAAATTGAGATGGACGACAAGGAACTGGGTTCGTTTGGGCTGGTGGAGGATTCTCTATACCCCATTTTTCTCGGTGAGCGGTCTTCCGATCAAAGATACTTCGGGTACTTAGAATTTAAAAACTTTCTAGTCTAGTATGTCAGAAAATAAAAATCGATTTTTTGTTTTTTCATTAATAACATCTAAAACATGTATATAGTAGAAGACGTAAGTAAAAGAATTTTCCGAAATTTGAAGGCGTTGAAAAGTTGCAGCCATAAACCGTAGGAAGTATACAGTCTCACCGTTGGAGGTTTTCGTAAACCGTAGGAGTTATACGCTTACTTTCGCATCGAATACTTTCGAGCCCAGCTCCTTACCTGGCTATTTTGTGTAACTAAATTGTACTTATTGTACACAGTACTAATTGTCAACTGACGGGTACCTAGAACTGTTCACAAGCTCAATAATCTGGACTTTCGTTCCGAACCATCTTCATTCTGGTGCAAAAGTCCCCGAAATCGCCACATTTATTGCTGTGCTAATCTTCAACGAAAGATTCGAACCTATTTTAAAGGTGATGGAAGTCATGGAGGTAAATATTGGCCTAAATGCCCATGCTTTCGTTCATCACACGCAACGATTCTCGCATCGACCGCTCAGAGAGACGCTTGAGCGATTTCGCCAAACAAGCCCGGATATCCAACAGAGAAGAGAAAACGGCCTTACATGACTTCTTTAAAGAAGAAGAAGGTGAACTCTATGGTCCAGGCATAGCAGATTGATCGTGAGACGAATTTTTTATCATGAATTATGTACAACAACTTTCAAACGCGTTTTTCTCAAAACACGATTTTTTCAAACTGCTGCCATGATATCTCAAAAAATATTTGATTGATTCTGCTCAAATTCATACATCATTTTAAGTGCATAAATAACTACAAAATGAACTAAAACAATTAAGATTGGTTCATTACTTTTCATTTTACAAGCTAAACAGACCCAAAAAAAATCACGAAAAATTGATTTTATTTATTTTTCTAAAGCGGTAAAAAAATATTAGTTTTTGGAATTCTAACTTAATTTTACTTCACTTTGGAGTCTCAAGTCTCAGAATTAAAACTGCGTT
The DNA here is from genome assembly GCA_963978885.1 of Nemotelus pantherinus. NCBI lineage: Eukaryota > Metazoa > Arthropoda > Insecta > Diptera > Stratiomyidae > Nemotelus > Nemotelus pantherinus. The sequence continues at coordinate 99,177,680 of OZ022265.1, read as the reverse complement.
TAGTTTTTTGATTTCAGATAAGCAGAGCGGCCGGATTCATGGCAGCAGTGGAGCACGTCTTTTTATATATGTGTTCTTCTTGGGCGGCGTATCTCCGACTATTTTATATAAATTTACTTCAAAAAATGCATAAAGTTTGTCTAAATAGTAATAAAAATGATATATAATTTACGAACTAGTTTATTTCAATGGTTTGTCAAAAACAAATTCCACAAAAAAGCATTAAAAAACGGCCTTCACACTAGACGACCGCCTTAAGGTGTTTTCCATATGTTCTAAGTAAGATACCATTAAAAGGCTTAGTTTATTAGATGTGTATTGTTTTAAGCTTTCTAATGTTATAAAAATCATTTTTTCGATTTTTTTAAGATACTGCATTTGCGCTTATAGTCCGGGAGCCAGCGACATATTTTGGCGACTCATTTCATCGTCGATCAAAGTATGTAATTATCCTCAATAAGGTCTAGTTAGTTACGAAAATCGACCACTTACAACCAGTTAGCGGGACAACGTTTACTGAGAGCATCAACAACATGTAATAAACAATAGAAAAAAAACCTCATATCATCGCCATTGATATTTTGAGGGGCTACCAATTGACATCAGACGATGTCAAAAAACGACCACTTACATTTGTTTGGCGGGACAATCAACCACTTACAAGCGCGCAAATGTGCAAAAAAATTACAAAAATTGACTTACTTCATCGTTGCTCAAATTGGACATGGTTACTGAGCATCATGTTGTACATGTAAAAATACTGTGCTTACAGTCGATTCGCGGGACAAACCTACTTTAAGCGATCATCAAAGTCGCCGCTGCAAGAGTCACTCACTTGCAGTTTGAACGTTCAAATGCGCGCACGTGCTGTTAAATATATTTGGATGGTCTCACACGCGCTTGTCGTGTCCACCACACGAGGAATCTGACACAAAAATCATTTTTCACGCGTGTAAAATCAAGGACAAATCTAACATCGTCATTCGATGCTCAGATACCAATATTTTGGTTATAATGCTCGGTAACATGCAACGCGTCAGCGAGAACGTTAAAATCTGGTTTCACGTTGGCGCAAAAAAATAATGAAAGGTTCATCAACGTAACTGAAATGTACACGAAATTAGTTCCAGAGTTGTGTTCGGCATTTCCACCGTTTCATGCCTTCACAGGATGCGACTTTAATCCTTCTTTGTACAGAAAGGGGAAAGTGAAACCATTAACTATTTTGCGGAGCAGCGAAGAGTACTTGAGAGCTTTTTCATATATGTCAAAGTACCCCGATTGCGACTTTGCGGCGATATTGTCGATTGTAGAGAAATATGTTTGTCGTTTGTACGACAGGAAAAAACAACGGAAGTTAATAAGGTGCGAGTAAAAACGTTTTTAAAGGCCTACAAATGCAAAGAAAACGAGCAAACACTCAACATCAATGTTAGAAACTTCGATGGATCGATCCTTCCTCCATGACAATCGGAAATCGTTCAGCATACCCTAAGGTCCGCTTATATCGAGAAAATGTGGAGCAACTCCTACTCACAAAACATCACGAATTTGGCACCAGAAGACTGTGGATGGCAAATAAAAGGGGACAAATTTGACTTCAAATGGTTTCAGAGTGAACAGTTGCCAAACATCGTCGAAGACATTGTACTCAAGAAAGAAGGTGAAGAAAAAAAGCCAGACGGCGAAACTTTGCCAGGTACACAATAGCAACTACAATAATAGTAAAATATTCAAGGTGCACACAATATTTTATCTGCCAGGGGTAGAAAACGCGAGTTTTCTGTCTGCCGGACCTTAGAAATTCCGAGTACGATCAAGATTCTTCCGATGAAAGCGATGAAAATTAGTATATGAAAATTGTATTAAGTCACGAATAAATTTGGTACATATCTACTTTTTTACCGATTTCATACTCATTTTCTCAAATTTTGTTTTCGTGTATAAATTTATGATTAAAGTAATGTTCTGCTTCACAAAACATGGCATGATCGCTTAAAGTAGGTTTGTCCCGCGAATCGATTGTAAGCACAGTATTTTTACATGCGCAATATGGTCGTCTGTAAACATGTAGAATTAGAGCAACGATGAAAAAAGTCAATTTTTGAAAAAAATGTTGCACGTTTGCGCGCTTGTAAGTGGTTGATTGTCCCGCCAAACAAATGTAAGTGGTCGTTTTTTGACATCGTCTGATATCAATTGGTAGCCCCTCAAAATATCAATGGCGATGATAAGAGTTATTTTACGTACTGTTTCTTACATGTTGTCAACGCTCCTGACACCAAAAGGTCTCGAGGTGCGATGTAAGTGGTCAGTTTCTGTGATAAGCACAAACAAATTGAAGACCCTGATATACTTTCATTGACGATGAAATCGGCATATTTTTACTGTCGCTGGCTCCCGGACTATTAGTAGGGCAGTATAATAGGCTTTGTTGGATTTAAGCAGCCACCTGCGTATCTCTTCTTCTATGTTGTTATCGGCTGCTACGATTGACCCAAGGTAGTTGAAAGATGGCACTACTTCAAACTCATGCTGAACTACCTTGAAGGTTTGATCAACTATAGGTGTTCTTTCTGCAGATGCTACCACCTTGCACTTAGTCTTTCACTCATTTATGTATAGATTGAGCCACACCTCGATCTTAACGAAGAATTCTCGTACATCTAGTTCTGATCTTCCAATAATGTCTATATAATTTGCATAAGCTAGTACCTGGCAGGACTTGTTGACGATGCTTGCTATCGTTGACGTGCCAGAGTCTCGGTTTGTCTTTTCCAATGTCAGGTTGAAGAGAAGTCAGTTAGTTCGATTTGTTAATTATACAATTTAAAAATATTTTTGATATTCTGGGTAAATTATTTTTTCATATCTTCGATAGTGCATTGTATTGATTGCATTGTAAATATTCCTTTCTTCATTCATTTTAACTGAATGAAACTTCTTTAATTGCACTAAATAATAAAGATCAACATTATCTGAATCGACTTTAATATTTTATATTCAGTTAATTACAAGTTTGATTTGTTGCACTTTATCAATTAGTTCGGGAACTGAATTTAAAACCTTTGAAACATTTCTCCAAGCTGCGTATTATATATGAAAGAGAGTTTCAAATATGCTTTTATAATAATTCCTATACTTAATATTTTTTTGCCATTCAACTCACATTTTGTAAACAACCCTTAGTCAAATAATCAGCCGAAATGAATCATCAGGCTATTAATTCAAGATTTTTTAAGTTTATGTGAAAAATATCATATACAGATTCAAACATTCAACCAATTCATGGCCGAATCATATCGCTTTACAAATTTTGCAATTACTCCACATCCAGTTTCACTTAAAACCAGATCATAGGATAACAGTTTTTATTACAATGCCAGCTGTCTTGTAATTGTGCTTTTCAATAATTACACGAGAATCGAGCACAAGGATAAACCAGAATAAATGCAACGGCAGTGCACAAATAAACAGCCCTGGCGATTCGTAATTGCATGCGATTTGATCAAACATTATTCCAGATTGCTTAAAATTAAACACTTGCACAAAAAATTATTTAATGCAGGTAAGTTCAGTTGGGTTTTGCTGAAGCATGAAATTTAGCATTTCTTCATATCCGTTCACTTGATGAAATCGAGTTTCTGGCTTAAGTCTTTCGTTTCGATCACTTTGCGAATGAGTGTAGAATTTGTGGGTGTACATCGATAATGATGTTTATACGATACTGTAAACTTGTATATATTTTAGTTTTACATTTGTGGAAAGCAATTGAATTTTGTGAAAAGTTTGTATGAAGTAAGAGGCGGCCAAGAATAAAATCCTGTCTTAACTAGCGCAGAAGTACATACTACAGCTTGAATATAAGTTAAATGCGAATGCGTGCAAATTTCCCATCAATTATCTTGGGAGCAAAAAAAAGGTTTTATTTTCGCAGCAATGTTCATTATACTACAACCTATTTGAGAACGCATTGGTTTGAATCTTATTCTTCATTCAATGGAATGGTCAATCTAGTTTTGACGTTTCACGGCAGTGGTTGTTTACTTTTGTAGCTAGCAATTATTGTCAACTAATCAATTATATAATCGGTTATTGCTTACATCTAGTGCTTATTTATTATTCATTTTTGTTTTGAGTGCGGAGATAATTGGCGATTTGTATTATTTGGCTTATTCTCACTCTTGTTTACTTCTCATCTTGACATAACCTAGAATGGCTTCAATCAGCCTCACCGAATGCTCGTCTTGTGGCCAGGGTAACACGAATGACGATCTTCTCAGTTGCGGGATTTGTAGAAAGCCGCAACATGCTTCCTGTGCCAAACTGAACCGGACTTCAACTCTAGCCATCAAGCAAAACAAATCCTTCTTCTTGTGTACATTCTGCACTATCAAAGATTCTCAATGGAATGACATGTTCAATGTAATCACTTCATTAAAAAATGAAGTTAAATTCTTGAAAGAAGAAATTGATAGACTAAAGGGTATACTGGATAGCCCAATTAGGATGGAGGAGGTGATCGCGGAACAGGAGGATCGAAAAAAGCGAGCGTCGAACGTTATTGTTCATGGTATTCCAGAGTCGGATAGTGCTGGTGATATTGTCGAGGTTGTAGATTTACTTAACCTCACCCTGCGACCGTCTGCCCTGGCTGTGTCTTCTTCCGATGTAAGAATATTTCGGATCGGAAAACCGAGAGCTCAACACGTAAGGCCAGTGAAGGTTGTTACGCCGGACCAGGCAACTGCACGGAGTGTTTGTCGTAACAAGAAGCTGCCTGAAGTCAGAAGTATCTTGTCATCAAAAAAAGTAAGCATATCGTCTGACTTGACTGTTCAGCAGCGCAAATACTTGAACTGCCTTAGATCTCAACTTATTGAAGTCAAGAAAACTGACCCTGGTGCCACTATCAAATATGTAAATGCGGTGCCGAAAATTATTAATTCAAAAAACTCTGTGCACATCTATAAACATTTATTACCAAAACGTTCGGGGACTTTCCACAAAGCTTAATGAATTGCGTGTGAATCTGGCTACCGCTAACTACGATGCGGTCATTCTAACTGAAACTTGGCTGTCACCGGCACACTTCACTTCTGAACTAGGCTTTAAACAATATACAGTTTATCGCTATGATAGAAATAAACATTCCTCACTGAAAACTAAAGGCGGCGGTGTCATTATAGCGATTAAAAACACATATAAATCTGAGAAGCTTGCTTCAATTCATAACGATGTCGAAGAACTCTTCGTACTTTTACGCCGGGAGTCTCATCAGCTGATTTTATCGACAGTCTATCTTTCTCCTGACACTACAGCTGCAAGTTACACGAAACACACGGAGAATGTTTCACATCATGTTTGCATGCACACTGCTGCCCACCTTGTTATTGTTGGTGATTATAATCTTCCGAACGTTACTTGGGGTCCAGATGTATGGTCAAGTGTTTCTGATTCTGATAAGAGCACTGCCATAATTGAATCATTTGATTACCTGAACTTGATTCAACATAATAATATCACCAACTGCAACGACAGGATTTTAGACTTAGTGTTTTCTAATCTGGTTGACTGCAATAGTTTAAGAGTCATAAACAATAATGCACCTTTAGTGCCCTTGGATCCACATCATCCAGCACTTGATTTGTATGTGAAATCGATTAAAAATTATAATAAGAATGAAAGCCATGCTGATACTTTTTACAATTTCAAAGGTGCCAATTACGATGTTATCAATGAAGAGATTATGTTTGTTAATTGGGAAGTGCTGGATGATTTGCAAATCTATGAGGCCGTTGATCTTTTTCATTCGAAATTAAATGAAATTATTACGAGATACGTACCTACAGTTTCCAATACTAACAGCCACTTTCCTCACTGGTTTTCTTCGGATCTAAGGAAACTCATTCGTGAGAAAAAGATTGCTCACACTAACTATAAAATATCTGGTACCTTAAGTGACTATAATATATTCTCTAATCTTAGGAAATTATGTAAAACCAAGTCGAGGGCTGATTATGAAGTTTATATTTATAAAATTGAGTCTCAGATACCACAAAATACTAAGCATTTTTGGAATTATGTTAAATCCTGTAAGTCAGATGCAGCTCTTCCGGTTAATATGCACCTGGATAGTATTCAATCTTCTTCAAAAACTGAAATAGCTAACTTGTTTGCTAAGCATTTTTCCGGTGTTTATTCGACGACTGCTAATAACTATATTCCACCTTATTTCAACTCACCTATTAACCTTTTCGATTATACAATTGGTCTCGATTTGTTAATGAAAAAGCTTTTGGCTTTAGATGTTAGTAAAAGCGCTGGGCCTGACGGCATACCTCCAATGTTTTTAAAAAAATGCGCAAGCAGTTTGGCTTTACCTCTCTTACATCTGTTCAATAAATCACTATCAGTTGGTATATTTCCTTCAATATGGAAATGTAGTTATGTGATTCCAATTTTTAAGTCTGGCGATAAATCTGAGGTTTCTAATTATCGTCCTATTTGCCTGCTGTCCACAATTCCAAAAATATTTGAGAGCCTTGTCACTGATCACTTAACGTCGATCTTAAGACCTTTAATTATACCTAATCAACATGGCTTTTGTAGTGGGAAATCTGTCAACACAAATCTTGTTACTTATCAGAGCTATATTTTCAACTCCTTTGCGTCCTCACATCAGGTGCACTCGATTTACACCGATTTTACCAAAGCTTTTGATAAAATCAATCATGAGCTATTATTTAGGAAACTTTTGAATTTTGGTTTCCATGGTCCTTTGCTCAATTGGTTGTGTGACTATGTGAGCGGTAGATCGCTTGTAGTGAAAATTGACAATAATTTTTCGAACAGATTTTTCCAATCCTCGGGAGTCCCCCAAGGCTCTCATCTAGGTCCGCTCTTATTTTTATTATTTATAAATGATATAAGTTTAGTATTCAACAATGTGGAATTTCTATTGTTTGCTGATGACTGCAAAATTTTCAAAAGCATTTCATCCAGTTCTGATATGTTAACCCTTCAGTTCAATCTGAATAGTTTTTATTATTACTGTTTGAATAACAGTCTGGAATTGAATATAAACAAGTGCCATTATATTGTTTTTAAACGCAACAGAATCGATTACCAGTTCATATATACCATTAATAGCACGCCCCTTCAGTCCTATTTTTCTGTTAATGACCTCGGAGTGAGATTTGACGCTAATTTATCGTTTAGCGAGCATGTCAATGAAATAGCTGCTCAAGCACGAAGAATGTTAGGTTTTTTGATACGTAACTCCCGTCGTTTTCATAATTTACTCGCTTTAAAATCACTTTACTTTTCTTTAGTTCGCAGTAAATTGGAATTCTCTTCGATTGTATGGAACCCCTATTACCAGTCTCATTGTAGGACACTGGAAAGAATCCAAAATAAATTCCTTCGGTACATTGGCTTCAAACTTAGAATAAACGGTTGCGATTTTGATTACGCTTATGTCATGTCAGTGCTTAATATGAGCTCTCTTGAGGTCCGTAGAACCTACCATGAGGCCATATTCTTATACAAAATCTTAAATAATAAGCTGGATGCTCCCAACATCTTACAGGAATTACCATTTAGAGTTCCTCAGAGAATGACGAGGTCTAACGTTTTATTTATGCTACATACTTATAAAACCAATCATGGTCAGTTTTCTCCATTGGAGAGGTTGAAACGTTTGGGCAATGCATTATGGGAGCATTTAGATCTTTTCAACACTAATTTGCTCGAATTAAAAAATGTGGTATTGTTCATTTCTAGCTAGCGTTGTGGTATTTGCGTCCCCTTTTCAATTTTCAATTTTCAATTTTCAATTTTTTTAACTTTCAACTTGGTTATTTCTACTTTATTTTGTCATTTTTCTTCTTTTTTTTTTCTCTCTTTCTTTCTTTATATATTTTTCTTCCTTTACATATTTAACTTGTATTATTTTTCCTTGTTATTCTTATTGTATTAATTTCTAGCCTAGATTATATAACGTAGCTCATTTTTTAACGATTTATTTACTTTAGTAAGCTTTAGTTTAGTTTAACAACTACTGTCGTATCTTTCTTTATATAATGGATTTTATTATCCGTGGATGCATATAAATAAATAAATAAACACTATACATACATACGCCCATACATATAGACAACGAAGATAGTCATTTGATGCAATGTTGCTGAAATAAATAACAGTAAACAATGAAAACATAATCCTCCTATTCTGCATAGCAATTAGTTGCCTAGATTGTATTTGCTCATTCACATATGTGTAAAACACTATGCAAAAGTTTCAACTACAGTATTAGATACTTATCAAGTGCACTGTTATGTTGCAATGAGACGGAAACTTCAATGTTTGTAAAAGTTAATATGCATTTAGATATACTTGGATGCAGCTTGCTGCATATAAAGATACTTGAAAGTTCGCTCGATTCCAAACAATGACCTTATGTGAGCATGATTTGCATGACTCAGATATAACTGATAGTTGAAATACTGGAATGCAACAAAATTTCTTGATTGTATTAACCTAATTTGATTTTTTCTAACTTTCGATGTAAAGTATTTGAATTGAAACATCAATTTCGTCTTTAAAAGTTACATATGCTTCATATATTTGCCTTTTTCTATAGTGTCTATTGGTTTTAGTCCTAATATAACCCACAACTTTTATTAATATTGTATACATTTAAAAAGACTTGAAACGCTAATTACTTTTTAATTTTGTTTTTTTTTCTAATTTGATATATGCTTTTGATAGAAATAGATTTGATTTTGTCAATTGCAGGACAATTTTTTTTTCAGAGCCTTGAAAATAAGCTCCATTTAAACAATTTCCTAAAATTGAAAAGTTCCAGCACGTACCGTACTGAATAAGTAAACTGTAAGTAGTATTTTAAAAGGTCAGTAAAATTGCTTGGTTATGGCTCTTTAGAGAGTAACTAAGCAACAATGTATGAACTAAAGCGCATGAGAGAAACATCGCTTAATTTTGAATGTCAATATTGACTATAGCATCTATGCCTCTAGCAATCTGAACTTGCGAAGTGAGCAATGGAAAAAATCATTAGAACTATCAAATATTTTTTTTTTTTGCTCTTAGTTTAAAAAAGCCTGCAAATGGTAGAATTTTAACAACTATTTAAAGCATTGATCTAGAGTAAACTTAGCTTTTACTCTGTCCATACGCAGCTTGAACAGTCAACAATTTTACACTGATTAAAATTCACATCATTATAGACTATTTTGATACTTCCACTTGATACCGCAAGGCATAAGACCTTGACATGCTGTTTTGTAGCGCACAAATACCAAAAAATTACCGATCACACTGAGTTAATCTTGCAAGTCTTCCTAAACCTGCTGGCAATGACATTAGTTTCAATTTTACCTTGAAGCTTCCGGAAAATCAACATTGGAAATATACCTTAAATTAATCTGAAAAACAGATATTATAATAACAGATAAAGTTTGTGGCATTTTCCAATAAGCCGATTATTATGACGGAGCATATGTTCACTATGAGTCTTACATAATATATGCCCTTAACAAGTTTATATTTGTATTACATCAATACAGTATTGCAAAATCGAATTATATTTTCCTCGCAGGCAAAGTCATCTAAAGTAAGTCGAGTATTGAAGCCGCTTGCAGTTCATTCCAATAGCGATTCGAGTTTATTATCAAGCAAGTAATTTACTGTATTACACAAACAAGTATAAACATGAGCACAATGCACATCAAAACGAAGCTATAAATGAAGTCAGTAGCTTTTAAAATCATTTTATGTGTTGAATTGTTTCCCGTTCAGACCAAGGTTACTTCATTCTTTTGAATTCGCATTTAAGTTGACGAGTAAATACGTTTATCAGATTCATGCAACATTTTCAAGGGCTTCTTCGTATTATTAAATGCATTGTTTAAGAGAAAAAGCAGATTTTTCTTTGACTAATTTTATTCAACAATTTTCAACCATTTTTCAATTTTTAAGAGGAAAAAATTTGTAAGATGATCATATCTCATCATATACTCATTATATTGCTATAAAATGTCAAAATAAGGTTAACGACCAAATTGGAAATTTATTTGCCGTTCAAACAAATTTATTGCTTTCTTCGTTAAAATATGAGTTTAATTCAAGTTTTTATATCGACAAACTTGAATTATTTTTCCACACAATATTTTTATATGGTTCTTCGTTTATGAGGTGCTGGCTTTAAATCTTATACCCAACTCAAGAAGATATGCATTAAAAGCAAAGAAATACTCAGAGGCTGGGATTACTTAATAAGGCAGGCACCTATGGGAGTAGAGCAATGGATCTCCTGAAGATGAAATATATATAATTCTTATTAATTTCAAAATTTTCAGTAATTGTATCAGCCAAACAACTTTTATGTATATCTACCATCTCATATATCATCATTTTTTGAATTATCTTGTCTTTTGAAATATGCTTGAGTAATATACAATGCAAATAAATTTAAAGACAACTTTTTGACAAAAAACAAAGTTTTTTTTGCCAAAAAGTGTTGAAAAGTCGACTACTTTCATTAAAAATCAAAAAACATTTAAGGTCCTATTCTCAAGGTTTTTCTCTTGCACCCAATCCAAAAGTTGGCAAAGATATCAGATTTGAAGACGAACGTAAAAAAAACTAATGATTTTCAGGAAATTTATTGATGCATTTATCTAATAAGTTAAAAATTAAATTAATTTTAGAATCGTCAATTTGTAAACTCATAGCTCGTAGATAATATTTATTTTCTTTTTGTTATGTTTGCATAGCAGCTAATATAATTAAATTGGTCAAGTGGAAGTTTTTTTTTATTTTACTTGGTGCTTAATGTTTTTTGACTTATAACTTTACTTATTTACTTATTACTTTAGTAAAATTAATGTCCATGGCAGCCAAAAATTAAAAAGCTCCTCTGAATATAAATTTGTAAGAATCTATTTTGCTGGGTTTCATTCGTTTTCACGAAAGAAAGTATTTTGAATGAAACTGTTGCGTGATTTTTGAAATAAATACAATTATTATTGATTTTCGAAATAAATACAATTTATTTCGATTTTCGAAATAAATAAAATTTGATAAGTATTTTTGAATTCCAAGGCTTTTTCATACACAAAAATCTTATAATCAAAATAAGTAAAAACTTACAGGCGAAAAACCGAAAGGGTAATTGCAATTATATTTGAAAAGAAGTTTCTATGAATTTTGTAAGTTTTTCTCGTATGTATTTTTAATGACTCATCAGTTTTATACATCAAATAATTATTTTTTTCTTTTGAGGTAAAATTCATGTATGCAGAATATATTGCCCAGGTAACCCCAGTACTGTACAAGCTGGGTAGTATTATTAGTGTGTAAGATAAAAAGTGTTTAAGAAAAAAAATATTTACATAAAAAAAAACCATAAGAACCAGCAGGCCAAAATAGTATAGCCGCTGCACTTTAAATTATTATTGCTAATTATACTTTAAGCTAGGTTAAGAATGTACAACTAAAATGAAATAAAAATCTTCTTCAATCAATCAATCAATCAATGTATGCAGAATAATTTTTTTTCTAAAACAAGTCAGCTTTTGGGGATAATTGTAGTAGGTTCAGGGTAAATATATTGTTTAATCAGAAAAAAACTTTGACGCGTATTAAATGTTGGAAAGGATGATTAGATTTCACTGCACATCAAATTTTATTAAACAAAATATGTAGCATATGAGCTTTTAATAGTGGCATTTCTTAATGTAAACCTATCCAAATTTTCAGTGCCGATTAGCTGTTTCACAAGCTACAGGAGTAGAAAGACCTTGAAAGATACCGCTAGCAAAAATTTCAATGCTAAAGAAATTCAAACAATCGCAGCCAGGCCCGGCGGACGCCTTGGGCGGTGTGGGTAGTACTACCCACCTGGGAAATCAAACGGTGGGTAATTACCCACCCTAAAATTTCGATCCTATGTGCCACAAATAAAAAAATTGGTAATTTATTTCTCTATTTGTGGTGAAGAAGAATAAATAACATTTGAAACAAAAACAGAATTTACGAATGTCTTCAACGGCAAAACTACCACATTCCGTTAAAACATCCGATTTCTGATGGTTTCCAAGGTACTCTAGAAATCGTAAGTGTTGCCCATGAAATGGCATTTAAAGGCGCAAATTGTAACCAGTATTACAGTCAAACGCACTTTCAATTAATTTTACTCATTGCAATGTTTTATGATCGAATGGATGGTCTGAAGCTGATAACCCCAAGCTAAATGCGGCTTCTTGCAATCTGCAGATCCACATGATTAATTTTAATAAAACTAAACATCACAGACCCATCATACAAATCCGATTTGATGCAGACGAGCACCTTTTGGGTGACACGTACCCTTCCTCAGCACCCTTTCAGTGTCACCATAGAGAAAACCAATTTAAGGAGGTACGAAATACAAAAAGAGATACGAAATACATAAAAAGGTGGGGTGCTTGGTTTTATGAGCTGGGGCTATCATATTTTGACCTAGAGCCAAATGTAAAAAAAACGGCGATGATGAAAAAACATAAAAGTTGATGAAAACTGGGCAGCATTGGGTAAATGGAGTGATTCGTTTCTTTGTATACTTATTCTATGGCTAAAACTACCCAGGATATCTATCCTGTTGCGCAGAGTATTTTTTAAGCGATATGTATTATGCTTAGTGTATTTATTTATTTTTTAAGCGATATGTATTATGCTTATTGTATTATGCTTAGTGTATAGTCAGAAATTACTCTCTTTAGCATGAGGAGCCGGCTTTTGGTTTGTGTGACTGGTCTTGAGGCCCTTCAGCTCAAAATCATATCTACGCAGCAACAAGAAGAAAATAGCGAAAGAATTAGGACAAAGAGTAGCAAAACGAAAGGGGAAGGCTCTTTCCGGATTTCCGCAGCGATATTCCGTGAACAAACACACTACCGTGCACAGCATGCCTATGATCTCGAAGTTTCTAGCCCGATCGCCATCGTTACTGAATCGTAAACCGTATTGCGCACATGCGAAGGGACAAAGAAAGAGAGTTAAGCAAGAAGAATGGTATAAATTCACCGCTCACTCTTTGATTCTTCACGCAAATTTTTCAATGTGCACATTTCCATTTCATATTTCAAAGTCAAACTCTATCACGTGATTTAAGGTGCCAGTAGTAACGTTTAAAACAAAATGGACAGGTTCATCATAAAGTTGAAAAGTATTGATGAAGGACTCAAGGACAATACTTCCGAAGTCGCGAAACAGCTAAGCGATTCTTTTGTTCCTTCGACATCATCAAGCAGCTCCAGTGACGATTGTCGGTATGAGCTTAAAAATAATACAGTTAGCGGTAAGTTCATTCTTTAAGATTTGGCTCATTCGGCTTCTACTTTCCTCTATATAAACTATTTTGCATTATTTACTCTCTTTTGTGATTCACTAATGAAGTGGATATTTTCCATCGAAAAGTCACGGGCAGCTAGTATAAACATATGTGCTTATGGTTTTTTAGATTCCAATGTATCCACATCGCTTAAACCCCTAGCATATCAGAGATGGAAAACCCAGTTTCCATTCCTCGATACAAATGAGGGTGGTTTTTTGAAAAACTAATACTTTTTTTACTGCCTGTTATTTCCAATCAAAGGAAACATGGGTAGACAGAGGCTTCAGCTATTGGAAACACGGGGTGGAATGGATCAAAGCACATTCGAAGAGTTCTTTGCATCTCGAAAGCGTGGGTGCTTTAAAAAATCATCACTCATCTGTGAACGTTGTCGAGCTTCTTTCATCTGAGGCGTTAAAACAAATGCTGGATCACCGCACTGCCTTGGAAAAAATATTTAACACACTAAAAACTTTGGAGAAGCAAGGTTTAGCATTATGTGGAGCAAATAATGATGAAGATTCTAATTTTATGGCTTTTTTACGAGCACGCGCTGAATCTGCGCCTGAGCTTGGGTCCTGGATTAAACGAAGTGGTAGTAAATGGTTCCACCACGAGATTCAGAACGAAAGTATAGAACTTATGGCTACAGAAATTCTGTTAAAGAACATGAAAAATATTAAGGAAGTAGAATTTGTCGCAATAATGTTGGATGCTCGGAGCTGCCGATATATCGAGGACGGAACAATTTTCTATTTATATTAGAGTTGAATCTGAAGAACTCATAGCTACTGAGTACTTCATTGGATTTTAGACAACATCCGACGAGAAAGCTGAAACACTATTAAACCGAGTGAAAGATGTTTTCTCACGCTTTTATTTGCCTATTTCTAAACTAAGGGGCCAATGCTGCGATGGTGCGGCAAACATTTCTGGGTCAGTTTCAGAACTTCAAGCAAGAATAAAAGCCAAAGAACCTCGTGCCCTTTTTGTGCATTGTAATGCACACAATCTTAGCCTCGTAGTTCAAGATGCAATGAATTGGGTAGCAACGGCTAGAAAATTTATCGGCCTAGTTAAAGATTTTATAAATGTTGTTGGAGATTCTCCTAAACGCCTCGCTCAATTTCATGACTTACAGACAACCGAAGAAACCGCTGGCGGTATGAAACTTCCTACTCGAGCAGCATACTGTCCGACAAGGCTAAGATTTTAATTTTTATATTGATGACTTTTGCGTTGTCTGGTGAGCACTGCGAGAAGGTCGGTGTGCTCACTGGGCTACGCTATTATCAAGCATTTAATCAATTTTTTTTAAAGTATGATATCTTTTCCAGATAGGTTGTTCGAATAAAATCCTTAAAAACAGTATTAAGTAATTATTTGTCTTTAATCGAGTACTTCTACATACAAACTACAAGCCATCATGTTTACTGTTCAATAGCAGCCAAAGCTTCCGGGTTTCTAGAAAATATGGAGTCATTTGAATTCAATTTTTTGCTTATTATGACGATTGAAATTTTCGAGCGAATAGAAATATTGAACACTGATCTTTAAAAAACAGAAAACTGTATTGTCGATTCTTATCGAAAAGTAGAGGCCGTAGCTTATAGTTTAGCCAGCGATCGTGATACGAAATTTGAATTAATATGCGAAAAGAGTAACACGATGGCGGTGGAACTTGGTATTGAAGAGCCAAAATTACCGAGAAAACGTAAAATTCCTCATGTACCGCAGAACTTATTTTGAAGTATTTGACCAAGTCAATGCTTCTTTGAAAAATCGGTTTGAAGCAAACTCCGCTCATTTTTTCAAATCATTGGAAAATTTTGTTATCGGCAAACCCGTGGATACTCAACAGATTATTGAATACTATCGTGGAGATTTTGGCCAAAGTAGATTAATTAATGATCGTGGAATGATATTGGAAATTATGAATCGAAGTGAAGTAAAAGCCGATAATTTAAAAGACGTCTTTGGGTTTCTTCGCAAAAATCAATGGAGCGCAGGGCTAGTGCCTGAATATGTACGGTTTGTTCGTTTGCCAATGACGATTCCTGGTTCGTCAAGCTCAAATGAAAGGAACTTTTAAATCATGCGCAGAGTAAAAAGTTACTTACGGTCCAAAATGCTCCAGCATTGTTTAAATCATCTCGTTATTCTATATGTGTATTCCGACTTAGCTGATGAGCTTGATCTAGAGTCTTTGACGGATAGTTTCATAAGTCGAAATTCAAAACGTTTAACAACGTTTGCTTTGCGCGGCGTACACAGCAGTAAATAATCCACCTTTACTTGTTATTTATGTACATTATGTTAATAAATGAATGAATGTGCAAATGTTGAATGATTTTTCAATATATCCCAACCACCCACTTATATACAATAATCGACAGTTATTTACTACCCACCCCGGAAAAATGTGTTCCGCCGCCCCTGATCGCAGCTTGTTTCCACCATAAGGTGTTTACCATATGAAAATTTAATGTAACATCTCTTGATACAATAAAAACAAACTGATCGGTGCTGGCAGCCCTTTACCAGTAACACCATCAGCTTTTCTTCATGTAAAGGCCAACACACCCTGTCAATTTCATTTTGATTTGGTCCATGCGTCGAAAGTAATGGGCATGAAAAAAGTTTGAGGAAAAAAGCTGATACTGCAACTGCAGAAGGAGCTGGTAGCTGTGGGTGTTGTTTTATTGAAAGGGGCTGTTTCTGTTGGTGGAAATCGGGCAGCTTTTGCAGGTTGATGCAGCCGCTGCTGCTGCAGAGTCTTCAGCTGAAGTACCATCAGCAGTTGGTGCCTCTTTGCTTGTAACTCTTTCGCCTTCAACCGCACTTTCTTCGCCTTCTTGAAACACTCCTTCTTTATCTTCAAGCATTTCTGGCTCTGGGGGCTTGTAGCTCTTAACAAATGGCACTTCAACTCCATCTGGTGGCAAATCAATGGCATATTTGAAAAGTGGTGGTGCCAATGGTGATGGTGTCCTTGATTGTTGACGTTTGAACTAAAACCTCGATTTCGACTTCTTCAATAACTTCTTATAGTTGACCATCAAGTCCAATAAATGTTGAAATTTGCCTGGATAGAAACCTCATCAATTTCTGATTTACCTTCTTCAGCTTCTTCTTCGATTGAAACTCTCTCAGCTAGTGCCTCTTCTTTTGGAAATGGTGTTAACAATTCAGGTGGAGTAGATATTCTCGGTATGGCTAACAGTTTGTCTGTTTTGGTGAAGACCGTTTCATAAAATGCTCATGTATTCCATTATTTTATTATACGATAGAATCATATGAAAGCACCGGTTGTCGAGCGATTAATAAGCAGCAGAAGCGAGAAAAGAATGGAAAGCTAAATTAGAAAATTAAAATCAAAATTAAAGCATGTGATTGACAGGTGCGCTACATTCAAGTATTGGCGCGAAAAAATTCAAAGTTGAGGAAAAATGATTTTTTTTACTTATTTCTATCATAATGTCTTTGTTATATTTGTGGAGCGCTGATAAAATTATATTTTTGAATTGTATATTAGGCTTAAGAAAGCAAAATATATGTTTTGTATTGAGTTTTGAGTGAAGAAAAATATATTTTTGATAAAGAAAAAGTTGTCGTGTTTTTCAACTCTGACATTAGTTTTGGGAGAAACAAACTTCCAAATATTCATTGGTTCATTGGTTCAGTTCCGACATCCTTCAAAAAGTTTTCTATCTTTCCAGAGCATGATTCAATATTATTCAAATTGTCACCCTTATGCTCCAAGTATCCTAGCCAACGCAAACAATCCATGTACTTTGACTTCCCTTCAACTATGTGCAACCTCCGTTTTTGTGCTACCCATTTTATCTGAATAAAGGATACTAGTACAATGATTCTTGTATCCTATTTATGCTCTTGTAGGTGGGCCTATAGTTTACAAATAGATGGGATACCGGAATAATAAATGTAAGATATTTTTCCATTGCTTAATTGTACAGTTGATTAATTCTTGATTTGATTGTGGTGATGCCACATTGATATTTTCCGAAGAAGACTTAAGCGTATGGGTCTATCCAAATTAGAAAAGGTTATGCAAGACGAGATATTCAGCCATGCTATACTCTTATAAATCCTGTAGATTGTGACATCTCTTTATTTATGTAAGGAGCATATTATATCTCAATGCTAATTCTCTAGCACCTCTTCATGCTCCAATGCGCGATCTATAATTTTAAGCGACGCTTGATTTAGTTGCAGTCCATCATTTTTTATCAGCTTGGGTAATATGCTCTCAGCGTCAAAGGATTTATTGGATTTCAGCCAATTTTTGTCACTTTGTACCCCTTCCAGGCTTGATAGAGGAAACAAACTGTCTTTATTTTGCTTTGGTGAAGCCTCGGATTTTCGAGTAAGCTGAACGTTTGGAAATTCATCAAAATGTACCTCCAATAAATCCAGATTGCCTTCAAAATTAGTGATCAGATTACCTTTTTTATGTTGCGTGATGTGTATTGCACCAAGTTTCGGATTCCATAGTAGAACTTCCGCAACTCATGCAGACCTCAGATCTTGTTCTCTAGTTCTTTCAATTTCACAGATCAGATTTTTTCCTAGGCTACTTTCTCTTGTATGTGACATCTAGTTTCCGTTCTTCTGAGCTCTTTGTATTCTTACTCGTATGGATGCATCCTACGAGAGTGCTTCATATCTCTCCGCCCACTAACCAAAATAGAATCAGCAGTACTAATGACAATATTATTAAGGCATGCCCATTTCTCGTCTTCAAGCAAGATGCCGCTTGCAGGACATACTCTGCCCCTTTAACTCCCAAGCAATACACTCCTCTATATGGTTTTGCAGGAGGGTCGATGATTTGAAAGATTTCTTTTCATGTGCCTGCCGTATCTACAGGGTTGCCTGCACAATTTAAAAATTCATGTGTGTGTGATTTTATTTAACATCAATACGAACGATAATTAAGTGTTTGTATCAGAAGTTATGACAAATCGAAATTAAAAAAAAAACAAAAGCCTACTTTTAGGCACTCAGCGATCACAAAGGGTCTATAGTTTTAAATTGTTTATCAGGTACAAGCATAGAACATAATTCGTATTCATATGTTATTTTTAAGAAAAAGGTACTCAAAAATGTACGGAGAAATATAAGGGCATGAAAATTCACTTAAATGCCCGCCGCCGCCGCCAAATAGTCAAACATACCTGAATGTTTTTTAGTCACTACACTAGCTCTTAAATACATATATATTTCAACTCATTTGAACTACGCACTTCAGAGATTATCACCTTTAATAAAAAAAGAACAATTATTTTATTTGTACTTACACGCCGTGAAAATTTCGTAGTGCTCTAATTAACCTGTAAGAGCCGTTTCACACGAGACACTCGGTTTCCGGCCACTGAATCCTCAGCCACTGTTTTTGTATAGAATTGTGGCCCGGACACTGTGGCTCTGTGTGTATGCTCTCATTTATTTCTATGCCCCGGCAGTGGCTAGAGACACAGTGGCCGGACACCGAGTGTCTCGTGTGAAACGGGCTTTAGAGGCTATCACATTTTAAAATTGCCAATTTTCTTTGCCAACTTTGAGGCACTTAGTCCCCGTAAAGGGCTAAAACATCTTCAGATGTAATTAATCAAAAATCATTTTTTCATAGAAATATAAGGAAACCTTATTCAACATTAAAGTACAGGGTTATCCATTTCACGCTTGAAAAAGGAAACTTAAAAAAAGACACAAAATTTTCGGAATGTGATGTAAAGGTTAATTTTTGTCATTTTATGTCAAATACAATATCGTTCAAATGTTCTCCACGGGATTTCTTACAGGACTCAATCCTTTTGAGGTAGTTTTCAATGACTTTCCGGCACATTTCGAGCAATATTTTGGCCGTGACTTCACGAATATTGGCTTTTAGTTCATTCAGAGTCGCCTTTTGAGTGCCTCAACAAACAGAAATCCAGAGGTATTAATACGACCCAATCACGCCACCAGACCATACTGCGCACCGCACAGTGACTTTTTCCGGACGTAATGGCCTCTCTACCATCACTTGTGCATTTTCTGAGCCCCATATTCTACAGTTCTGATTATTAACGTATCCACAGAGCGAGGAAATTTTCAGGTCAATTTTCACTGAGGAAATTTTTTTTCGAAATATCAGCATCAACAGCTTGTTGTTCCAACACTCAGTTCACGTATTCTTTGCGATCCATGTTCTAAAATGGGAAACTTTCAACTAAATAAATGACAGCGTGGTTGACATGCATGATTTTGACAGATCTCGATATGCAGGGTTTTACTTTCTCGAGCACGAAATGGACAACCCTATAACTGCCGTGTTGTTATAGGGTTGTAGCTACTAAATTTTCTAAGTGTTGGGCCTATTCTGTGTAAATATTAGTTCTAGTCCGATTGAGTAATAAAATAATGAGACATACGGTATATTTTTGGGATCACACAAACGTTTGTAAATGACTTACCTGAAAACTTCTTTAATATGCTAATTGTCTAAAACATACGAAAGTTCGGCACTAGAAGCAGTTTTCAACATTTTAGCTTGGCATTCAAACTTTTGAATAAACCTCACTCGAAGACGCTTTTCTCTAGGTAGCCATATATTCTCAGTCTTCATTAATGCTCTTGATCTTCGAGTTATGTTGGCACTAACCTTAAAACTCTTTCTTATTTAAGGCAGTATTCTGGTCTAGAGGCACGATTTTGATGTAATTTTACGGACGCAATAAAAAAAAACCATAAACATTTTTGGTATATTTTTTTACGTCTTTTATTAACATTTTAACAGTACAAAAATGTATTCAAAAAATAAAAAAAAAATGATGTAGATACAGGCCGGCGAAGTGAAGGCTAAAAAAAAACTTGTCTCATGGTTGGCATGATTCCAACCTTCCTGGTGGTCTGAAACATAAATTTTTGGTGAACTCTGTAATAAGATGAATGTGAAATTCGTCTGACGTAAGCGATTTGAAAAAACTTTTTTTTTCACAAAATGGCGTCCATGTAAAAAAAAAGTTGGTTTTTTGCCTCATTTTTTAACTTTGGCGATTTTTAATAAATAATAGATTTTTTTTTTGAAACGATAATCAATAGTGCTAAGAGGGTTTGTGCGAAATTTCAAGTAAATCGGTTCATTAAAACTAGAGATATCATGTCAACCGTATCGAGAAAAGTAGTTCCGAGAAAAACGCGTTTAAAACTTGGAGTTTCGTTTCGGGCAGTTAGTTGGCATGTCACAAAAATAGCTGTAACTCCAAAAATAATTCGAATTTCCGAAAATCCTTTTAAAAGCTTATTCTTAAAGATCTAAGCTTTGAAAATATGCAAACGAAAAAAAAATCGATTTGATCAAATTTCTAGACCAGAATACCCCCTTAAGTACAATTTTAAATCATGTCTCTAAATCATATGGTTTCGTTTGAAGGTCTATCCAATCTATAACCACAAATAACTTTTTTAGATCCTCCTCACTTAGGTCATCAGATCCCTCTTTCAATATGCATTTTCTTTGTGATCACTTCAACACAATTATGATCGACATTCCATTGCATCAGTTCAAAGCACTGTTGTCTAACCGAGCTCAGACTCCGTCGTTTGGAAAATGGTTGTATTTTCTTCGACTATGAAGCACTATTGAGCAAAATATGATTTAAATTCTCATAAAAGTTAAAAAGATGAATGTATATTTGCGCACTATTTTGGCAAAAAAACAGTCTAATAATTGCTTTGGTTTGGATGGATGGTTCGATTTGTTTATACTCATTAATTATTTATTTAGAATAATTATTTATTTTGAAATGGTAAAATAATTATAAAAAATCTCAATGTACGAAGCTCAGTAAATAGTAAATTATTCTTCATAATTTAACAATAAGAGCATAATAGATACAATACACGATCATTGATAATATTTCGACATTCGGTTATTGCTCTATGGTCTATATGTGTTGACATTTCATCTAAGAATGTTTAAGAAAATTTTCTGCTAAATTTATTATTATTTCCAATGAATTCCAGATCAGAGTTTTTGCTTGAATAACAGTTATTTTAAAATATCTCAGAGCGTTCGACATCCTTTCAGTAACAACATAACTCTACACGATCACGTTATGCATATTTCCAAAGATGAAACAATGAACGGAGGTCAATGTACCGAATAAAGTGGCTTGATGTCAAGAGCTCGCATATAATACCAATATCTTTAGTGCAAAATATGCACCGTTGGAAATGCTCGTTAGATTAAGTTACCGAGCTGCCTGTATCTTCGTAATGGATTTATAGAAATCATCTCGTCTGATCGTACGTCATATAAACAAACAATACCCATCATACGCAGCCTACTAACATTTTGCAATATATGCAATGTCTGAGTGTCGCGTATCGTGCATTGTCTTTGTCGTCAGTCAGCATACTAAGATTGGCATTGATTCTCTCGAATAAATGGGAACGCGACGCAACGCTTTCTCTGCGCATGCAACCCGTCTTCGTCTGGTATGAAGCTCAAGACAAAATGTCGCTTTGTCACCGTCTCGTCTCGAGTATTATTTTCCTCAATCATGTATAAGTTTGCTTAATATCCCTCGTAATCAATAATTCAGTGTGCGTCGCTTCGTAAATGCCCATTTGACTAACAAGCAGGTTGTTGCGGAAAAAGCGTAATTCTGTCGGAACAATAAAACCAACTGTTATGATCCAGTGCGTACGGTGAATGGAAACCGACGTTGCATACGAAATTGCTGTCAATTGTGGTTTTGTCGTGGGTGCTTTCGTCAGCTGCTGAACTGGTATTAAAATTGCCAGAATATTGGCCAACGTGAATACTTTTGACTGCAATGCGAGCTGTTGAACTTCAGTTTAGATTAAGTAGAGTTGGGTGTGTCCTAAACAATTGCAGTGGTTTCCTGATGAGTAATAAGGTCACATTTCATTATTTATTCGAAGGTGATTTTTTTTGGAGCAAATGTCGTATTTTCAGCTTATTTGTGCCCGAATTCAGAAAATTTGCAGTAAATAAGGAATTAAATATCAAAACACTCTGAATTATTTTTGCAAACATTCTCAATTAAGTCATATTCACGTAGAATTAAAAACATGGGTCAACTTTTGATATTTAGAACCCAAATTCATACCATTTACAAAACAAGCTTCTTCTAATCGTTTATTATTCTCATATTCGGAGCAATGCAGTCAGACGCATGTTTATTAAACACAAAATAAACTTTGATCAAACAAACCATTCGAGTGTTTCCTCATTCGTAATCCAGGCAATTATGATTAACTCCTCGTACATTAACACAATATCTTATAGCTACGTCAAAGTTAAAGCTATTATAGCAGTATTTTTTGCTTATAAAGCAGTTTTTTGTTACCAAATCGCATTAATAATATTTGTTTTATCTCTGAACAAATGCTTTAAATTGCCGCACGATGATGAGCAAACTAGTTTCATTGTGATTTTGACAAGTAGCCTCTAACAAAATTATGAATTCGAATCAAGTTTCATCATTGTATTTATAGAAACAATCGCGATATTTGTATGGAATTGTGCAATTAAAACAAAATAACGAGACAGGGAAGAATATGTGGTTAGAGTAGCAAGTAAATTGTTTGATGTGTGTAGTAAATCTATTAGTTTGTATTAATGGCATGCGTGCGGAAAATTTTTCAAAGTAATTTAAATCGCAGCGTGGTAGATAGTTGACGTCCATACTGCGAATTTCGAAGATGTGTGCGTGAAATTGATTGTCTGCGAAAATCAAGAGACATTGAAAAATATTATTTTAATTATTTTGGCAAACGTGCTTTAGTTGCGTTTATTACTTACTGAGCTATCAATTGTTGAATTGGAGTTTGGGGCCGTACATATTATTTATAATTTAAATTTTATTGCATGTCCAACCTTTTAAAAGGAATTTCACAGCCCATGGGCTTAGAATTTTGGAAATAAATGAGAAAAATCTTCTATGGTTTTTTGGTTTTTTTTTTCAAAAATGTCATCATTGAATTGTAGGTTTTTTTTTCAAAAATGTCATCATTGAATTGTAGGTTTTTTTAATATTGAAAGTTTATTTACATACGAGATAACAAAAAAAAAAACAGATAAAAACAATAATGACAATATAGAAGCTACGATAAATTATCCAAAACGTGTTCTTAAAATGAATGAAAAGAAATAGGCAAAGAACCAAACTGGTGCTCATCATGGCTTCTTAACCATGAAAATTAACGAGAATATAGGCTGAGGAATGCATAAGGAGGCAACAAGAGCCTTGACAAACATATTAGGAAAACCATCATGACCACTGTTTGCAGAGAGTTCTAACGGGCCGGTTTCACAGTCAAAGTTTAAACTTGAGTTTAGTTAAACTTAATCCAAAGATTAATTCGGAGTTTAAACTTGACTCGGTTTCACAGTGCTGATATATCTTAGGTTTAACTAAACTGTAGTTTATTTATTTTTGTTGCCATGATTACGACTATTGTGAACTAAATAAACCAAAGAAAGAGTTTCTACGTGAATTTTCCATAGTTTTTACTTTTTGAATGGAACTTGGTTTTAATTTGGTTTGTTCAAATGTCAAATTGTTTTGATTTGGTCCGATATTGTGAGTGATACAAAGTGTTTTCTGTGTTCAGAGGCATTCTGAAGTGTTTTGTTGTTAAAAGTAAACAGTAAAAATGGAAAATCGTCGGGCGTGTAATTTCACAAGAATTTATTACTGCAATGTGTGAAAAACCACAAGGATATTGTAGAAAGCAGATCTTCTGATAAATCCAAGTGGGATGAGAAACATAAAATTTGGAAGACAATCGATGAAGAATTTAATTCTGCTAGTGGCAGAGTTTATCGTACCAACGAAATATTGAAAAGAAAGTACGAAAATTTAAAAAAAGTAACCAAAAAAAATATGCTGCCGAAAAACGGTCAATTTACACCACGGGAGGTGGTCCTAAGCCCAAGTCTACCATAATTGCAATGGACGAGACTATTCAAAGTTTGTTGCAGTATGAAATTAATGGTATGCCATCAGTGTACGACTGTGATGTGATAGATATAGGTACAGTTAAAGAAATTTGCAAGCATAAATTATATATATTAACTTCTTTGTCTTATATTTATGAAGGCATCAGAAGAAACGAGGAGGCAATACCGGTCCCCAGCGGAATTCACAGTACGCAGCCAGATGTTGGATCAGAAGATGTCCTGGCTGAACTAAGTAGCTCGGAAGGCGTTAGCTGTACTTCAGCACCAGTACATATAGACAAAACCAACATCTGCGGGCAAGGTACTCCAATTTTTATTCTTTACAACCTACTGCTGCTAACTATAACTTTCGATTCATTTAGACATTTTAAAAGAAAAATCAGTAAAGTGGGACAAGTATTGTCCGTCCATGCTGAAAACTCAGGTGTCGGCCCGTTTAAGGCAAAAAAATGTAAAAAAATAAAAGGAACGGATTGGAGTTTGGTTGCAGAAGCAAAAATTGAGCTTGCAGAAGCGAAGTTGCAAAATGAGAACGTGAAACACGACTTAGAAGTGCAATTTTTAAAAGCAGAACACCAACAAAAAATGAAATTGGCAGAGGCAAAAATGCAGTTCGCTGAAGAGGAGCATAGAATCAAAATGGAGGTGTTAAGAGCAGAACTAAAAAACAAAAAATAAAATATTTACTATACGCAATTTATTTGGAATCTAGTTATTTATTTTATGTTAAATTGAAATATTTATGTCTGTTATATTCTTTAAAATATTTTTGTTATGTTACTTGTTAAACAATGTTTCTAAAATAATCATTTATCAATAAAAGTCTATTCAAATTATCATCACTAAAACCAGTATGATTTTCGGACGGTACTTGCAGAACAAAATTGACCGCATTTTCAAAATCTTCGCTTAACGGAGGAGGAATTCAGTCGTTTTCAATTATGCATAGATTATGTACGATTGCAGTTGCAACGATCACACTTTGGTTTTTAGTCGGTGAATATCTGAGACCGATTGATAATATAGGAAATCGTTTTTTCCAGACACCATAGCTTCTTTCGATGCCATTCCTTGTCCGGATGAGAGCTTCATTATATATATTTTCTTCAGGCCGGTTTACTCTCCTCAGACATGTCAACATATGTTTGCGGTTTGCATAGCCACTGTCTGCCACAACATAGGTATTTGGAAATTCGTTTGCTTCCAACCGGGCGCAAACTCTGGAGTTGTCGAATATTGTTGAATCATGTGTGGAGCCTGGCCAACTCGCAACAATATATATTGTCTTCATGTTGGCATCACATAATGTTTGCACATTATATGAAAAAAACCCCTTTCTGTTTCGGAAAACTTCGGCATTGTTACCTCCTTAAACACAAAAACTATATGAATTAGGTTTTTTGAACTCAATTTTAATATGTTTAATACCTGGCGATAGAATTTTAACATGGGTGCAGTCAATAGCAGCGATTACATTCGGAAATTTCGCTATATCGAAGATTTTGATCGTTTTATTTCATCCTGATTTGCTGGCAAATTAATAAATAATGGTCGCAAAAGAGCAATGGAATCCGAGACTTTCTTCACTACCCTGCACGCGGTTGACTTTGAGACCCCGAAAAAGAGACCCAAACGGCGGTTAACATGCAGCCAGTTGCAAAAAGCCGTAATGTTAGGAGCAACATGTTATCTGGAGACATAGCATTGTTCCTGGTTATTCAAAGGCTGTGAATGTAGGATATCACATACATAATAAATGTACGCTTACCAGTTTAATGAATGTTCTATATCCGATCCAATCAATTCAAGCAGAATATAAGCGGATGGCTTCGAAATTCGGAAACGAGTGCGAAAATCAACATCGTCCCACTCGTTGAAGTGATTTGGACGAGTTCTAACAATCTTTTTCCTCCTCATATGATTTATGGCAATCGAAACACATTCATCACTTGCATCTTCATCACTGCTTGAATACATTTTTTCAAAACAGCTGATTTATTGAAATTTGAAGTTGAAAATCGGGCCCGATTAATACACGAACTGTCAAAAAATGCTAATCTACAGTTTAAACCGCGGCCATACCATTGTTTAACTTAATCCTAGGTTTAAACCAAAACTTGAGTTTAATAGCCACTGTGAAACGTGTTTTTTGTTTAAACTCAAGTTTAAACTTAATCTTTGGTTTAAACTTGAACTGTGAAACCGGCCCTAAGACACGAGAGGATTATATACGATACACATATGAAAATTCAGAGTCGAAGTAGAGTTTCCTGATGGAATGCTAGGAAGGGAGAAGGGAGAATCAAAAATCTTTGCGATCAAATCACAAATAATTTGGGGAATAAAAGAAGTTGCTTTCTTCAGAAAAAAGAGCGAGTTTCTTTTTATCAAGTTTATAAAGTTGCTTGGTTTAATATGTTGTTAAGTTCGAGCAATATTCCCAACGACCAGTTGCCGCAATATTTACTATTCGACGACATCAAATCAGTATTAGACCAATTCACTTACCTAATTTGTTACAAAATGCAACAATACTGAATTTGCTTCACAGCATCTGTGTTCTCACAAAAATAATAATAAAGAATACAACGTGATTTTGATCCTATTCGAGTTAAATGAATGTCGGTCACACATCCATAACAAAATTTTTTCGAAACCACTTTGTCAAAATAGAATTTTCAATGTAGATTAAAATTTTTAATGTCAATAAAAAGTTGTTCAATTTTAATCATCCCGCAAAAACAATTCCAAAATTATCATGTTCGAAAATCTGCGGCACGATATACGGGCCTCTATAACATGGCCTTGTTATTCTAATTATTCTCCACTGTACCGTTTGCAAATGATTTTAAATCACTTAATCGTTTATAAATGAATTTTTTAAGCCCTCAGGAATAATGCTGATTTAAAACATAAAAGATTTTCCATTAAGAGCGCCCCATTTATTTTTTTTGTTACTACAACAAATCGATTTCAGAAATGAACAAAATTTTTATTGTAGGTTAAAGTACAATTAATGACATTACGTATGAAACACAACATTATTCAAATGACCATCCCGGAAGCGCCAGCAACTATTTGGGTAGCAACCCAATTTTCCATAAATTTTCCGCACAGTTTGAACGATAGTCTAGAGATTTCATGTTCGATATTGGATCTGAGCATCTCTAAAGTTTGTGATGAATAATTGACGTAGCCTCAAAGAAAGAAATCTAATGGCATCAAGTCACACGAGCGAAACGCCCAGTTGACAGGACCATTTCTTGAAATGATTCGATTCTCTAATTTCGACTTCAATAAGTCGATTCTTTGGCCAGCTAACCGTTTAACATGGCACGTTAGTGCTCACTATTGATCGTGACTGGATTGCCAAGATCATTAAAATAGACAAGCATACAATGCGGATGAAATGGCGTTTCGTGAATGGTCTCGGGATACACACTTGACCAAATTCGGCAGTTTTGCTTATAGACACATCCGTTAAGCCAAAAATGTGCTTCGTCGATCAGTACGATTTTGCGGTGAAAATCAGGATTGGCATCGACCATTTTTAGCGTCCATTCACTGAAGTCACAACGCTGGTCGTGATCTTGCGGCCCCAACTCTTGTATCAAAGCTATTTTTTAGGCTCTTGAACCCAAATCCTTACGTCGAATTCACTACAAACTGGTTTAAAGAATACCTTTTTCCTGGGAACGGCGAGGAATTGATAAATTTTGGTTTCGTCTTACACTTTCACGTTCGGCTGCGATGCTCTCTTCACTTCGCGCGTTTTTCAAGTTTTTGCACTAAACGCTCAAATGTTCATTTAAAGTAGCAGTTGAGTTGACGCGAATTTCGATAATAAATTTGCACTATACCTATTTCCTATTTAAATTTCCTATTTCTCAAGAAACAAGGTTGACCTTAAACTAGCGTTATTGGCCATCGGTATTGATAACAAATGTTTGATGGGTTTAAGGTACGGAGAAAAACACCTAAAGCAGCCTACTTTGACTTTAAACCACTTTGTGATCCAGAATATAACTCTCCTCTGTCAGATACCATTCGAGAGTGGTACTATCTCTAAACGTCGCTGAGGCGTTTAGATAAATATATATATATATATATATATATATATATATATATATATATATATATATATATATATATATATATATATATATATATATATATATATATATTTATCCATGAATGAAAATGGCTTCAACTGTTCAAACGTTAAAAAAATTGACAGAAATATCATGTCAGGGAAATTTCATCAGAAAATGGGGTAGCTCTTAGGGAAAATCCAAATTCGAAAATTGATTTCATAATTCGAGAATGGCTAAGCCGAGTACAAAACGCTCCTGAAAATAAAATACAAAGCACTCCTGGAGCACCGTCACTAAAAACAAACCAATAAAAAAAACTTAAATCGATAACATATTCCAGATATTTTTTACTAGATTGCAAGGGCTCCAAATACTAAGCTGCATGAATTTCAAGAAACAAATGGTGAATACCTATCTACTGTGGTGAGACGAAAATTTTTTTTTCAGTTTTAATCATCCCGCAAAAACGATTTCAATTTCATTCATAATATTTTTCTATACCATCATGATTTATTTTTAGCCTCCAAGTGTTTTAGTGGTATTATTGTTTTCATAAATGATCTTAGTGATTGAGTTATTATTGATTATTACTGTGATTCCCGATTTTCTTTTGATTGTGTCACATACGCTTTAGCTCTGAAATTGACATATTTTACGTTTTTGACATAAATTATCCTTGTGCTAATAGCTTGAATGCTTCTAATGAATATTACAAATCTTTTAGTGCAGGTACGAATTCTTTTCACCCTCGTTCTGAAATTATACTTTGTGGAGAGTTTGACTTTTGTAATAATGATTGATCGTTCTTTTCTGGTTCGCTTTTTCCAATATCCTATCCATTTTCATAAGCTCCAGCTGCACGATTTTTACGAAAATTTATAAATCTTACTAGATTTCAACATCATTTATGCTATAAGCATTGACTTAGTTTTTTCCTATAGATTTAGACACATCCTTTCTAGGAGTATGAGTGCTGTTTTGGAATTGATCTTTGAAATGACCCATTAAAGAAAATAACAGGATTGATCTGTGATTCTAGTGCAATACAACCTAGAAAATATCTAGCTTCACCTTAATAAAGCAAATCATTCTAGTTAAGATGCTGTTATACTACCTTTTCATTTGTTTATCATCCTATTGTATCTACTTTGTGATGATTCAATCGGATTTCATCCCATTCTAAAACTTCTATCATAAAATAAGTACACTTTAAGCTTTGTTTTGATATAAAAATAAACAAAATTAACCTGGCCCAAATTATTCAAATAACGAGTTAAAGTGTTTACTTTCGGTTTTACACATGAAAAAAAAAATTATTTTTAAAATCCAATTTCAAAACTAAAAAGAGCAGTTAATTTTCTATACCAATAACTATATTTAACGTTTTTCAGATTGTTTTTCGAATCTCAGAATCGGCTTCCAAAAAAAACCTTTCATATCCTAAATGATCCTTGTGCTAATAGCTTGAATGCTTCTAATGAATATTACAAATCTTTTAGTGCAGATACCAATTCTTTTCACCCTCGTTCTGAAATTTACTTTGTGGAGAGTTTAAATTTTGTAATAATGATTGATCGTTCTTTTCTGGTTCGCTTTTTCCAACATCCTATCCATTTTCATAAGCTTCAGCTGCTCAATTTTCACGAAAATTTATAAATCTTACTAGATTTCAACATCATTTATGCTATAAGCATTGACTTAGTTTTTTCCTATAGATTTAGACACGTCCTTTCTAGGAGTATGAGTGCTGTTTTGGAATTGACCTTCGAAATGACCCATTAAAGATAATAACCGGATAGTGCAATACAACCTAGAAAATATCTAGCTTCACCTTTATAAAGCAAATCATTCCAGCTATTGCTGTTATACTATCTTTTCATTTGTTTATTATACTATTGCTTTTACTTTGTGATGATTTAATGGGATTTCATCCCATTCTAAAACTATTATCATAAAATATGTACACTTTAAGCTTTGTTTTGATATAAAAATAAACAAAATTAATCTGGCCCAAACTCACGTCAAATACCCCGTTATTTAGTTGCCTGCTACTAGATTTATTGAATCTCAGTTCGTCTGCGAACATTTATTAGCTTTTTACTTTTCAAGTTTCTGGGCGGTTTGCAAGTGTCAGCATGAGTACTCTGCAAGCTTTGTTCAGTTGTGTTCTTGCTGGAAATGACTTATGTAGCTGTCATTTTAAGCCTATCCGTCTCATTTTTCGAATCCGGATTTGAATCGCAGACGTGTAAGTCGTTTCCCTTGGCAAAGTTCGAACGGTGACATTTAGGCTATCGATGACTTCCGAGATTTTATCATGGAAACAATCAAATACGGTAAGGACTTTTTCTGCATATTTGTAGGGCGTGCTCGACACGACTGAACCATTGATATGTCTAAAAAAAAATTTCATTCTATTTATTGGTTTGTTATGTTTATAACTAGCTAGGTAATTCATAGTGTAATATTGGTAGGAGAGTTGCCTGAGTAGTCAGTAGTGAGAGTAATCATGAGTTGAGTGGTCCCCGTCAGCTGGTGGTGCAAGATGCATTGAAGTGAGTTGCTAGGGATTTCACTGAAACCGTCGGTGACGTCAGTCAAAACTCAATTTCCTTTAAAGACGGCTAGTTGGTTTTGAATGCCAATTGTATATCTAGACGATTGAATTATCAAAAAAAAAATTGAATTATGTTCCGATCCTTTAAAAACAAGGCGACAACTATAAGAAACATTGAACGTTATTGGAGGAGAAGAAAAAGAAGTAATAAAAGATGTATTTAATGTCATCGATTGAAAGAACAATCACAGTTGATTTGAGATTAAAAAAATCAAATAAAATCGTGAGAAATAATCATCACATCGAACAATTGAAAACCAAAAAATTGATAAAGTTTTCCTGGAAAACTAAATAATCTTTTGATATTCAAACTAAAATCTGAATCGATGAACAATAAATAAGCACATGAACTTCATACGGAATAAATTCGTGAAAGAAGAAACGGATAATATTATTTGTTTTTTTTTTATGCTGACTAAGTGGGTATATGAGGTAGTAAACAATTTTTATATATTACTTTTATTGCAAACTGGAAATAGCCGATTATCACTACTTTTGGATCAACCCTCCTTCGTATATCATCGGCAGTTAGTTTTACTTAAATTGATCTGCACGAGATCTTCATATAAGAAATTCACGTGGGGCTAATAGGTGTCGAGACACCAACCTAAGAAAACTTCGACATTTTGATGTACTTAGCACCTGCTTACACTGTTATTCATAAACGATAGTGGATTGAGCTCTTTTTTCACACTCATATGAATTCTCACGAGAAATTCATGCATGAAGCTTTTGTGTAGATGCTAACGAAATCTTCAAGAAAAGGTGACATTTGTCACTTTCGACCTTTAATAATTTCGCTAGCGCACAGTATTTCGAAACATACTTCCGCTGGAAAACCTTCACTTCGATTTTTTTGACAGAAAAAGTCTAAAATTACTGGACTTTAATGACATTAAAACAATTTAAAATAATTCTGGTATATTTTCAAAATTTTTGGCGATTAGTTGAACCTGAGGTAAGTCAATTTTCCTCTATCAAACATTTTTTTTCAATATATGCTCATGACAAAGGCAAACATGTATGTGATTAAAAAATAATTAAACAATAATTAATTAGATATAACAATTTTCCAGCGACTGGCTGTGCAGAACATACAAATTTAAATTTTTGATCGATCATATCACCTTGTTACAATTGAATCTACAGTTTATGCAACATTTGATAAGTAGATTCTATCATATCATTACATAAGGAGGAATATAATACAAATGCGGTACCAAAAACACAAAGCAAAGTGCTGTAACCAAAAGAATGTTTCCACTAGTTTACGTTACAAATCTTTATGGAAGACTTCAATAGAATAATGTTGCAACATATCGGCAAAAAAACTCTGCGAAAAAACATAATAGCTACTATTCATCTACGTACTTATAACCAGGTCGTCTTTGTTACCTTGCGCGCCTCAACGACCAGGAAAGAACTGCTGTTGATGATCATGATCACTGATCGCGACCGTTTGTTGTGCATCTATCCATTGTCGACGCCAGCCATTACTGACATATAATTTTTACCCATTGTTAGTTTGAGAAAAAATTGCTTTTGAATTTCTGGTACTCTTGCGTAATTTGCATGACCTAAATTTAACACCGTCTATTGACATTTAGAAAAATGGAAGTCTTACGATGGCTCGACCACAACCAAGGAAGCAATGCTTCAATCATCTTTGACCTTTCGTTGCCTCGAATGCAAACTTCAATTATATCATGATTAACAAAAAATGGTTTTAGACTTAAATGAATGTATTTAAGTCTCAAATTGATTTCCGAAAAAAAAATCATTTATCATTCCGGCGGAAGTGTATTTTAAATAAAAGTCTGGAAAATTTTGCTTTGCAGCTGCATGTAGGCACTTGAATAGATGTCAACACGCTACCTATGTATATTCGTTTCTGAATACTGATTGCAATAACAACGAACAATGAAATCACACGGAAATCTGATTACTTTCAGATAATGAAGATAAGCGGCGAAAAACGGATTATATTTGTTAAATAGTAGATTGTTACATAGGAATTTTGTATCCCAGTCGCGAAGCTGCTTTTAATAAGATTTCTTCTAATTTGAGTTGATTGTTACAAAGCTTTAGTGTGAGAGACGTCTATGTTGATAGTTTCAAACAACTAGTACACTAGCCAAGCTATACTTGTATATATTGATATCCGATCTGTGTTACGGCTAATGATTTTCGTCGAGCGTACAGAAAATCACCGATAATTTCCGATCGATTATAAAAGAAAAGCAAGAGAATCATAAGCAATCAGAACCTAGATTGGAAACTTCTTAAATTGAAATTTCTATATTTAGCAAGAAAAAATTCGTTCAGTAGTGCACAGATGTGTAAAAATGAATAAAAAGAGAAATCATTTCTATATTATGTGGCCTATGCATTTTTAGAAATACTAGGTTGATTCAATTTCGAAATCAAAATTGATGGCAATAATAACCAACAGATTTTTAGAAAGCGAAATTTAAATCAAAAGTGTTTAATGGGTGCTAGGTAGTTCTAAGAAGGTCAAGGATGAGTAAATCGCATATAAAATGTACAAAACAGACACATTGGAAAATTTGGTATGTTTTTATCTAATATGATGGATGAAAATTATTTTTGAAGTTGCTATACTTTATTTTGTGGTGCTACCAAATTATAAACGTTTTGCTTGCTATAGTTAACTAGAACTTTTTGTAGAATAATGAAAAGTTTAAAATTATCAAAAGTAATGTAGACATTTGCACCTAATGCGTCCCTGGTGGCTAAGCGCAAATCTAATCATTAAAGCCCACCCGTGCTGCTACTTTGGAACCTTCATATTGTATCCAAATTCATCAAAATTAATAAGCGAGACGTATCCATCTTATCGAATAATTCAGCAATGACTATCAAGTTGATATCCAGTTATAACAGCTCTCTATGGCTGTATAAAACCATTTATGCCCAAAAACTAACATTTCTTTCTGGAAAATTAGCGTAAAGGTCCAACCAGTCATGAGTCTGGATGCGATGCAATTGCGCCGAGGCAAACCATGCAAAGTATATTTTGCACCCAAATATAACTTTCCGATTTGCCAGAAAAATGATATGCATATTGGGCAACTTTTTGCGCAATTGTTGCTATGAGCTGTCCATATGTAAAGTGGTTGTGAGATACGACTTTAAATATGGTCGCTCGTGCACTTTGTGCGCAAATGTATTTTTTGATGCGCAAATGTGTTTGCGGATGTGAAAAAGTGCCTGTTTTGCTCCTAAACTAGTTGGTTTTGACACATGCTTATGTTCTTAGAATAATGTTTGGTTTGGGCTTAACATCGACAATTCATACCACCTCATATAACGAAATTGAACATATATTTTGAGAAATATCGAAATCTTAATCAAAAAATCACATTCTAAGACAAATCAAAGGCATAAAACTCGACAGAAGTTAAAAATATATTTACCTCAACCGTTTCCATCAGAAAACTGTTAGCAAGTGAGATTCCTTGGAAGTTCATTCCAGTTATTCAGAATATCGTACTTTTCAAAGGTTTTTTTGAAAAGACACCTCAGATTCCCGATGGGATTGATATCTGAGCTTTGAGGAGTATTGTAGGCAGTTTTACGGGATCCACAATCTGGTATTAAGAGTAATGTGCTTACAGTAGTTATCCTGTTGACTGATATAACGACCTTACAATCTCAAGTTTCTTGCACTCCTTGGTAAATTACTTCTCGCAAAATTCATGACTCCATTGACGAATTGCAAAACTCCCAATGGACTATAGAGCCCCCGGTGCGCTTAAATGTAGGTAACAGGTGTTTTTCTGTGATTATTTTCTCACCAAATCCGAACGCGCCCGTCATGATATTTTATGTTGAATTTGGGTGCATCGGAATAGCACTAATCCTTTTTAAAAGCTCATATTCCTATGTTAGATTTTTTTTATACAAACGAGAACCTATTTATATGATCAACTCCACTGACGAAGGGATTTCGAACAGTGATTTTACTCCGTAGTTTTTGTTTACGAGTCATATAACGAACTGCTTGTGGTATAACCACAGCGTAAGAGGTTAGTTCCTAACCAGCGAGTCAACTCCGTATATCTATACTCGTACGGACCAAAAATCCAGTGATTGAATTGTTGATCAGTTTGGAAAATTGGAAGAGATCGCATGGAACAGAAAGTGATGCAAGATAAGATTCGACAACTACATACTCAGGCTGGATTTTTCGTTGCTCACATACGGCTCACTCTCGCAAAAAATACAAACACACTCCCAGGTTGCTGTGCTCAAAGTGGTTTTTTGGAAAATCGAAGGAGTTGACACGCGGGCTATTACGCTGTGGTATAATTAAACCGGAATTTGTTTTCCACAGTCAAGAAAGTGTTCGTCAACTTATAGTTGGATCCTGCCAGATATGTCACTAGAAAAATGAATTGTGTAATCTGGATAACAAAGATTAATTTTTAATCCTCGGCTGTGTTCCTACTGTACGTTGTTTTCTATACATTTCGCCCATTTGCCCATTTTTTTAATTAGAAAAATCATTCCTATTTTACGTAAGGAATACTTTCAAGGATATAACAAGCCTTCTTTCTTTGAAATCATTTGCTTTGCTGTAAAATTTGCTACCAGAATTGATCAAAATGGTATTTTACAGCACTTTCGGAAACCAAAAACCAAAAACAAAGAATACTGTCGAGCTATCTCCGGCTTTTGCAATGAACAAATCTGCATTTCGCGTTGTAAAAACTGATAATGTGTTTCATGGAATATAGGGAACTTTTTTTGTTAGAAAAAAAAATAATTTTTAGTTCCCTACGAATCAGTTAAATATTTTACCACTCCTTATCTAACGGTTTCTGATTTTTTTTCCATATGTTCTGAAATTTCATGGAATGTACGAATACGGATTTTATGTGCTGTCAATTAACAGTACATGTGGTAATAATACGATGTAAACAAAGGAAGGAAAATAGTGCAAAAAAACTACATCAGACAGAAGCGAAAAAAATGTTCGGTCATTGCATCGATAATGATATGATTTTGAAGAAATAGATGACATAAAGTTGATAATACAATAAAAACTAATTTATTCAATAAACTATGTAGTTTACTCTGTCTTTTTATAATTTCTTTCTTAAATTAGTTCGTAAAAAGATAGTCTAAAGGATTCATCACTACAGGTCACAGCGTTTGAGCCTTTTCGCTTATGTAGCATTGTAGGCCTAACAAATGCAAACTTCAGTGCACCGTTAAAACCTGTGTAGCCTGAACAAAAATTTTCGGTAAAACCGCCTCGAAAGTTTAGAATTATGGGTAAAATCGGTTTTTTTATTTTATCTTTTTATTTGGCTAAAATTGATATTGAGCGGTTTTCGAAGTTATGAACTCTGAGTCTGGTATTAGTTTGGCAATAGAATGAATACTTTACCAACCTCTCAAGCAAAAATCAGCTTTAAATAGGGAATGTGTTATATCAAAATATATTTTATTAATTTAATCTTTATTTCTAGCCGTATATTTTGAATGTTTTTTGAATGAATACTATTGATTAATCAGAATGCTCTAGCACATGAGTGAAGCAAAAATGCAATCCACAGTGAGCGCATCGTAAAAAACAAAAGTTTTTGCAGAAATCAGCCTCGCACTTGACATATCGTTTGTAGTAAAAAAAAAATTTGACAGGTGTCTCGAATTCTGGGGGATGTTCATCTGTGTATCCAGCGCGATATCACGAATATTTCAAAAAATTCTTAAATCTCGTGGCTTTGCATTGATACCAAAGCATGTCCAGAATATGGAGAACGTTTTCACGATTTGCCAAAACGAAGTGGTTATGTCGCCAACGTACTTTATTGCAAAACTTGCGCATAAAATTTTTGAAGGTTTTGTTGAAATAAACATCAGCTGACTGCAGTTTAGACGTCAAACCTGCTGGCAATGTGGTTATACGCAATTTCTTGGATGCGATTTCAGGCATTTGTAGCATCTGATTGTAACGAGTCAATCAATAAAACGCTATCTTCGACGATAACGTTCAAGAACACTTCACTCATTCATTGTTTTGCAATTTTTGAACCCATTAAACCAGATTTACTGGAGTAAACGTGTGAATTCGCATAACTACCAACTGATTCTTTCGCTCTTTTGGGCAAACGGCCGGCTCATATAAAACAAATGGAAGTTTCGGCACTATATTACCAGATGCGTTCAGTTGAATATGAACGGTGAAGCTGTGCATTAGATCATTTACGCGCTGAAGCTTTCGAATAACTTTGTTTGTTCCCCGAATAGTCAATGTGCGTCAGGGTGGAATCTCTAATTGCAACCCCATTTGCAACCCCCATACCTGAATATTGGAATCACTAGCA
Source organism: Nemotelus pantherinus (assembly GCA_963978885.1). Lineage (NCBI taxonomy): Eukaryota > Metazoa > Arthropoda > Insecta > Diptera > Stratiomyidae > Nemotelus > Nemotelus pantherinus. The sequence continues at coordinate 99,140,215 of OZ022265.1, read as the reverse complement.
CTGTCCACTTAACTTATTCGATCTGTCGAACTTTACCATTGTCTCTGAAAACTGAACTGATGCTAAACTTCAAGGACTGCTACGACACTGTATTTGCAGACTGAATTATTGCTGATGTTAAAATCAAAAATATACATATCCCTAACAGAAATAAAAAGGACACAACAGGTAATTAAAATGCATCCTTTCACGCCTACAAATTCTTGGGATTTTATTGCCCAGTTGAATGTGGAAAGAATCGAACTCAGGCGACGTTTTATGGCCGTATCCCTCATACTAGGAACAAACTGAAAAGGATACTATAAATTTGACCGACAAAACATGAGTTTATTTTTTGAAATTGAGCATAGTAGTAGAGTTAGTGTTACAAAAGTAAATTTTAATTTTCATGTGGTTTAACAAATAGTGTTAAATTCGTAGGGGAAGATGTAGATGTAGGGGAAGATCGCTTGAAAGGAGCTTGTTTTGTATTGCGATTCATAATTTGAACAGATAAATGAGGCATCGTTCTAATATTGTGTATGCTATGCGTTTTATACTTTCAAATATTAAAAAAGATTAAAAATGTAAGACATGACATAAAAATTAAATTAATAAAATATACGAGAATGGGGTTTTTTTGAATTTGCTATTTTGACATAACACATTCATACTTAAAGCTAATTTTTGTTTGAGAGGTTGGTAAAGTATTCATTCTATTGCCAAAATAATACCAGATTCAGATTCCATAACTTCGAAAACCACTCAATATCAAATTGAGCCAAATAAAAAGATGAAATAAAAAAACCGATTTTACCCATAATTCTCAACTTTCGAGGCGATTTTACTGAAAATTTTTGTTCAGGCTACACAGGTTTTAACGGTGCACTGAAGTTTGCATTTGTTAGGCCCGTTTTACATGAGCGGTTTCACTGCGACTGCGACTCGGCGACTTAGCCGCCAGCGCCTACGCGACTAAGTTAAATACATGGGATTAAATGAGGTTGTTTACATGAGCCGTTTTCAGCCGCCAGCGACTGCGATAGTCGACATCAGACGCCATTCACCGAGCGTAGTCGCAGCGACTTGCACATACTGGCATGTGAACCATTCACAGGTTGTCTCCACTTGCCATTTCCCATGGCATGACATTCGACTTGTCAATAGAAATGGCTAGTGGAAACGGTCTATGGCCATTTTTTGGTGGTTATTAATTTTCAAAATAGCTCTGATCCGTTTCATCCGCCGTTTCTTATAAGCGAATGTAGGAATTCTGAATATACATGGATTTTAAGATCTCGTTGAGCAATCAAAATAGTTTAAAGAATATGGAATGGTGGTAAATTGCGGAAAAGTTGAATTTCAATGCGGAAAAGTTGAATTGCAATGCGGAAATTTTGAATAATAAAAATAAATACTTGTTATGTTAGAAAGAGAAATAACTTTACTTTTTATAGATGAATAAATGCATGAAACTGCCTATTGATGATTGGTTCAAATGACTACTCCCCCATCTTCTTCGTACAACAGTAAATAATAGTCTCACTTTCATGTTAAATTTTACCCGCTTATCTAAAAATGGATTTGTCTTACACGTGAAGATTTTTAATCAGCCGCAGAATTTCTTGACTTTGCACTTCAAATAACTTTTTGAGAAGATTCAACGCTCAGACGAAGCCCACGTCCTTTTCGTTCAGAGGCATTTTTGAAATGATATGGCATAATCTGACATTCGTTGCCATTGGATATGGCAGGGAAAATGTCTAGTCGAGACAGAGGGTCACGTAAAGTGATCGAAGTTGTGTAAAATCGTTAAACGCACGCTTCTCTGCAAATCGCTCTTGTAAAACGAGGAAATTTCGGTAAGCGGCTCAATCGCAGTCGCTGTGAGATCGCTTGTGTAAAAATACAATCGCGTAGTTGCCAGCGGCTAAGTCGCCGAGTCGCAGTCGCAGTAAAACCGCTCATGTAAAACGGGCCTTAGGCCTACAATGCTACATAAGCGAAAAGGCTCAAACGCTGTGACCTAAAGTGATGAATCCTGTGAGTTTTGATTCGTTAGGATTTTTCCCCAATTAAGTTCTTTTAAGTTTTACTAGTTCTGGAATGTAGTGTGTGGGGGAGCGTTATCTTGCTGAGAGAGTATCCTTATTCTCTGTGCTAAAACTGGACGTTTGACAATAATTTTTTGTTGACGAATGTTTAAAGATATGCGTGCTGTAACTCAATTCAGTTAATTTTTTAACTTAAAGAGAGCAGTACCCACACTTCGAGTTTTAAACTTAACAGCTGAGACATTCTACGATTGTCTGTTGTGAGTAAATTAATCACAAAGTCATCATAAACTTCTGTTGGCTGATCAGGGTTTGGTTTGTTTGATAAATCCAAATCTCCTAATCGGAATTTTGCAAATCATCTTTTGAGTGGAATTGTTTTTGCGGAATGATTAAAATTGAAACATTTTATTGAACATTTTTTTTTGACAAAGTGGTTTCGAAAGTATGCACTGGTTCTCATCAGACCAGTGCATACTTGACTGATGTGATCACTTGCAGTTGGAAATCATTAATTTTTATTTACGTTAGTTGTGACAAATTTTAACATCTCCGACTTATATCCATCGACATAATTTACTCATAAAGGTTATTGATTTGTGATCATGGTTCCCTTCTTGTCTATAATTATAGTCTTATTTCAGAAGAAGCACTGTCGCCAAAAAAAGGTTACAAATATTCTTTGAAGCGGTCAAATACTTGACCTTGTATGAAACTCAGGGAATTAGGCAGCAGATACTTGGATCAGATTTTGAGACCAAATATTTGAGAAAAGTCTGAAAACAGTGCGGAGGACTCATAATGGTTTGGGGCTGTACATTGACTTTGCGGGAGGGTAGTTTGTAGTTCATTGAAATCACATACTCCAAATTCAGTTAAGATTGTCCATCGTAAAAGTCTTTAGATGCAAATTACGTTGATGTTGAGCAAGAAAATCGACTCGTTTGATGCAAAATAATAAAAATTTGAACAAAATGGCTCTTCAGGATAAATTGATTTTTCTGCTGGCAAAACACAGGTGGAATGTACTTCAATCTATTGAGGAAGCTAAAAAATAACCACAGAAGCTCCAAGCCACGAGATTCTAAAGTCTGTTTCAAAAATTTATTCCCATAGTATTTTGTGAAACGCTTTACTTGACTTTGACTGTTCGATCACTTCGTAGATTTTTTTAACCTATGATTTTTTTTTGTTTTTATGTACTTATATGTTTTTTGTAGAATAATAGTTTAGTAACAGTGTAATAAAGTCTCACGCTTTATTTACAGTCACACTTTCTTTTGACAGCATAAACAAATTCCGGCAATGTTAGGAGTGTTTACCCGATTGTTACTGTATAATGAATGTGTGGGTAGCCCGGTAGCTACTCCAGGTATGTGAACACAAATCTTTTAACGTTTTGGAGTCCGCTAGTCCGTGTGGCAGACAGGCGGCGATATTTGATTCCCGTCCGCTAGTCCGTCCCACGGACAATAATAAATTTTTTCAAGTGTTCGAAAAAGTGTCATCAATATTTATTTTTCAAGTTTTTGACAAAGTCCTATTGTATTACCAAAAGTGCCATATTATAGTTGATTTTTAGTATTAGGTATTTTACAAATGGGTGATATCTTGTCGAGAAGATTCTTTGTACCAAAGTGTGAAGTAAACGCGCTCCTCCTCGTTGCAATCAAGGTTTTGTTTACTTCGCTATACCTTTCTAAAAAATAAAGTTACAACTTACGCACGCATACTATTCGATGCGCAAAATAATGCAGCATATCGTTACTAAAAGAGTATTTCTTTATTTTTTTAAATCAATATAAACGGCAAAAATAGAAAAAGAAAGTTTTTAAAAACGTCAACTTTTCATTTTTGTTAACTTCAACCTGCCATATTTTTTAAAACAGCCACATTTGAGAATACATAAAAACACCATCTGATTTGCCATTTTCTTGTGAAATCATTAGTTTCGGTCGATAAAGTAGGTCAAAGTGAGGGTAGATCCAAGTCAATGTTGCAAATACCCCCGGTAGCTACTTAAAGCTAGCGTACTTTCTCGACTGTAACCACGCTCGGAGTTGCGAACTCCAAAGGATTAAATCATCCAGGCTACAGACAAAATGGACTTTCATACAAAAAATACAAACTGATGAATATAATGCTTTGTCTATCGAGATAAAATTTCTGAAATTTTTAATCGCACAAGAATGGTAGCTCACTACCAAAATCAGCTTATATTTAACATACGAAATTTGTGTCTACATTCCAACTGAAATTCACAAAATGTATTCGTCTAAGCAGGACGAAGTCTGATAAAAGTTTAATGACTATATTTGCAGTCCTGTGGCTGAGGTGCTATCTTGAAATAACTCGCAACAGCTTGCTATAGAATTTCAAAATCAAATTTAAAAGAAATTCACACGGTGAGTTGTTGATCTTAATGTAGACCAAAAGCTACTTAAAAATTAAGATATAAGGCTTGATGATTTCAAAAATCTGAATATTAAATTACGGAGCAACGTTCACAAATAAAAAAAATATTAGCATGAGAGCGTTAATTTGATCTACAACTATTTTGAAATATTGGAGATTCTATTGTTACGAATACGCTTCTTTGGGTGAAATGGTGAAAAGCATAAATATTCTGACACTTCTGATTTTTTTCAGTTAGTATGAATTCGTTACTGGTTTTAACTTCATTTCATGAATTCATCAACCTATTGTTTTCAAAGTCATTGATAAAAAGTTTTTTTTAACCTTCAGAGTATTAACGCATAGTTATTAACGCAAAAGAAAGGAAAATAGTGATTTTTGGTTCCAATGTCAAGTATCTGATTAGAGGCTAGTTTAGAAGGAATATGACGTTTTTGAAAGTAAAATGAAGCTGAAATGTACAGTTCTTAAATAAATAGCATTGTTATTAATTTATACTTGTATATCAAGAGCAATATACCCTGGCTTTTAACCTTACTCAGTGGGCTCTAGATACAATTAACTGCTTACACTCTAAAATTGTTGAAGCATATATCAGTTGTACAAACACGATATCTAAAGTTAAATGAACATTTGTGAAATTCTAATACCAATGCCATTATTTTATACAATAGACTTGCTAAAATTTAGAAACTGACATACAAAAAATGTTTGTATACAGTTTTGTTTTCTCCGAGCCTTATAATACCAATAAAATATATTCATTAAAGTAAGCGTGGCCCGCTTGTTGAGAATTTCATTGAGAATAGACATTTGCGACCGCAGAGGAGAAAGTGTCACACTACGTTACTGGAATAACTAATCGGTATGTTTATATTGATAGTTTCTAGCATCTTTATCAAACATACGAGTAAGTACTTGACAAAGATATAAAACCGAAATACTTAAACATGTATACTGTACCTTGTCGGTTTCTTGCATTTGCGGCAGTTTTTTCTTTTAAAGATCTGGTTTGCGATGTAGAACGAGCAAATCTTGAGCGTAAAACGTGATTCGTTTTAAATCAAACTCTCAAGTCGTACACACAATGCCGTTCACAATTTAATCCATTAACTCAACAAATTGCATAGCACAGACGCTAATTAGCACTAGACTTCTAAACATTAGCAGCATGAATACTACTTGCTTTACCTTGTAACACTTTTACAAAAGCACTGTTGCTCAAATATGGTTAGCACTTAGCGTCAAAACGCTTACTTATTTCAATCACTTTTTCAACGACACATCGACGCACTGATGTCTCGCGGGGTGGATCTTCCAAGGCACAAAACTATTTGCTTATCACTTATTGCACGTTCGATTATCAACGATTTGGCAAAAGTGAATTTAAAAATTTAAATAACTATATTTGTATGCGTGTAAGTATATCATAGAAAATATCGACTTCACATTTTAAAAACACTTTGTGATTCGAGTGCGGATTCGGTGTGGCTAAACGACCGCAAAGCGAAATCTACGGTCTGAGTTTGCTCGCGATTAAGTCGGTAAATCGCTGTTTACGAAGCGGGAAAAGATGCAACGACGATATCTTCTGCAAGAAAGTTTATAAACAAATCAAAGCCGTCGCGGAACCGTTGCACGATATATCTAAGACGTTCGCCAGCTAAATCATGACTGATAAATGAGAGGTAGCAGCAAACAAGAGTTAAGTTAAAGTTTTATTGGAGGAGGGTAATGAACGTTTTCGGATCGGAGTAACACTGAATAGTATGATATGCGGTGTTTCTGCAAGTGACTGCAGTTTTGTAAATTTTATGCAGAAAATCTGTGTTACCATAATAAGTTTTGAATATACAGCTGGTAAGATAAAGATATGCAGTTCATTTAAAAACGATCTCATAAAAACTGCTGAAAATACTGCTTACATGTATTTCATATTTTCAAATACAAATAAAACCAATAGAAACCAACTATGTTTAATTTATACTAAGCATAAAGCTGTCGTTTTTAAAAACATCAATTTCAAAATTATTCATATAAATAGAAAGTTGATCCTACTTGAATATTAATGAGCACAATCAACCTTTTGCTGGCGTGATCTGGGATATTCATTAAGACATTATCCCTTTAATCGCGAAAAACATATAGCAATACCCGAGTTCAAAAATTGAAAGAAGAGACTTTCTCTCTCTTGCTAGGCAGTATACATTAACCTTGCACAAAAACATTTTTAAAGACAGTGGTTTTATGCAATATTATTATTTTAAGCCTAGTCTAAATAGTAAAATGGTAGTAAAATGGTAAAATAGTAAAATGGTTGTAAAGATAAATAACGTAGAATACTATTTTCGCTACAATTGGAGAATATAAAGAAAATCTCCGATACGTTTATGCTATCCGCTACAGGCAATGTCATTTATTACTAGCGAATGTTCGCTGTGCTTACTATTTCAAGATGGGATCAAATGCGCATCCAACACATTCTCGCTTATCATTTACGTGGATATAAAATTCTCGTCAGATTCGATAATATGCTTCTCTCACTTTTGCATATGGAAAAACGTACTTATTTGGCTTGGTATCTTTTCATGCACCAGCTGATCCGTAGACCCTCCACATTATACTCTTCTCTCTCTCTCATCAGAAAATATTGCATTTTCCGCGTTACTTGTAGTATATGCATATGCTATCTTTGTACATATACTTATTATATATGTATAAAGATTCTGCGAACATACAGGATGGCTACAAAATCATTCAAGAGGGCACGTCTTAGACTCGAATTCCTCTAAACTGGGTACCGCGCTATTAGTAAAACAACAGTTAAACACCCAACGGCATCTGATCCCGGGACTCAAAATCATGGAAGTGATCTGCATCAGCCTTCAACTAGGGAATGACCAAATAGTGTTCGTAGGCATCTATGACCATCATCGTAACAGTGGTTCGATGCTGATTCAGGATCTCGACTGCATTCTAGCAACTGTATCTTCACTAGGGGTGGTTTCAATGCCAAGTCGCAATCATGGAGCAATAGCATCAACAACCCATACGGCGAGGCAATAAGGAAATGGCTTACACAGACCTCAAGCCTTATCAAGCCCATCTTTCCGCAGGAACCCACCTTTCGTCGGTCTTCATCAATAATTGACTTTTTTCCTGTGTCCCCAAGTCTAGTCAGCTCTCTCCCAGATTTTGGCACTTACGAATGCCAAGTCAACGATGCTGAATCTGATCATCAGTTGATCCAGCTATGCATAAAAAAAAAGTGGCCTAGACTTTCCAACCGTTGACCCCGAGTATTTCATCTGCTACAATAAAATCAACTGATTTGCAAACAAACGTTGCAACTCAAATTTAAAACCTTGGTCCTAACTGCTCGCAAAATCTTTGCTCACAAGAAATTGACGAGGCTCTCGAAAAGCTCAACCAAATCACCTATTTGGTCATTGATAGTTTAGCTATCCCTAAAAAATCTACAAACTTTGCCTTCCGTGATTGACCGCAAGATATCATTCAGCTCCATAATCGGCGGAAATCTTTAAGACAACGTCTTACCAGAATCTACCACATATATCTTAACACGGAAAATACCCAATATAAGTACACCTCTGTCCTTATTAAAAGCTTAAACATTTTAATCATGGTCAAAACCAAAGCCCATCTCAACGAAAAATTCGAAGAACGTCTCTAAAAAGTAGAACCTGGTAAAGACATGTTCCAGAAAATTAATGAAATCGCAGGTCGGAAGAGACTAAAATGTAACTTAACTTCTAATGTCAACTCACTCTCTCACTCCCCAATTTCTTTCCTCTCAAACTTGGGGAAACATACTCGAAAGGATCATTAAAATTCATCTAAAGAAGAGAACCACATCATACCCAGTAGATAATTTGGCTTTAAAGCCAAACACTCCACAATGGACGCACTAATGGTTCTGAAAAGCGCCATTGAGGAAAGTATCCAAAACAAAAAAGTTTTGGGTGCCTGTCTCATTGATCTGCAGAAGGCCTTCGATTCCGTTTGGATTGAAAGACAATGATCAATTTTGGTTTCGCAACTTGGCTAATTAAAATTGTTGATAGCTTTCTATGTGGCAGAAAGGCTTTCGTTACCTTCAATGGGGCTCTTTCGGACGAATTTCCTATCGACTCAGGCATACCTCAAGGCTCAGTTCTCGAACCTATCTTATTCAACATTCTCACAGCAGATATCCCAGGAATTTCGAATAATTCTCCCATAGGTGTTTCTGTCAATCTATACGCAGATGATATCCTCTTCTGGAACTCGCAGCATAACCCGAAATTCGTAGCAACGGTGCTACAAAGGTAAGCAAATCAGATCGTGGCATATTACTCAAAATGGGGCTTGAAGATAAATGTCAACAAAAGCGAGCTGATATTCTTCAGAGGCACCCATGCTGATTTCAAGAGAAGAATTAAAACTATCAAAAACTCTAAAATTATTATCAATGAGCAGTCAATCACCCCTTCAAAAACCATTAAATACCTTGGCATAAAGCTGGAGCTGTAGCCAACACATCCAGGCAAGCATCAATTAGGCAGCCGACGCGTACCACCACATAGGCTGTATCTTCAAGCCGAACTCTATCATCTCAACTCGAGCAAAAACAATCACCTATAAACAATTGATAAGACCTATCCTCACTCACGGGCCCCTATCTGGTCCGCCGCTCCACCTTACGTACTTTTGAAGCTGGCAAAATTCGAACGCCGCATCCTCCAAAACATTACGTTAGTCTGCTTTAAGGCGAATGGTCACTACTGCAGGAATAGTGACCTATACAACCAATCAAAAATAGCACCTCTTTCCTCTTATTTGGTACATCTAAAAAAACAATTCTATTCGACACGCCATAGAGCACCTCAACCCCATCATCCAATCGCTTCATCCTAGACCTGGATCTTAACGATCAGACCTTCATCTAAGGAATAGCTCATATGCAATGAGCTTTTCACTCACCACAAATGAAGTTCCCAGTGAACTTGTTTGTTTGTTTTTTTGACCAAAATCCAATCATCTCTTTCGTTCCAAATTTCTCTTTAAAGACACCTTAAATGCAGACACGAACCGACTTGCTCTCTCTTTTCTTAAAAATACCCATGGTAACTAAGTAGATATTTGAAAAATTCCAAAATAATTAGAATTTTGAGCCACTAAAGGCACAGCTCAAACGTCCATCTATTATGTTAAAGAAATAGTTTTAGGTCATTTATTTCAAAATTCTTCCCCACTTCACTACCACAAAACCTAACCTCTCAGTAACATACAGACGAGCAAGAGAACAGACTAATTCGGTCAGAACGACGTATACGTGGCTCCAATGAGCGACTTATGCGCCCCGCAAAGACAGCGTGTCAACGACAGCTCATGGATGTTCTATTTACTTATGTAGATTCAAGGCCTAGGTTAAGATTTAGGTCTATTTAGGCTAAGTTATTTGTCATTGGATATAAGCTAGATCTAATTCGCAACGTAAGGTAGTTTTAAGTAGTTATTGCCATGATGTCCCCAGCTACTGTACAGGCTGGGTACGACTATTAGTGTGAAAAAAAAAAATAAAATTGGGCAAGGAAAAATAACAAAATAACAAAAACAATAAGTGTTAGCAAGCCAAAAATATATAGCGGCTAGTTTTTATTTTTTTTACAGTTAATATTGCTTAAGTTAGTTTAAGTATATACATATTAACATAAAATAAAATATTATTCAATCCAATTCAAAAATACGTCCTGAATTGGTTTCAAACTAGGGACTACGATCACTTAAAAGCAGTGCTCTACCCACTAGATTACACCAGCTTCTTCTAAGAATTTTTCGAATGATAGTTATCTATAATTGAAGTCTGGGGCTGATTTTCGTGTTTATTTGAGCTCCTCCGAGCCGAATGTATTTATCCTCACAACCTGATATTAAGTTAAACTACTTTCAAATAAAGCTTTAGTGGCTTGGCCGTTTAACTTCAGGACAACTAAATTGACCTTTAGTTTGATTTGCCTGTTGGCTTGATTTCAAGCCATTTTTGTTTCCTTATTAGACTGCAAACCAAAATATAATAAATAATAATAAAATCAAATCAATTCCATAATTAAACCACTTAATTAAACGGCAAAAATGTAATGAATATTTACAGGATACCTATAAACGTTTAACTACGAACATTTGATTGAAATCGAAAGAAATACATGTTAACTTTATAATGTTCTGTATTTACACGTATGCTTGCTGATGAATTAAACATAGCATTGCTAGTCATAGTGCCAACTTGGTACATCATGTGAAAATGTTGCGGTTTATAAAGTTGTGCAGTGCCCTGTTCTAAGATTTAAAGGTTTTCAGTTGGTTAATATTTTAACAAGAATACATAGAAATTTAATATTTTATCAGGAATAAAGCAATTTACCACACAATTTTTATAGCCACGTTGTTATTTTTCACATTTGTTATAGATTGTACCAAATGTGTGTTTACTATGTCAGACCTAATACAAAAAGATTTTAGCTAGAAAAATGGTTATAAAGCTTTGTTAAAGGATCGAGCAGTCAGTTTTTTTGTGCTTGTTGAATTAATCAAATAAAAATGGCAGAGTTTTGTGTGCAATTTAGCAGTGAAGCTGCTTTAAAGCCACTTTGTTTTGCTTGGCGAATTTTTGGATTGATTCCTCCCAAAAGAATTAAATTTCTACGCCGTTGCTACACAATACTGTTTCACGCTTGTTTAACGTTCTTCTATTCTCTGACGCTGATTGTTGAAAAGTTTAGCTGCCACCAAGACAGAACGACCATAGAGGTGCTAGGAAATTTGAACATGCCCATCGCAGGCACCCTGGTTACCTTAAAGGTTGCAAAATTTGTTTGTTCAACGAAAGAAATTATTTAACATACCCGGGGATTTTACTTTGGATACTTTCTGGCCATTTCAGGGCGTTAGGACTGCGAGTTGCAGCAATCGGATACGGTAATGCATCAGCTGCTGATAACTATAAGAAACTGTTAAAGTGCATTGCAGACCACAAAACTTGTTTGAAGTAAGTGCTGAATAATGAAAAAATATCTTTCTGTGCAGTAGCCAGAATTTCGAATATATCTTATTTTCATTATTAGGCATCCGTATACATTACTTATGAATCTATGACGTGGAGTTATTTCTTTTTGTAGATACTTTAAACTGTATCAAGACTTGAACTCACATATAATGACTTTGCAATTGATTGCAACTCAATTGATACTCTGCACGACAGCAATACGCATGATACTTCTAGACGATAATATTCCAGCTTTGATATTTAGTTTATGCTTTTTCTCTACCATGGTTTTGGAAATTACTTTGAGCTGTTACGCTGGAAGTATGCTAATTTACGAGAGCAATGATTTCACGTTTGCCTTATACTCGTGTAATTGGGTCAGTATGGATTCCAGATTCAAGAAAGTTTTAATCATCTTCATGCAGAGCACTCAGAAGCCTCTAACGTTTACAGCTAGTGGTATTATAAATGTATCTCTAGAGACTTGGTTGAATGTAAAGAAATCAATTAACGCGCAACGTAAATCACTGTAATAAAATCAAACTGTTGCAGATTCTCAGATCTGCGTACTCGCTGTATGCGGTTTTCAAGTGAATGATTTAAGATGGTTTTTGCCAATTTTAGGGAACATGTTATTATACAAGCTATGAATCATGGAATGAATTTTAAATTAAGTTAGATCTTATCATATCACACATAAAATACAATCATTCATCAGAACTTTTTCTTTTCAGAATATGCACTTAGTACTCGCAGTTACGTTATCTAATCCTGCTTACAAATATGAGTATTTATTAGAAAATCAAAAGATCTTAAAAAACTTACTGGTTGGTTTTATTGTTTTTTTATTTTGGGGAGGCAACTTGCCAATGGCACCAATTTTAATATCAATAAAGCTTTGTTTCATGTTGATTTAGCGTGTAGCTGATAGTTCATATATATGTAGCTAGCAATGAAAATAAGCATCAATGTCAATATCGTGGTAGACTAGGTTGTAAGAACGTTCGTCGATACTTTCGATCAACTAGCTGGAAGCAACAAGTTTACAAACAACGCATCAAACTTTTTCTTTCCAATAAGAAAGTTCGAGGCCGGCTGAACTCCTGTCAAAAGCTGAAAAATCTTGCATTAACTGACGACAATCTTGAAGGTATAGCCCGGCATGTAAACATCCTTTCAACGGACGAGTCGTGGATTCAACTGCATCCAATACCTAATCGACAGAATAGGACAGTTAGCACCAGCGATCCCGCAAATATAACACAAACCCCGAAATTCAGCTTAAAAGGCATGATAGCTAGTGGAGTGAGCAATAGCGGAAAAATCCAATTTCATTTTGTTAGGCAAGGAATGCAAGGAATGCAAGAAATATCTTTCTTGTTTTTGCACAATGTCTTAATAATCAACATCAATTTATGGGCAGAAAGGAAGTAATTTTGATGTAAGGTGGAGCCAAGGCGAATACAGCTTTGGAAACCTATTTAGCGACTTATGTGCTTTTTTCTAATGTGTGGATTGGTTGGTCTGGTTATTTCCTTGATTTAAAAAAACCCGATTGAAAATATGTGGCCCATATTAAAGTGAGTTTTTTTAGAGATCCCAGACCAAAAAAAAGAAGAGCTTATTCGATATATACAAGTTGAGTGGGAAGCATTTCCGATAGGGTATCTAAGAAATTTATGTGAAAGTTTCAGAAATTGTATCTTAGCCTGTATAGAAAACGAAAGAAGTCATACTTCACACAAATAACATTATATTACCTAATGAGTGAGCTTTAAAATAAAATTATAATATTAAACCAATTTCTTTTTATTTAAATTTTATGCAAGAAATATTAAGGGCAGAAACTATTGCGCCACCCTGTATAATCAAGGTCTAGGATGGAGTGGTGCTTTTATCTGCGTTGAGTTTTATTTTCATGCTGGTTTGATTTTAAGCCATGTTTGCTTAGTTATTGGACGTAAAGCCAAGCTAATTTTATACCAAAAACTGTGTTTACGACTTGATATATAAAATATATTGGCTTGATATATAGAATATATATTAAACTTGACAGACTTGTAAAAAAATCTAATCAACTCCTAAATTAAACTATTTAAACAAACGGCAAAAATTTCCGAAATGTTAACAGCATTACTGACGACGAACGTTTCATTGAAGTTAAAAGAAATACATGTGAGCTATATAATGTTGTATATGAACACGTATGCTTGCATTAAACATAACATACATGCATGCATTAAACATAACATTGTTAATCATAGTGCCTACTTGATACGTCATGTGAAAACCTTGCGGTTTATAAAGTTGTGCAGTGCCCTGTTCTAAGATTTAAAGGTTTTCAATTGGTTAATATTTTACCAAGCATACATAGAAACTTAATATTTTATCAGGAAAAAAGCAACTTTTCACACAATTTTTATAGCCACGTTGTTATTTTTCACATTTGTTATTTATTCTACCAAATGTGCATTTACTATGTCAGAACTAATACAAAAAGATTTTAGCTAGAAAAATGGATAAAAGGCTTTGTTAAAGGATCGAGCAGTCAGTTCTTTTGTGCTTGTTGAATTAATCAAATAAAAATGGCAGAGTTTTGTGAGCAATTTAGCAGTGAAGCTGCTTTAAAGCCACTTCGTTTTGCTTGGCGAATTTTTGGATTAATTCCTCCCAAAAGAATGAAATTTCTGTACCGCTGCTACACAATACTGTTTCACGCTTGTACAACAACCTTCTATCCTCTGACGCTGATTGTTGAAATGTTTAGCTGCCACCAAGACAGAACGATCTTAGAGGTGCTAGAAAACTTGAACGTGCCCATCGGAAGCACATTGTTTGCAATAAAGGTTGCAAATTTGTTTGCTCAACGAAAGAAATTTTTTAGCATCCAGCAACAAATTGAAAAGCTTGATGCACAAATAAGCGGAAGAAATGAAACAGTGTACATGACTAAGTTGATTAGAAACATTCGATATTCTTTCAAAGTGTTCTTCATTGTTTTCACTATAAGTATTTCTACTGCCGACTTGCCAGCTCTTTATAACAAGAAAATGCAGCTTATTTTCCCAGCCTGGTTCCCTTGGGATGTTGATCGGTCTCTTGCGTCCCTCTACCTGACACATTTTTATCAGATCTTTGGAGCTATTGTTATGGGATTCCAAGACTTGATTTGTGTAACATACCCGGGGATTTTACTTTGGATACTTTCTGGCCATTTCAGGGCGTTAGGTCTGCGAGTCGCAGCAATCGGATACGATAATGCTTCAGCTGCTGATAACTATAAGAAACTGTTAAAGTGCATTGCAGACCACAAAAGTTGTTTGAAGTAAGTGCTGAATAATGAAAAAATATCTTTCTGTGAAGTTGGTAGAATTTCGAATATATCTTATTTTCATTATTAGGCAACCGTATACATTTATTATGAATCTATGACGCATAGTTGTTTCTTTTTCTAGATACTTTAAACTGTGTCAACACATGAACTCGGATATTATGACTTTGCAATTGATCGCAACTCAATTGATACTCTGCACGACAGCGATACGTATGATACTTTTGGAAGACAACATTCCAGCTTTGATATTTAGTTTATGCTTTTTCTTGTCGATGGTTTTGGAAATTACTTTGAGCTGCTACGCTGGAAGTTTGCTAATTTACGAGAGCAATAATTTCACGTTTGCCTTATACTCGTGTAATTGGGTCGATATGGATTCCAGATTCAAGAGAGTTTTAATCATCTTCATGCAGAGCACTCAGAAGCCTCTAACGTTTACAGCTAGTGGTATTATAAATGTATCTCTAGAGACTTGGTTGAAGGTAAAGATATCAATTAACGCGCAACGTAGATCACTGTAAAAAATCAAACTGTTGCAGGTTCTCCGATCTGCGTACTCGCTGTATGCGGTTTTCAAGTGAATAATTTAAGGTGGTTTTTGCCAATTTTAAGGAACATGTTATAATACAAGCTATGCATCATATAATGAATTTTGAATTAAGTTAGATCTTATCATATCACACATAAAATACAATCATTCATCATAACTTTTTCTTTTCAGAATATGCACTTAGTACTCGTAGTTACGTTATCTAATCCTGCTTACAAATATGAGTATTTATTAGAAAATCAAGAGATCTTAAAAAACTTACTGGTTGGTTTTATTGTTTTTTTTTGGGGAGGCAACTTGCCAATGGCACCAATTTTAGTATCAATAAAGCTTTATTTCATGTTGATTTAGCGTTCAGCTGATACTTCATATATACATTCATATATACATTGCAGCTAAGAAATTATATTCTGTACTCCTTGAGTTAATCAGTGTTCATACTCCAACCTTCCGCTTGCGTAAGCGTAATGATGCTCCTTGGTTCACTGAGAGTGTTAAACGCGCCCTGGATATTAAAAATGCAGCACGTTGTAAATTTTTGAGCTCTCATTCCGCCCAGGACTACGCTGATTTTTCTCGTCTTCGTGATGCGGCCAAGAGTCATATAAGGCTTGCCATGCGCAACTACACGGTGAAAAATATTCGGATAAAATTGATCTTCACAATGGTGTACTATTATGTATCCTAATATTCGTATAGATTATATATGTTGACGTTGGATAAAATTGTTCTATCCTATTTTGGAATAACTTTTGTACGAGTTTCGTATAAACGGGTGGTTTATACCAAGATCGGATAATATTTATCATAAATTCATATTAAAAATTCATAAAAAATAAAACGGATTGTTTAGAATTATTTTTGCGTCGCAAGTCGTGCAATTAGCATTTCGAGTTTGTAAGTGAAGTTAATTGGAAGCGTTTATTAAAGTTATTTGTGAAAATGGAGAAACAACTAACGTAAGGAACAACTTTAATCACTACAGGAATATTGTAAAACTTTGATTTTGGTGAATAAAGTATATATGAATAAAATCTATCGAGTTTTTTTTTCAAATAATAAAACAAATAATCGTTATCCATCTCACAGTACCTACATAATTGAATTTAGTGCTCGAAAGTTTTACTTGGTGTACTATGTCAAGTGTTTTAACAACACCTACATCCCGCAAAAATAATTCCAATTTGATTCTGCTTTCGGAGGCTGGTTCCGCAAAACGATCGAGTTTCCCGTATCTATATTCTCGGCTTTGATAAGCTTTGATGATGATCGTTGTCTATGCTGATTTATAGACAAGAAGGCAACCATGATCACATTCAATAACCTTTAAAAGTAAAATTATATCGATGGATATAAGTCGGAGATATTAAAATTTGTCACAACCAGCGTAAATACAAATTAAATGATTTCCAACTGCAAGTGGTCACGCCAGTCAAGTATGCACTGTGCGCTGGTCTCTGATGAGAATCAGTCCATACTTTCGAAACCACTTCGTCAAAATAGAATTTTCAATGTAGATTAAATTTTTTAATGTAAATAAGAAGTTGTTCAATTTTAATCATCCCGCAAAAATAATTCCAAGCTACTTTTATCTTTGAATGCATAAATATTCAATTGTTTTCATTCTTTTTTCATCATAATGGATAATTGTTCCCAATATATATTCTTAATAAAAAGGAGGGAAAAACCAGAATAAGATTTTGGGTTAAATGATTTTGGGTTTTTGAAAATGGGATAAATTTATCTTGTGACCTCGAAATTAGAATAATATATTTCTTATTCTAAATGGTGTACATTTAATAAGAATGTGGTGTATTCATTTATATGCGATTCGGATACCGTTTATAAGAGCGTCTTATTCAATTTATATGAATAATTGGTATTGATTTTATCTTATCAGATAAAATTTATATTATCAGATTAAATTGTTTGATCTTAAACAAACTTATTGGATTGATACTAACTTTCGTTTGGACCTATATGCATTCCAAAATTTATCAAATTTATTCGAAAATTTCTAACCGTGTATTTATCGCATATTGAATCTTCTTTGCTTTCGAATGACCCCAAAAACTTCTGGTCATTCCTTCGCTCCTTAAAATCCTCCTCTCCTATCCCTGACTCCCTTACATTTAATAATATTACTGCTGCTCTTCCTCAGAATGTTTGTGATCTCTTCGCAATGTTTTTTTCTTCTGTTTACTCTGATTCAATGGTTTCCTCTTCTTATTGTGGCCCTTTTATTCACCCTCCTTGTCTTTCTTCACTCTCGACTAATCCTCTTGAAGTTGAATCCCTTATATGTTCTCTTGATTCTGGTTACTCTCCTGGACCTGGAAATCTGGTGAACGCAATGTTGCCTCAAATTATCGTCCTATTTCTATCCTCCCCTGTTTCTCAAAAATCATTGAACGTTTTGTGTTTAACAAAATTTATGAGTTTCTTAAGTATACTTTCACACCTCAGCAAGATGGTTTTATTAAAGGTCGGTCCACATCTACGAATCTCATTGAATTTACTCATGCTGTGTCCTCGTCGTTAGATCGGAACTCTCAAGTTGATGTTGTATATACTGATTTTTCCAAGGCTTTTGACTCTGTCAATTTCGATCTTCTACTACTCAAATTAAATCACTATGGCATCTGTGAATCCTTACTTTCTTGGATATTTTCGTTTTTGACTAGCCGCACTTGTTTTGTCTCCCTCTCTGGCGTTTCGTCCTTACCATTTTCGCCCTCTTCTGGTGTACCTCAAGGTTCTATATTAGGACCGCTATTATTCAACCACTTCATCAATGATCTTCCTATGATTCTATCGTCATCTTGTTTGCTCTATGCAGATGACTTAAAATTATTTCGAGTAATCAATACCTCAGGTGTAACTCTAATTGCCTACCGTTAAATGTTTCAAAGTGTTTTGCCATGTCTTATTCTCTGAAGTCCCAGACTATTACCTTTCCTTACTTACTATGTGAATCCGTCCTTGTCTCTGTGGATTATTTTACTGATCTGGGTGTAACCTTTGATCGTAAACTTAAATTTGATATCCATGTTCGTAACATTACTAATAGTGCTTCGCGGATTGCTGGCCTTGCTATACGTTCCTGTCACAATTCTTTTAATATTTTTACTTGTGTTAAAATATTTGTTACCCTTGTTCGTTCCAAACTTGAGTACTGCTCTCAAGTTTGGTCTCCTTGTTTTGCTTATCTTTCCGATGCCATTGAATCTGTTCAACGGAGGTTCAGTCGCACCCTACTCTTTAAATATAAACTTCCTTACATGCCTTACGATGAACGCTTATCGCTCCTTAATCTCCCTCTCCTCGCAAAGCGCAGAGTTTGCCTTGATGAATGCTTTCTTTTCAAAATTTGCCGAGGCCATCTGAACTCATCTATTGCATCGTTGATTATTGAACGGCAGTGTGAGAGGCAAATTAGGTCCTCCGTTGTCTTTGATGTACCATTTGCCCGTACTGAAACTTACTTTCATTCTCCTGTTTTGCGCCTATTACGTACCCATAATGGCCTACAACTTGGTCCTATTCCACACTCTATTGCCACCTTTAAAAGAAATGTTCGCAACACAATTTTTGCTGATGTTTAATCTTATTTATCTTTTTTATCATTCGATTCTTGTTTTTCATATATTACTTTTCTCAATTTTTTAGTACTAAGCTTTTCTATTTGTAATTGGGCTTTTTGCCTGTTAATGGATTACTTAAACAAATAAATAAATAAATAAATAAAATAAATATGTAGCTAGCAATGAAAATAAGCATCAGCTGTCAATATTGTGGTATACTAGGTTGTAAGAACGTTCGTCTATACTTTCGATCAACTTGCTAAGATCAACAAGTTTATAGACAACGTATGAAACCTTTTACCAAACCAATAAGAACGTTCGAGGCTGGCTGAACTCCTGTCAAAAGCTGAAAAATCTTGTATTAGTTGATGACAATCTCCGTGGCAGAGCCCGGCATGTAAACATCCTTTTTACGGACGAGTCGTGAATTCAACTGCATCGAAAACTAATCGACAGAATAGGACAGTAAGCACCAGCGATCCCGCAAATATAACACATACCCCGAAATTCAGCTTAAAAGGCATGATAGCTAGTGGAGTAAGCAATTACAGGCAAAAAATAACTTTCTTGTTTTTGCACATTGTCTTAATAATCAGCATCAATTTATGGGCAGAAAGGAAGTAATTTTGATGCAAGATGGAGCCAAGGCGCATACAGCTTTGAAAACATATCAGGCGATCTATGAGCGTTTTTGGCCTGGTTATTTCCTTGATTTACACCCCATTAAAAATGTTTGGCCCTTATTAAAAGTGAGTGTCTTTAGAGATCCCAGACCGAAAACAAGAAGAGCCTATTCGACATATACAAGTTGAGTGGGATGCAACTTCGATAGGGTATCTAAGAAATTTATGTGAAAGTCTCAGAAATTGGATCTTAGCCTGTATAGAAAACAAAAGAAGACATATTTCACACAAATAATATATAAGTTTACCTAATATGTGAGCTTTATAATCAAATTATAATATTAAACCAATTTCTTTTCATTTTAATTTTATATGATTTTTTATTTAGGGCAGAAACTTTTGCGCCACCCTGTATAATTTAGGGATAAGGTAGAGTGGTGCAATTATCTGGGCTCCTTCTAATATATTTACCTTCACAGATGTTAAGTTAAACTAGCTTCATATTAAGCTCTTGTTTGACTTCAATTTCGCCTTTCATCAACTGTGTGCTTCCATCTCAGGTTCAGGCTCATTCGCAGCAACTTCGTCTCGTCCTTTCTGAACCAGCCTTAAATAGGCACAATCAGCACGCTTCTCTTATGGCTTCTAGGGCTGATACTGTTCATTGCGAATCATTTCGCCTCCACAGCAGATCTTCGTATCCAGATTTGCCAACGATACTATTTCCGATGCGGTTGAGCACTTTGTCTATATTGTCATATTTTTGTGTGTGTAAAATTGATCAAGGAAAATTCTCCGAGGAGATGCGTGGCTTCTATTAAGTTAACTTTATCTAAGAGCTTCAATATAGATGCTAACCTGGAGTTTTGGCCGCCTGGGACTTTGGTTAAACTTTTTGTCAGTTATAATTTTCGTTCCAGCCTCGTCAGGAGATATCACACTTAATTTCTAGTCTTATTAGATTATACTATCAAAATGTTCGTGGTTTGAGAACCAAGCTTGAAGAAATTAGGACTGCTTCATTTATTGAAAAGGATAATCTTATATGCATTTCTGAGACCTGGCTTACGGATAGCATCCTAAATTCGGAAATCTTTCCGTGCTTTAATGCCTACCGCAATGATTGTAATAAAATTGTTTCTGGTAAAGTTGACGGTAGTGGTGTCCTTGTAGCCGTATTAAGCTCTCTCCAAAGTAAGCTCTGCTCTGATTTTTCTCCTTCTCCTCCCATTGAATTTTTTGCTGTCTGTGTCTCCTTCTCTGACAAATCCTGTTTATTTCTCGCTTCATTGCATATTCCGTGCAACTGTCTTTTCCCAACCATTGAAAACTTTTTCTTTTTCTTACCTTGATGTAACTTACCCTTCCACTCCAATTGTCATCTGTGGTGATTTAAAGCTTCTTCTGTTCAATGGAACCTCACTTCTCATTGTGGGGAGTCTTGTAACAACATATATATTTCCTTGTCATATTTTTTTTCTTCGTGTTCTCTCAATCAATTTAACATTTTCCCTAATAGTAATGGTAACTCTAGAAATTGGTTTAGTTTTTTTTTCGTGAACTTGATGCCGACTGCACTGCTCTCTACTTCTACCACAAGCTTCATCAACTTATCCTTGCTTACACCCTGACTAATTACTGACTAATAAGCCTCATGATGCTTCATGACTCACCGGTAACGTCTTGCGTGCTTGATATGCTAAAAACGCTGCCCGAATGAAGTATTTGCAGTTGGGGTCTGGAAGGGATTATGCCGTTTATTTTCGTTTGCGATCTGCTGCGAAAAAGGAAACTAAAATTACATTGCGTAACTACTTTTCTTATATTGAATCGTCACTTAGCTCAGATGCTCCTAAGAGGTTTCGGTCATATGTAGCTTGAAATGTTCTTCCTCCATAGTTGATTCTGTTTCTTTTAATAATTCTAGTACTTCTACTCATCAAGGAATATGTTATCTATTTGCTGACTTTTTTTCCTCTGCAGATATTAATTCTTCTTCTCATATCTCCTGCATTCCTCCTTTGTCCAGCTCTTCTCTTGGCACTGATGGAATTCCTAACTTTTTCGTTAAACAATTTGCTTCTTCTCTTTGTGTTCCCTTGTCCATCACTTTTAACTTTAGTCTGGGTAATGGTATTTTCCCAGTTTCTTGGAAAGTGTCAAGCATTTTTTCCTTACCACAAGTCTGGTGATCTAAACCTAGTCACTAGCTATTGCCCGATCTCTATCATTCCTTGCTTTTCTAAAATCTGTGAGCGTCTGGTTTTTAATCGCGTCTATGATTCTCTTCCACACGTTTTTGCTGCTCAACTGCACGGTTTCGTGAAAAACCGGAGTACTACGACTTACCTTGTAGAGTTTTCTCATTTTGTTGCTTCTACTTCAGGTAATCACCACCAAGCAGGTGTCATATACACTGACATCTCTAAGGCCTTTGATTCAGTCAATCATGAGCTCCTTTTTCTTAAATTAGAGCATTATGGTGTATCGGATCACCTTCTATCGCGGCTGTCATCATTTGTATTTAATCGCATTTGCTATGTCTCTCTCCGTGGCTCCTCGTCCTCTCTTTTTTTTCCTCCCTTCGGTGTACCCCAGTTATCTATTCTCGGGTCTTTGCTATTTCATATCTGCGTCAACGATATTCCTAATGTGTTTGAATCTCCTCATCTAATGTAGGCTGATGACTTGAAAGTTTTTCACGTTATCAATTCTTCTTCCGATCATCTTGCTCTTCAAAACAAATTGAATCGGCTTGTTTCCTGGTGTGACTATAATTACTTGTCCTTGAATACCTCCAAATGTTACTCAATGTCTTTTACATTGAAGCATTGTTCTTTTGAGTTCATTTACTCTATTTCTGACATCATCCTTTTAGTTGTCGATCATATTACTGACCTCACTGGTACCTTCGATCGGAAGCTAAAGTTCGATATTCATATTCGTACCATCACTCGTAATCCCTTTAAAATTTCCACATGTGTGCGTCTTTTTCTTTTTCTTGTTCGTTCTATCCTTGAGTAACGCTCTGTAGTATGGGGTCCTCGTTTCTGTTGTTTGTCTGAGGCGGTTGAATCTGTCCAGCGAAGGTTTAATCGCTGCCTTATTTTTAAGTACAACCTACCATATTGTCGTTACAGTGAACGTTTATCAGCCCTTAATATTCCTCGCCTTGATCAACGCAGAATTTACCTCGATGACTGTTTTCTTTTTAAAGTTTATTGCGGCTTTTATCTTCATCTTTGACGTTTCTTTTACATCACGCCATCAAGACAGACGTATCAGGATAGCCTCAATGTTTAATGTACCTTTTGCACGTACTGACGTTTTTTTCATTCGCCTTTTCTGCGTTTACTGAGGACGCATAATAAACTTCAGCTTGGTTCTCCTCAACAGTCTATTGGAATTTTCAAAATTTTAGTTCGTAGTGCACTTTTTTCGCCTACTTAATCATTTTATTTATATATTTAGTTTTCATTGGTTTTGTTGCATCCATAATCCGTTTTTTTCTCTATAATCTTTAGTTTTCTTTAGTTGCAAAATGAGACTGAAAGGTTTTTGAAACTTTTCAGAAACAGCAAAAAACTATATTTTCTTTCCTGGTCAATATATCAAACCCATTTTTTTTTTTAATAAATTGAAAATAAAAAACTACACAATATTAAAAATTTTCGTAAACTATGGATTATGTTAAATATTAATTAATTAGCATTTACAGTTCATCAGGTCGCGTTTTGGAACAAAATCGCCTTCAGGTGTGGTTTTGGAACGAAACTTCATGTTGGAGTCGGGTTTTGAAACAAAACAAAAACAATTATATTTTTTTAATTTTTTATTTTTGCCTGTAACTTTTGTTATACAGAAAGTAGGTACCTACCTTAGAACATAACTTAAAAAAACAATTATACAAAAATAAGTTTAAAAACATGGAAAAATGAGCAGCAAAAATATTGTGTTAAACATTTTTTTTTTCGTCAATAATTACTTTTAATTTAACTATTAATTTCTTCATTTAAGCTTAAGCAAGTAGAACAAACGTCAGTGGCAGGAGATCCTGTGCTTATGTTGAACTGCTTCACAAATATATTACAAAAGTAGTTGTGGGTAACATCTAAATTAGCGTCGGAGACAGTACTTGAGTACATTTTATGCAGTTTTGAAATACTGAGATCACAGGAAAGATAATATCGTGTAACATTTTTTGATCTTACATAATGACTCTCTACTGAAGACAAGCCCTCAATGAATTGTTTAACTGAGAGACGTTTTTGTTCGTACTTCGCCTTTTTATGGTCTCCACCACGGTTTTCTTGTGGCGAATTGCCCGAAGTTAAAAACTGTTTGCATAACCGATGCAACCTATCTTTTTTTATTCCCAAAATCTCAATGAAAAGCTTCCTACATACCCGTTTCATGGTATTTCGTTGTTAATTTTTAACTGGTAGAAAATAGTTAGTGAGTTGCTGCTTTACTCTATTTGTTGATGTACTATGAATTTGGACGTATTTGAGAATTATATCGTTTTGATACTTGCGGTCGGGCTCCTTATAGAAGAGTTCATGAAATTTTCGAATATCAGTCATTGACACCAAACTGCATTGATATAAATTTCTCTTCTCATATTTGCATTTCGGTTTATTGGGTAGCTTCTTGGCCTTGTACCTGAAATTGCAAAAGCACAATAATTAGAATGAAATATTTTTTTTATTTTGTCAAACAGAATAATGAAATCAACGTTGAAAAATTTTATTAAAAATACTTAGTTGTAGTTATGCAGTAAAACAAAACTTGGGAGTGATACCTACAAAAAACCAAAGTATAAGTACTTACATTTCTTTACTTAACTTCTTATATAAGTAGTAAACAAGTTACAATTAGTAAACAATTAGTTACAAGTTTTAATAATAGATATAGAAAAACTGAGTATTTTATTTACTGTCTAGATCGTAAAACGTGAAAATTTACTATGTAAAAACTTATGTAATTACGGGAATTATTAAACTAAACTCACCGTTCTCGTTTTTTTAGATTTTTTTTGCCATTTCTGTGGTTGTGCAATCTTTTTACGTCCTTTCCCAAAATCAACTTCCACAATTTGAATCTTTCTAATTTCTCTTTCAAACAAAATCAAATTAAAAAGTAATAAACACACAACGATAAATAGATAAACAATCAATCAATCAGCATAGAAGCAAAATGACACAACTTCAGTCAACGCACACATTTAATGTGTCGGCGCACGATTTCTAAGAACAAACATGTGAAGTCGCAATCAGTATGGCCAACTTTGAAATATTTCTTATCATTCTAGAAAAAGCCCGCTTAATTTAAAACAAGATTAATAATAAAAATAACCATTTAAAAATATTTGACGAACAGAAGTTTAGCCTTTTCTTAAAGTTAGAACATTAGGTCGGTTTTTGGAAAAAATAACAAGAACCGTTTCCGACATTGCTAAGGTTTGAGTCGCTTTTTGGAACCAAACCGTTCAAAATACTAGACGCCATTTTGAAAGAAAAAATCTCTGTTCAGGTCGCGTTTTGGAAATAAGGCTGTTTTTCAAATCACTTTTTAAGGCATTTAGACTGGGTTTGGGATAAAATAAAGTGCACAAATCGATTCCTGAGAAGATTTCCTATAAGAAATGGTGTTTAACTCAGTTTCGTAAAAAATCGCTTGAGTCTGATTTTGCAACTAAAGAACTCACTTTAGCTGTATTCAAATTTTGTACTTCTACTATTATTGTGTTTTTTAATTTGAATTTGAATGTTTTATTATATCTTATTTCTTTATAATATTTTTATTCATTTTGTAACCAGGCATCTTGCCTGTAAAATGAATTATTCTGAATAAATTACAAAAACCTTGAAGCGTTGAGTTTTATTTTCATGCTGGCTTGATTTTAAGTCATGTTTGCTTAGTTATTTGACGTAAGCTAATTGTTTTTTTTATCAAAAACTGGCTTTACGACTATATAAAGCAAAACTTGATATATTGACGCAAAAAAAATCAAATCAATCCCTAAATTAAACTACTTACTAAAAGGGCAAAATTTTTAGAAACATTAAAAGGATTACTGTACACATTACACGACGAACGTTTCCTTGAAATCGAAAGAAATACATGTCAACTTTATAATGTTGTATACGCACACGTATGCTTGCTAATGCATTTAACATAACATTGTTAATCATAGTGCATACTTGATACGTCATGTGAAAACCTTGCGGTTTATAAAGCTGTGCAATGTCCTGTTCTAAGATTTAAAGGTTTTCAATTGGTTAATATTTTACCAAGAATACATAGAAACTTAATATTTTATCAGGAATAAAGCAACTTTTCACACAATTTTTATAGCCACGTTGTTATTTTTCACAATTGTTATAGATTCTACCAAATGTGTGTTTACTATGCCAGACCTAATACAAAAAGATTTTAGCTAGAAAAATGGTTATAAAGCTTTGTTAAAGGATCGAGCAGTCAGTTTTTTTGTGCTTGTTGAATTAATCAAATAAAAATGGCAGAGTTTTGTGTGCAATTTAGCAGTGAAGCTGCTTTAAAGCCACTTCGTTTTGCGTGGCGAATTCTCGGATTGATTCCTCCCAAAAGAATGAAATTTCTGTATCGCTGCTATACAATACTGTTTCACGCTTGTATAACAACCTTCTTTACTCTGACGCTGATAGTTGAAAAGTTTAGTTGTCACAAAGACAGAACGATCTTAGAGATGCTAGAAAACATGAACATGCCCATCGGAAGCACTCTGTTTGCGTTAAAGGTTGCAAATTTATTTGCTCAACGAAAAACATTATTTAGCATCCAACAACAAATTGAAAAGCTTGATGCACAAATAAGCGGAAGAAATGAAAGAGTGTACATGGCTAAATTGATTAGAAACATTCGATTTTTTTTCAAAGTGTTCTTCATCGCTTTCACTTTATGTATTTCTACTGCCGACTTGCCAACTCTTTATAACAAGAAATTACAACTTATTTTCCCCGCCTGGTTCCCTTGGGATGTTGAGCGGTCACTTGTGTCCCTCCACCTGACACTTTTTTATCAGATCTTTGTAACTATTGTTATTGGATTCCAAGACTTGATTTGCATTACCTACCCGGGGATTTTACTTTGGATACTTTCTGGCCATTTGAAGGCGTTGGGTCTGCGAGTCGCATCAATCGGATACGATAATGCATCAGCTGCTGATAACTATAAGAAACTGTTAAAGTGCATTGCAGACCACAAAACTTGTTTAACGTAAGTGCTGAATAATGAAAAAATATATTTCTGTAAAGTAGCTAGAAATTTGAATCTTTCTTATTTACATTACTAAGCATCCGTATACATTACTTATGAATCTATGACGTGGAGTTATTTCTTTTTGTAGATACTTTAAACTGTATCAAAACATGAACTCGGATATTATGACCTTGCAATTGATTGCAACTCAATGGATACTCTGCACGACAGCGATACGCATGATACTTTTGGAAGGCAACATTCCAGCTTTAATATTTAGTTTATGCTTTTTCTCTACCATGGTTTTGGAAATTACCTGGATCTGTTACGCTGGAAGTATGCTAATTTACGAGAGCAATGATTTTACGTTTGCCTTATACTCGTGTAATTGGGTCAATATGGATTCCAGATTCAAGAGAGTTTTAATCATCTTCATGCAAAACACTCAGAAGCCTCTAACGTTTACAGCTAGTGGTATTATAAATGTGTCTCTAGAGACTTGGTTGAAGGTAAAGAGATCAATTAACGCGCAACGTAGGTCACTGTAAAAAATCAAACTATTGCAGGTACTCAGATCTGCGTACTCGCTGTATGCGGTTTTCAAATGAATGAATAAGGCTCCTTTCACATTATCCGGTTCCGACCGTACGGCAAAAAAACGTACGGCGATATTTTTCTAGTGGTGTGAAGAAGAGTATAGCCTCTTTCACATTTCACGGTTACGGCAAAATGCCGTGGCCGTACCGTGTAGCAGCCGTAGGCTCCTTTCACATTATCCGGTTCCGACCGTACGGCAAAAAACCGTACGGCGATATTTTTCTAGTGGTGTGAAGAAGAGTATAGCCCCTTTCACATTTCACGGTTACGGCAAAATGCCGTGGCCGTACCGTGTAGCAGCCGTACACTGCCACTGCAATCCACGGTGCCCGAACGGCGACCGGACACTCAGTGGTGCACGCGACCAAGTGCATGCTTTCACATTAGACGGTTTCAAACCGTACGGTCAATCAATCTCGAGCCAATTTAGTTGCAGTTTAGCAAAGTGTAAAATGTAAAGTGACAAAAGAATAATGACAGATATAGATGCAGAAGTTTTGATTACACTTGTGGAGGCCAGACCTGAGCTGTGGGATAAATTTCTGGACACCTACAAAGACAGAAATGCAACGAAAGATGCCTGGCATGAAGTCTGCATAGAAATGCACCCAGATTTTGGTGCTCTTAATGCCATAGATAAAAATGCGTTTGGTAACAGTACACCATTTAATCACAAACTGAGCTTGTGGCGAAAAAAAACCGCGCATAAACCGTATAGTGTGAACATGTTGCTCATTCGAATTTTCACCGTACGGTTTTTCGCCGTACGGTCGGAACCGTATAATGTGAAAGAAGCCGTACACTGCCACTGCAATCCACGGTGCCCAAACGGCGACCGGACACTCAGTGGTGCACGCGACCAAGTGCATGCTTTCACATTAGACGGTTTCAAACCGTACGGTCAATCAATCTCGAGCCAATTTAGTTGCAGTTTAGCAAAGTGTAAAATGTAAAGTGACAAAAGAATAATGACAGATATAGATGCAGAAGTTTTGATTACACTTGTGGAGGCCAGACCTGAGCTGTGGGATAAATTTCTGGACACCTACAAAGACAGAAATGCAACGAAAGATGCCTGGCATGAAGTCTGCATAGAAATGCACCCATATTTTGGTGCTCTTAATGCCATAGATAAAAATTCGTTTGGTAAGTAAATTAAATTTTACCTTCTTTTCTTACATAGGTTTGCACTTATTTCCTTGAAAGATAGAATTAATGTAGAAATACCCTTTTCCATGTTTAATTTACAGTTTATTTTGTACAGTTTGTATTTTTGCCATTTGCCATGGCACACTTCCAGAATTAGAAACGAAATAATTACAAAGTACATTTCTAATATTGTTTGCAGTCAGTCCTCCTCTTATGGTTGCGTCTTGTGGTAACTCTTCCAAACCTGTGATCGACATTGTATCTACATCGCTATATCCGTCTCTTTGAAGCACATAATTATGTAATACAATACAAGCATTGACAATAATGACAGCATAGTCTGGTTGCACATTAATTATAATATTTATAAAAAAAAAATATTTGAGCATTAAACAGCACACCATTTAATCACAAATTGAGCTTGTGACGAAAAAAAACCGCGCATAAACCGTATAGTGTGAACATGTTGCTCATTCGAATTTTCACCGTACGGTTTTTTGCCGTACGGTCGGAACCGTATAATGTGAAAGAAGCCTTAAGGTGGTTTTTGCCAATTTTAATGAACATTTCATACTGCAAACTAAGAATCTTAGAAAGAATCTCAAAGTAAGTTCGATCTTGTCATATCTCACATAAAATACTTTCATTTGTAATCATTTTTCTTTTTCAGAATATGCACCAAGTACTGACAGTTACGTTACCTAATCCTGCCTACAAATATGAGTATTTATTAGAAAACCAAGAGATCTTTAAAAGCTTGTTTGTTGGTTTTATGGGTTATTTTGGACGGGAAGTTACCAATGGCACCAACTTTAAAATCAACAAAGCTTTGGTTCAGGGCATATAATTGTTATTACACTTAGACACTTTATTACTCAATAAAAAGCAGTTCAATTTCATTAATTTTGAATCGTTGATAATTATGAATTTACAGGCAATCTGAAAAAAAGGATGTTTTGATGAATATTGGAATATGATCATTGGTATTTTTAATAGATAAAGTTAATATGTTTTCATAATAATTGACATTCGTTTCCGATTTCATAGCATCACGCCCCTTCTTAACGTGTAAAATCTTGTGTTAAGAGTAAAATTTCATATTGTGTTGTTGTTGATTCATATACATGAAATAGTAAAAATATCACTTTATTCAAAATATAATAATAATATAATTCCAAAATACCTACGGACACAAATAACATAAAACTAGAATCAAAGTGGGAAGAATTATACAGAAAATTTGAATATTTTTATAACTTCTACAAACAATATATGATAGAAAATCAATAATTTACAAAACATTTGGAGTTTAATTCGTAAACACATTTACACGGTCTAATCAAAAATACTATCAACAAATTAAATGCAAATATCTTGAGAACGAAAAGAATTAGGAAAAAAATAAAAATACCACTAAAATCAGATAATTTTTAATTCGTTTATAATTTGTTCGAAATGTCCGCCTTTAGCTTCTACACATTGCTTCTATCGTGGAATAAACTGGTCGATAGCTGTGCGCGAGGTGTCTTAAAGAATTTCTGCGACAACTTTCGTCAGGAATGCATTTTAGGACTCCACGTTGCGGTGATGATTCGAATATGCTCTTTCGATATTAAAGTGGGATTGATAGTCAAGCGGGTTCAAATCAGTTCTTCCTGACGACTAGTTTTCAGCGCGATAAACGCTGGAACATTGTTCTCCAGCCATTTCTGTGTTATTTTCGCCTTTTGCACCGGAGAAAAATCCTGCTGGAATACCCAAATGTTGTTGGATAATATTGTATTTAGATGTTTAACCAGGTCCATCAGCGTGCAAACTTTTCCCGAAGTAACTGTGATACGAAACGCCCCACCAAATCCTCACTAAAGGGGGAAGGTGACCTCTTTGGACCCTCGGAACCTATTCCTTGGCTGCATAAGAGCTTCAAACGTAAATCAATTCAAACGTAAATCGTAAAACACTTGCCGCATACTCGTATGCTGCTGCCTCAAACGTTAATAGTTGATGAACATAGGCGGGCCGTGGCCTAAAATCTGGCAGGGGCCAGGGACTGAAAGGTTCAAGACATGTGATGATTTTGTTTTTGTTTGTACACATACTGTTCATACAACTTATACAATTTACTAATACATTATATATTTGTTGATTTATTCTTTGTTATTTGCTAATGCATAATGTATTATTAAATAAACTCCTTGTATGTAAATACGTAAGAGCTACTACCACATGCATATAAATTGAATGGTAGGTATGAACTACACATGAATTATCAATGACCGCTAAGAAAGAAAGCTTGTATGAATTATACGGGAATAGAATGGAAATAATTAGAAATGTAAGAATATTTTTTCGTTTAGAAGCTAAATATATTGCAAATTATACTTGAAGAAGAGGATAGCTCAGTTTCAAAATATCTTTGAAAAAATTGGAATATATTAAGCTTAGAAGGAAGAAATTGATCTCTTGCTTCAAACATTTGTTACCTAGAAAACCTAGAAAAACCGAAAATAATTTGGCAAGATGAAAAGTGCTGTAACTTACTCTTTTTGAGCCATTTGGTTTGCAGGAATATCTTTGTAGCCCTAACTGCGTGTCCGGGGCTAGATGAAACAGCAAACCCTTTGAAACTAGTGCTTTTTGCTGTTTTCCATTTTCGCGATCCTCTGGTAAATATGAGATTCAGACAGTTGTTTTCTGCGAATGATTTATTTTTTCCCCAAACTACATACAAGTCTTCTCGCTCACTTAGTAGTGTTGCATTCACAAGATTTATCCCATCCCAAAGAGTTGCATTTTTAGTTTGGAAATATGTGCTTAACATGTTCATTATAGAAAGAACATAGTGAAAGATGAAAAGATTTACTACAAATTTAGGATTACTGATTGAATGAAAGATCTCCAATGAATAAACTGAGTCGTTGTATTTTCCCTCATTCATTTCTTCCTCTAAAGCATCTTTCATAGTCCCATAGCTATCGATCACATATTCGCAGTTGCGAAATCTCATTGACTATCGAGTTGAGCTTAAACTTCTCATTCCACGCCTTGTGTTTAGACCAACTGCCTCTTCAAGCTGCTTCAACAATTCGTGTTGTGATGGCTTCGAAAAGTGTAGGTTAAGGGATTCGATGGCATTGAAAAAGGATATACACGTTTTGATGGTGAAAAATGTGTCCATCACAACCAGGATAATTTTATGAGCTAGACAGTGTACAAATGTGGCTGCAGGGTGTTTCATCTTAATTTAGATTTGTACACCACTTTTTTGTCCTGGCATGACACTAGCACCATCATAAGACTGTCCAACAACAGACAATCCGAGAAGTCCGTAGCTGTCTAACAGGCTCAAAATTATACCTGTTAAATACGAGGCATTTCTAGCTCCTGAACAGTCTACAAAGCTTGAGAACCTTTCTTCGACTGCTAGCTCTTTAGCAAATCTGACAACCACGGAGAGTTGTTCCTTCTGGTGACCCTTGTTGTGTCTGCCATAATGGATATCAATCCGCAATCTTTTATTTCCTCGCGAACGAATTCAGCAACTATTTTCATCAATTCATTTTGTGTTTTGTCACTACAGTAGTTCGCAACCTTGTTTTTAAAATTATTTTCAAAAGTTGAATCATGCTTCGCGAATAATGCACAAAATTCCAAAAAAAATCACGGTTATCACTGGCACCACTTTCATCATGTCCTCTGAAATCACGTCCTTGGCGACTGAGACACGTCGTAAGGTCGATAACCTTCTCCAAATAATTTCGGTTCATCTTGACAATATTCCAAGACTGTTCAAGCTCCATATCATTTACTGTCTTCCAAGTACTGTTAGAATTTTCTCATTGTGCATGAATTTTACTATCCGGATCGCGAAGTTTGGTCGAGCTGAAATTTTGGTGTATTTTTGGCGACAATGGAAACTCTATGGAAAATTTCGCATTGTGATAACTTCACACCGAGTCATCAGATCATCACAAAATTTACGAGACTCATCCATGGGCATAAAAAATAAGTTTCTGTCGTTTTTAAATAATGTCTGCGCAACCTTGTAGCTACCATAAGTACTTAAACACAAATTTTTCATACGGCTGTTAGAAATGCAAATGGTTGATGAATTTGATACTATATTTATACAGTCAGATCTAAACTTGTAAAATTCAAAATCGCACAAAAATCGCACCGAATCATTTATATTTTTAGCACCTGGAACTTGCATCCACGGTATCTCGCGATCGGATAAAGTTCATAGGATATACTGGTTTTGAGTAGATACAGGTCTGACAAAAGTTTAATCAACATGATAAGAACCATGT
Organism: Nemotelus pantherinus; assembly: GCA_963978885.1. Taxonomy (NCBI): domain Eukaryota; kingdom Metazoa; phylum Arthropoda; class Insecta; order Diptera; family Stratiomyidae; genus Nemotelus; species Nemotelus pantherinus. The sequence goes on along the minus strand of OZ022265.1, from coordinate 99,107,336 downwards.
GGCGGCTGTGTCACTATGAAAAAACGCTCGGTGAAATTGAAGTGCTATGCCTTTTAACTTCCGATGCGATAATAAAATTCACGCACATTTAACCTGAGTGTAAACCAAGTACGTCATAGATAACATAAAAGTGGCAGGGATGCCATTTTTATTCCTATTTTATACCTTGTCGCCTACTATTTTTTTTCAGATTATAAAAGTGTTCTTACCTAAATACCTGTATATTGCCTAGTAGGAATGAACAGATAATCTTAATAAAAAAAGGATGATTGGCAAGGTGCTTTTCGTTTTTTTCTTAACGTTTAACTTGTCGAAATTAAATATTGCCGTCCATTTCTCGAAATAAGTCCCATAACATCGTAATTAATACCGCAAATAACACAGTCTTTATGTTATAAGTAGTGTGTATGCTTTGGTATAGGCTTATAGTACTACACTACTCACCTCTTGCTGTAACCACAAAAACCTAAGAGGCGAAAATTTAAGTGTCTGCTGTTGGAAATATTTATTTTTCTGGGAGGGGCCAACCTAGGGTCTGGGGGGGTCCCGGCCCTCCCTGGCCCCCCCTACGGCGCGCCTATGTTGATGAAGTGTATTCCCTAAAAACGTATTTTATGAGGCCATATCTATCTCAACAACTGCACATTGAGCGGCGAAAGCAATATAATGAAAGGTTATCTCGCGCCAGAAAAGTTGTCAAAAATGTATTTGGAATTTTGACTCAACAATTTTGTATATACAATAGAATTCATGAATTCATGAAGCAAATATTTTTAGCAATGCACATGCAATCTGCATGGAGTTTTCCAAAAGTCCATGACTGGCCAGCGAACCTCACTCGTAAATATAAGGGGAAAAGAACTTATGTGTGTTATATTAAACGGAAAGATGAAAATTTCACAGCACTTCAAATCATCACGGGTAAGTAAAATGTTTAGGATACTGTGTATTTATTAAAAGCTATGCAGGGGCAAGTAGCAACACGAATTTCCCCAAGTTAACGTGTGATGCGAGGATACGCTGTTGGAATTTCTAATGAGCTTGGCTGGCATTATCCACACATTCCGGGTCATTCAGAGGTACGATCGGCCGGTGGTCAAAGCTTCAATTTGCACTCCTCCTAGTTGAAGGGAATGCAAGAATACGATGTTGGGCTTTCCAAAAAGTTCTTTTTATAAAGCTGAAAGCTTAAAGTTCTTCTTGTCTATGCCTTACCAGCCTAGGACATGCAATGTTAAAAATAAATTAACAGACTATGGATCGGTAATGGTTCCATGCATTACGCGAAAAATTTACCGAATATATTTCCGACGCATTACTTTTCCAGTTGGGAAGTTGTAATGACAACTTGCATGTTACACAACTTTGTTAAATCGACGGGAAGCTATAATTTAGATGACGCACAAATCTTTTCGGCACGTATTTGTCAGTTACCAAGCCAAGGAGGAAATGCGCAGATATGAGCTTTTGATGTATGCAAAAAGTTTGCTCAATTTTTAATTTAGCGGTTGGATCTTTATATTAGGTTATATGTAATTTTTTTTTTAAATTCTGATTAAACTTTAAATTTGTGCAAATGGTTTTTTTTTTCAAAGAAAATCAGCAAATATACGAAATTATTTTTTGAGAACATATAAAAAAAAGCCTAAAATTAATACTATTTTACGGAAATTAAGCTAGCAAATAGCCGAAAAGATTTTAAACATTATAACTTAATTTAACTTTTTCTATTAAAAAAAAAATATTGAGAAACATCCTGGCCAAAAAGGATAAGAAGGATCATTACAGTGTCCTCTATCCTTGAATATTTCAAAATGCACGAATTCGATTTTCTTAATTTTTTCACTTATTGCTATAAATGTGCAAAATTTCAAAGTGGAGCTCGTAAAAGTACATTTGTGAGAAATTTTGCAAGGTACGAAGTACTATAACCGCCAAAGAAAATTGAAAGAAATTGGTACCGACATAAAGTGAAACTTACAATATATATATAAAATGAAATAACTTGATGGTGGCTCTAGATTTTTTTTCGCGAAATCAAGGTCTTGTATTCCTCAGTTATGGGTAATTATTGTTTATGGTTTTTATTTTTTAAAAGGAATAGTACTTCAATTTTTTCTGTAACTAACAGACCTAACATTAGAATATAAATTGTTTGCAATAATTGAGAAATTTCATTTGTAAGCAACCATAAAACAAAAATAAAGAAAGCAGATTCCTTTTCATTTATGAGTTAAAAAACTTTACTAGTGTACTGTATAAAACTGTATTTAAAATAAAGGAGGAGTTACTTACAGAAGAAACAAAAACAAATAATGAATTATGTATAGTAAATAATCTCAAAGAAGAATATTCAAAGCTACAAAAATGGAAACAAAGTTTTTAATTTTATCGCTTTTGCCGACGAATTGGTCACGTGCTAAAGTAGTGTCCGAATTTCCTGACGCAACCCCATATATGGTTAAAACAATTTGACAAGGTTGTACTTTCCCGAAAAGGCGAAGAAGTACGGATCCACATGTTGCTGGTCTCATAAAATCGTTCTACTGCAGCAATGGAAACAGCAGACTGCCTAAATACTTCAATTTAGTGGAAGCATCGAGAACACATTCTGTTTGTGTATGCGTTATACATCAAAACGTTAAATTAATGATTAAATAAATTATAAAGATTAATAAATTTTCTAACAAAGGGTTCCGAAATAAGCTTGTCTATTTATAAGGACTTTGTATCTCTGATAATATGCTCTCCTCCACAAACAGATTGATATTTTGGTAGCTGCCAGGATTGCCCTGAATCACCCGTTATTCTAAGTACGTGTACATGTGAAAAAAAGATGAAAATTGCGTCAGTAGTATTAGTTACAAGCTATGGACTGATAAAAATTACACCGATAGACACTGAAGAAGAGGGCAGATTAGCCACGAAATATCGATATTTGTCCCAAAATTAAATATATCAAGCTTCGAAAGGAAAAATCGTTTTTTTTTTATTTTAATTATTTCTTTTACAAGCTGGAAAAAATTAGTACACATTGAAAACAATTATATATATTATATATTATATACGTTAGAAACTAGATTCTAATCTTCTGCGGGCTTTAAATAGCATTGCAGAACAGTTTTTAAATCTATTTTAGAACAAGGAATTGTTCCGTACCATATTTTGTAAGTTTCGCCTTGTTTCGGTATTATTTTCTATAAATTTTCTTCATCGGTTATAGTATTACAAATCTTTCTAAATTTCTTACGACTGTATATTTACGTGCCCCACTTTGACGCGTTCTTAGTTTATACAACTGTCTACGATATATAAAAAAATCAAGAAAATCGAAGGTGCGCATTTTGAAATAATCAAGGATAAAGGACACTATAATGATCCTTTTTATCCTTTTTGGCCAGGATGTTTCTCGTACTATTTTTTCTAGGATACCTACACCTTACCATTTCCAACAATTTATATTTGAAGGCTCTACGTAAAGTAAAAGATTTTATACAATTTTATGAATGCTACACGAACCGACGTTTCTCAAAAACTTCAAAAATATTTCATTTTCGATAATTAGCTCACCAGCCTTTCTGGATACCAAAATATTTCCAAATTCCAAGGAGGTGAGTTCAAAAATTATCTGAAAAGTGGTCGATTTTCCGTGGAATTACCGAAAGTAAAATGAGCTATAATGTCTCTTTTATTTATTATAACCGTATCAAATCATATAATAATATTTACACAATTCTTGGTAAAATGGTACAGTTACATTGCTCATACCTGCATTTGAATGACAGTGGAAAGCCCCACTAATCAACTTGTCAGTAGCTATTTAACATATGATTGAAACGTTAAGGGAAAGTGCTGTGGTTAAAATTGATTTACAACACAACCACCACAAGCAATTATTCTCTTCTCTCAACACCATATGTTCACGTTACCTGTCAAGAAAATATGGTCAAACGTAGATGGCAATTCTCTAGTTTCCTTTTAGAAAAGCTATGTAAACATGCTCATTCACTGCGAATAGCTCAGTTCAGTTCTTTTCCCGAAGTGGTGAAAACAAAATGGAAGACACCTTCAGTGTAAATAGCGTAAAAGCTTTGAAGCCTATTTTATTTGTTTGGAAAATTTCGGGATTGATACCTACCCAGCGTATGAAGGCGTTATATTGCGTGTGTTCCGCAATATTGCATATCGGTGTAACAGTTTATTATCCCATCTCGATGATCGCATCGGTGGCATCTCTGAAATCAAAACAAGTGCTGTTTTCGAACCTAGCATTGACCGTTTCTCTTACTATGGCTAGTTTGAAGCTATTCAACAATATGATTCACATGAGTAAAATTTTCGAAATTGTTAAACACATCCAAACATTGGACTCTCACGTAACCAATATGAATGAAAAAGCGTATATGGAGCAGATAATAAAACAAGTTCGCAGATATTTCACTGGAATCTTAATAATGGTCTCTTTCACTATTTGTTTGGTGGACATTCCAGTATTATTGGCTGAAGAAAGACGGCTGGTTTATCCTGCTTGGTTCCCTTTTGACTGGCAAAACTCAATTTCAATCTATCGTATTATACACGCTTACCAGCTTGTTGGTATTTACATTATGGCGCTGGAAAACGTCCTATCCAACACATATCCTGGAATTATTTTATGTTTGCTTAGCGGCCATCTCAGAGTTCTTGGAATGCGAGCAGCGAAAATTGGATACAGTGATACTCAATCGGCTATCTTGAATTATCAAGACCTTTTACGGTGCATAGCAGATCACAAGACATGCTTAAGGTACTCGTAAATGATAAATAAATCAGTAAATAAAGCCTTTTGGTGTATTTTGATAGAAGTTTTGGATGAATGTGATACTATATTTTTTACAGAAACCTCAATAGTAGTTTGTGAAGCTAAAAATTTACTTTGAATATCGTTGAGGGTACAAAAAAAGGAGCATGAGTACAAGTGTCGCCAAAATTTAAAAGAGTGATATATGGACCTTAATATTATTTAATTATCTAGCTACCTATAATCAATTCACAGTTTTAATTTTTTTACTTTGGTGCTATCATTTTTGCAATAGCAAACTACAAAATCAAATGAATTAAATGAGAAAATCTTTCAAAAGCTTATTATTTATTTTTCAGAATATATAATCTCTGTCAACGAATTTTATCGAGAGTAATGATAATGCAATTAGTAGGTACACAATGGGTACTATGTATTACAGCCATCTATATGGTATTGGCAAAAGAGAATCTCTTCGAAGAAGCATATTTGATTTGCTACTTCACGTGCATGGTAATGGAAATATCGCTGAGCTGCTATGCAGGAAGTCAAATCATGATAGAAAGTAACGAGTTTTTACTATCTTTGTACTCGTGCAATTGGATGGATCAAGACCGAAGGTTTAAAACATCTTTACTGATTCTAATGCAACTATCACAAAAACCTTGGGAGATCATGGCAGGAGGAATCGCTAGCGTTTCACTCGTTACATGGATGACGGTATTTTTGGAAATATATAATGGAATAAATAGCTTGATATTTTAATGTTTATAATATTTCAGGTATTGAGGTCAGCATACTCCTTGTTTGCAGTTATAATTCAAATGATCTAAAGACATACATGTCAGACATGCAGACCTAGATAGCACAAATATGTGAAATATTTGCAGGATTGATCGATATCAACTAGAACATCACAAATAAAGTAAAGTTACTGCACAGTTTTCGAGGATCCTGACGATACCATGCACAATTTTAGATAGCTTACTCGAGCTGAAATATTGTAGTATAAATGTCTAAATACATGTGACTATTTTTTTTCTGTCAATAAGTGATGTTTGATTTTACTGATATTCCGTGAGTCCACTCCAACATTGATTAAATCATCAAAATTCATAGCTCTACCAAATTGGAGAGTTGGTTCTATTTCCAGTCATTTGTGAGCGGAGCAAGGAGAATTACACCACTGATTTTGTCTCTACCATAGGTGTCTTCCAACAACAATGTACATTAAACAAAGGGCCGATACACGTTGTTTGGCATTGATTCGGTAACTGCAAACAAAGCGGGTCATTGTTTTACTTAATAAAATATATAGATTCAAAAATCAAGGGTCAAATCAAAGGTGACATGATGAAGAATTATTCTGATGTTAGAATTGAGGAGCAGCGGTCCAAGTGAGTGGATTTGTAAAGGAAATTCAAATAAGATTGAACTATCTACTTTTTCCTTTCTTCTAGTGTAGTTACATTTAGGCTATTTAATATCTTTTAATTAATTAACTATTCTTTAAATTAATTTTGAAATTAAAGTTTCAGGTTTTAAATAAGTTTCATGTTTTATATAATAAATTCTTGTCAACAACATTCAGCCTTGAGAATAATAAAATGAAGCCCAAAATTTCGAAAACAGCTCCCTGGTCACTGCTTTTGAGTGAGCTTCAGCTTTAAATTTCAGATAATGCTGTCTCGGTACTGTGAAGTATACCGATTTAGCTTAAAATAAAAATATATATACGGGAATGCTTTTTTTCATTTTTGGAAGAGCAAAGCAAAGAAGTACGTATTATTTATCAATTGCCACCAGAATTTGCTTTCTGTTGGACTTGGACTGTATGACTCCTCATTACATTTAGTTAAAGTCCCCGCTGACTAAATCCTCAAAAACTCTGGAACATAGGAAAATTCTACTAAACGGCTTACAAAAAGGTCCATCAACTGTGTTAATTCGATTTTAATATGGTAATTGCTTCGGAAGCTATTGTAATATTGTTCTTATTGTATTATTATTTTATTGTTAAGTTAGGTTTTACTGGCTCAAACAAGACAAACCTATTGGTCCATAGTGATACCAGATAAGTGGACCAAGAGATAAGAAGATTCAGTCTAAGTGGCCATTAAAGACCCCAGACCTTTTTGCGAACCAAACGATATCCTTCAGCCTCTGCTCCGCCACGTGTTGGGATGTCTACCGATTTCTGCCAATCCTAACAAAAAAAGACTAGCCCCATTTTTGCTGACGCACCTGCCTTCTCATTTTTATCAATGCCCTTATGATCGGGAATCCAGGAAATTGTGCCTCTTCTGTTGTTGTCGCCCAATCCATTCAGGGTCTGAATTCAGTTAAATACGCACTTGGATTTGTATGTGAGACACATAAGTGCTTTTATCGCCGCTTGCGTGTCTGTGAAAGTAATTTTATTCACTGCCGGTCACCCAGACTAAGCAGACGTAAGTAAGAACCACTTAACTCTTTCCTCTAAATCCGCTTTCCATGTGATGTTGTTCTCCAGAATAAGCCCCAAGCACAAAGTTTGTAACTTGAGACTTAGCCTGGTGCTGCCCAACCTGATTGGATCTAATTCAGGATTTTTGTACTTTCTTGTGAGGAGTACAAGATTCGGTCATATACCAAGGCCCACGGTATTTGCCCCCTCCCCAACCAGCCACAGAGCATACTCAATGAGCTGACTAAGGGTGCTCGGAAACAAACTCGGAACTAAAACTACATAGGCCACATCAGCATAGGTCACAACCGTGAGTTCGTTGCTTCCCAACTTTTTTAAAATTGATTTTTTTACCAGGTTTGCCAAGAGAGCAAATATGACTCATCCTTGTGGTGTAGATCGGTGGACTTTTCTTATGGTTACGCTCCCGTCTACTCTACTGATATGAACCTTTGCTTAAGCATTTTGCTTATGCAGCTACAGATAGCGGAATGGGTGTCAGTTGTGTGGAGGCTCTCTATAATGGCTATTGTATGCACCTTCAATATCTAGAAGAGCCTTCAAAGATAATGGATTGCCTTTTCTATTTTAAGGATTACCTTATGGACGCCATTTCAACCCATTTTTCTTTCATGAACGCGTGTTGGGCTCTTGATAAAGCTTGAGATCCAAGACTTGGCGTGATGTGAAGGTCTAATAATCTTTCAAAAACTTTTAGGAGGAAGGAAGTCAGGCTAATTGGATACGCATGGTTGAGTTTACCTGCTTTGGGTATAAATACAACCATAGTGGTCTTTTATGCTGCAGGTACATGACTAAGCACTAGGCAGCCTTTGTAAACTTACAGGAAATGGTAACATTCCTATCTTTTGAAGCATGGCCGGTAGAATACCGTCCGAGCCTGGGGACTTCAAGTGCTTAAAGTTGTCAACTGCCCAAGCTAGCTTCTACTTGGTGACAATTTCACCAATGTCTTCAATGCTATACAGGTCGGAAACCTGTTCACCAGTGAAATAGGTGAAGTCATCCAGACAGCCCGGCAAGTGAGTATCTACGACGATCTTCAGCGTTTTCAAGTTGCTATGTTACTAATGTAACTCTGATCAGATAATGATGGGCTTTTTAGGAACCTTCACCTCTCTATTAATTGCTCACTGGAGCCATTGAGTAGAATAATATCTAGCATGTTTTCGCAGCTAGGTTCCTAGCAAGTAGCAACATTATCTCATATTTCTAAGACTAAAGTATAATTAATAATAAAACTGAGTAAAGACTCACTTGTATCGTTGATGTCCATGCTGCCCCAGACGGTGTGATGCGCGTTGCCATCCGCCCCCAGGAGCAACAACTTTTTCCTACCTAGTGACTCCATCGTGTGCCATGAAGGCAAAGGTTAGAAGTACCTGCCCCTCCTTCTTCACCTATCAGATCATCCGTGCTAAAATGAGATTGTCCCGGAAATTTGCCCTCAGCAGAGTCCAAAGCTCCTGAGCCAGCGCCACGTCAAACTTACCTTAGTGGAGTGCCACTCGTAGTTCGGCCGAGGCGAGCTTATTGCGGTGCAAATTGATCTGCAGTATATTTGTTGATAGCCATGACATTCTATTTGACCTGCGCTTCATTCTTCTGGGGATTGGTCAATGTTTTCCACTGATCAATACTGCCCAGATCACTCTTGAGCTCACCAGCCACTAGCGTGTTCAAATTTCCATCCTTCGGGTGGCACATCTTCAGGCGCAGGTACAAGTTACTTACACCGCACGTCATTTTGCCAAACCACGGATAGAACAAATCGTTAGACTTGTTGTTTATCTGGAATATGTTTACCTGCCCCCCATCCTGTGCCGCAGTCTTCGTAATGTCTCAATACTCGCTGTATTATCACCTTTGTTCCAGGCAATATTAATCCCCCTGTCAACAATCTCCAAATGAGATCCATCCCATAGCACCGGCAACTCCAGGACTACAGCTGCACGTTGTTGCTCTTGATAATTTTAACACCACTGAACCAGCCCGCTCCGTCGAACGAGGGCATTGCCAAATCAGGATGCTTCTCTATCTGTCAATGATTGCGTTGAGCAGACCTGACTTTACGGTCTTCCACTTCTGAAGCGACGATTAACCCAAAGAATTGCTGCGGTTGTTCAGAGCCGCGATAAGGTGCTATTTAGCCACATCTTTGGCCTTCATTACCTTTTTCGGCTTAGAGTTGAAGAGTTGGATCTCTTGCCGACTTATCTCTTTTTTTGGCCTTTTCGCCTGAAAGGATACGCTATCGATTCCACCACCTCTGCGTTCTGCGTAGCACCACTTGTAATTCTATCTGCTTAGGAAATCAAGTGGTCAACTTTCAATCGCTGATATTCTTCCCCTAAGTCCCTCTTACCACGGCAACAACACACCTGGCTTCGTGAGCCACTGCCCTGAACCCCCCCCCCTCCCCTTGCGAAAAAATCCACATCGTTGAGGGAGATCGAAAACAATAAGGTATAAAGCTTTTATTTTGCTAGGCGATTTCTCAAGGTGCAACAAGTTTTCCAATGTATTTATACGACTTCTGCCTAACTTGGTTAGGGCTGACACAATCTGTGTATTACAATTAAATGATATTATATTAATCTGATAAAATCAAAGTTCTCGCGAACACAAGTTTCGGCTGAGCAAAAAAATAATAAAATGGTGTAGGCTACAGTTTTCATTGTATGAGCAATTTTGTAAATTTCAATTTGACTGCGTGCTTAAGCCAATAAATTAGTTTGCCGTTGGGTTTTTTTCTTAAAAAGTAAATTTTTTTTAAGGGGGTCAGTTATATAAAGGATGCCTGTTTAAGTACCAGTTGTAGCTTCAGGGTTGCCTTTACTTTCACCAAGAAACATATTACCTTATCCCTCATGCTACAAGTATAATCACTTTTCATCTACTTCATTTTTTCCAAATATCTTATTTCTACACGAATCTGGAGTATAGGTTCACTAAAATGCCCGCTGCTACCTTAGAGATAGAGTTAGTAGTTTATTGATTAAAAAACATTCTAGCGCATAGAAACCGCTAGAATGACTGATTTTCGATGAAAATTAAAAAAATGTGTAAACTTTGTTTTCATCGGGTGACTGCAATGGAAGTTAAATAGAAATTAGGAAGTTATTTGGGGTTTTTATTCAACAGATTTCCAGAACTTAAAAAATAATTTAATGGTAGCATCGTTTAGTATGGACACAAATATAAAAGCAATTAAAATACGATTATATTTAGTGTATTTTATACCACTTTATATAAAAGCAAAGTGCACATCAGAGCCATTTTTACGTGCGTCATCAAAGAAGCCAAAACATTAGGTTTAAAAGGACATTAAATTGGGGCATATTTCAATGTTATTGAAAATATTCGCTCGACTTTGGACACAATTGACTAATAAGAAATTCATCAGACTTTGGGAAGAGGAGTTTCAAATCGAAATGTGGGCTTCGATTCACTACGAATTCAAAACATTTTGTAGCAAAATTATATTTCACACGAGCAGGTAGCGCGTTTGTCACCATCTGAAATTGCGATGCTTAATTTTAACGTTGATACATCTGTAAATGTAGAGCGATCTTTTTCATTTATAAATCGGTTTGACTGAGAAACGGCATTTTTTTACGTTTGAGCATTTCAAGCAAATCATTGATTGCCTCAAAGAATATTTATAAATGCTTTGTGTACATATTAAAAGCTAATTTTTTTCGTGTTTTTTCTTCTTTTTTGGATGTTTTGGAAGAAATATGCATATTTTACTCATTTCGATTGCATATTTATCAGCATATTTCAGTGATTTTTCGTGCATATTCGTATGCATATTGTGGCTTTTTTTGCGCATCACTTCAAAAGCACACACTACTGTTGCAATGATTTGCTCATTCAAGCGGGACACAATTTGATCATGAAAGCCTGAGATGGCTTGCTGGGTCCCGTGCTTGCACTTAAAACTGAATTGGTTGTCAGAAATTTCCAGCGTGAGCTCACAATATTTTATTATCATTTGATTCAAAAATATTCCTTATGCCGGATTTATACATTGGGACGAGCGTCTCGTGTACAAGAGTCAACAAGACACAACAAGACATTGGACGAGACTCAGCAAGACATAGGGTGAATTTTTTACTTAGGATATTGCACCATGCACCTTTCATAGGGTGAATTGTTTACTTAGGATATTGCACCATGCATCTTTCGACAGTTGTGAGCTGTTTTGTTCAGTTCAGTGAACGATGGCTGAGGTACAGGTTGTGGCTATTGCAACTGCCTGGTGTGCGTTGAGTGATTTCAATCTGGGACACGCAAAGACATGTTTGAAGTCCCAGCGAAAAATTCGAAAATGTGAATGAATCCCTTTGACTCGATGCATAAAACCGACTTCGCTTCCAGCGGCTTCGAGCTAGGACGAGACGGTCATAAACACTCAGGCACAGCAATAAAAGGATCATTATCCCTTCATAAAACAAACAAGAGCCGACGAGCAAACCATTTACACACGCGTGCTTGCCATGAAAAAAACAGCCGAGAATAGACAAGGAGACCATTTACACACAGACCTTGTCTACATTTGGCATTCCTCGGCGAGAATGTAAATTCGGCATTAGAGCCAAACTACACATCGCCGCGTTTTTTTCCGCCAAGCTTCTGTGCGTGGAAATAGAACGCATGTGTTTGTATGAAGCAAACTACACAATCGCGTTTTTAGCTGCGTGTTTTGTTTCATACAAACCCCTATATTTTCAAAAGCTCGGCGGAAAAACGCAGCAATAGCTAAGCTTGTGTAGTTTGGCTCTTAGTTTAAGAAGCAGAAAGATTGGACGCAAATAGCTGGTCTCGTTATACATAATTAAATATATATTAAAAATTTTACAATGAGCTTTTCAAATATTATCTAATATACATATCTTAGGTAATAAATTGATGACATAAATAATTTGTGATTGAATTAGGTTCACAGTTTGCTCTTCAGAATTAAATTAGTAATATATTAATAACACAACAACATTAATTACTAATTATTATCATCTCTCACAAAACATACATCTGACTGAAATTTGCCACCATTCAAATAAAATCGTTGAAAAACGTCCGCAATGCTAATAATGTAATATTGATTTTAGTACCTAAACTATGTTCAAGATCACACGCTTGTTGTGAAATGTATGCTAAAAATATTTCGCATAGGTCAAATGTTTCTTAGCTATGTGGCCTTCATTTTGTTTGTATTGTTAAAAGAGTTTTCATAGGCAAATGAGTTTCATACCTACATAGTTCAATATTGACCGTTTGGCAAGCTTGTCTATCAAGTTGATAGTTCCAGGCTCGTTCTTTGTTTGCTCTTGCAATAATCGTTTGAGTAAATAGCACTTCGTGCACGAAACTACGAGCTTTTTGCGAAGTTATGCAATTTAAGTGTTTAATTTTCCATTTAAGAAGAAAGCTGCAGGATAGGTGTTGCACTTTTGTACTAATCGTGCCTACTCGACGGATGTACGAATTTTTTTTGCTTTGTTGTTGCTGGCATCAAAAAAGTAAGTCAAGTACATACTTGTTTATGCAGATACATGATAAACAAAAAAAATTAAAAGAACTATCTTTGCACAAAATTGAATGTTTCGATAGTTTTCGCTACTAATATTTTTTTATTATTCCTTATTCATTTTTACATGCTGATTTTAAATTGAAGTTGAAGTCTGAGCAATGTGAGTTGAAGGCGCAATGAATCAATGTGGGGTGGGTCAAGCTAATGAGTATTTATAAGTTACGTTTCTGTGATGGAAATCCATTGACTAACTGCTTTCAAGGAGATCAATGCAAATGCATTCTATTGAACATTAAGAAATTTGATAACGAGTATTATGAAGGCCCACGGACGTAAAGTACTTTTTAAAACTGCCTTATTACTTATTTTCTATGAAATACGCTTATTTACCGAGCATTAAGTAATGTAGCCGAAATACTCTGGAATAAATTGAAAATAAAAAAAGGCTAGCGCATCAGAACCGCTAGAAAACTAATTTTCGAAGAAATTCTCTATAAGTGACAAAAAAATGTGGACAGACGTTATAAACTTTTTTGTAGAATCATATCAACCATTCCTTATCCAAAGCAACAAAACTCAACTATAACACAAATGATGAAATTGTTCAGTGCTGGCAGCACTTTCCCAACGAAGCAGCAATAAGTTTCCCATAACAAGCTCATACTTAAATGAACTTATCCTTTGAATTTCATTCTCATCGGAGGATTTCATCGAAAGTTTCAGCGGTTAAACATTGTTTGAGGCTGCCGTCCGAAAAATGTTCAAAACTCGGAAAATTTAAAAATTTGATTTCTTAATTTTATTGCAAATGCTTTGCATATAAGTACGTAATTTGAAGCATCTGTTGGTGCAATATTTACCGAAATGGCTAATGCTGGTTACTCTGTGTTGGCAGCAATGCACAATGTATACCAAATCTGCTTCACGTTAAGTTAAACCCAACCAGTAAATTTCGTTTCGATTGAATCACTGCCCTGGAAGTTATACGGGTGAAAAGAATTTTAGGGCTACCACCCTCAAAACTTTTCAAATTTTTAAAGCGTTAATATTTGTTGTTAATTTTCATTGCAGGATCATTCTCATTTGCAAATCTAATGACATAATCGCTCAGTAAAGAAATTCCACAAAATTACAAAAATAGTCATAGCTGGCAGCCCTTTCATGATTTTTGTACGAAATTCCTACGACATTTGGTTCACATTAAGGTCCATTTAATGCATGAACTTGGTTTTGATTTCATGACTATAACAGAAGTTATAAGGAAAAGCTTTATTTTGCTGAGCAAATGTGCAAGATTTAGGAGACAAAAATCACCATAGCTGGCAATTCTATTCTAATTTTTCGGCCAAATTTTCATCAAATGTTATTTAAAGTAAGATCCAAGTACTGTACAAGTACAAGATCCAAGTAATTTTGCTAAAATCTGATGGCTGAATCGGAAGTTATAGGCCAAAAACCGGATTTTTTCTCAGTGATTTTTCAAGATAGTACCACTGCCACAGGGTTACCCGCATTTTAAAACCACTTCTATCAAACTTGGTCCTAGTTAATGCAAACATGTTCTGTAAATTTGATTATGATCGGATAATCCGGTCGTCAGTTCTCGTTAACAGAACTTTCGAGTGCTGAAAATAGAGGCAATTTGGTGATGGGCTGCCGTTCTTGTGCAAATCGGAAATTTCAACATTTCAATTTGACATAATAGACAAAGGTCAAAATTTATCAATGATATGAATTTTTTGATAAAAATTAAAAAATTTTCAGGAGGGTCAATAATTTTAAGGATTTTTTTTCAGGAGCCTGCCGTAGCTACAGAGTTACCTACACTATCTTGAAAATCCATTTGTGTTAAATCATTATCAACATCAATACGCTCTGCAAATTTCACGATGATCCAAAGTTTTTGTCAGAAGTAATGACAAATCAAAATTTGAAAAAATCCTTGCTTACTTTTAGGCACGCTCAAAATTTCCAATTCTTTAAACAAACAAGCTTAAAACATAATAAGTTTTCATTTCCAATACTTTTTTTAACAAAAATTTACGCTGCTTGGAAATATAGGAGTACTTCAAAATTCACTAAAACGCTCGCCGCCGCCAAAAGATTTAGGATATCTGAATTTGAGCACATTATTGACCTATCTACTTTATACATCTACGTTCTCCGAATATTTCAGCTCTTTTTTCTTCGAAAATTAGAATTCGAATATTTTATTGCGAACAATTGCAGCTTGGTCACAGAAAATTTTTACTGTGGATGGTCAAATTTAAAGAAGAAACATCGCTCTTTGGGTATACTGGCTAGGGTTCAAAATGTCAAAATATTTGAATAGCCGGTGAAACGGCGATTGGGATTTTCAAATCCCTGTGATTTTAAGTCGTGATTTTTCCTTATTTCTGCCGTATCTGCAGCTTTCATCAAAAATCACACAGGCCTATTCTTTTTAAACAGTAATACCTCCTAAAAATTTCATAATGATTTGATATTTATAGTAAAAGTTGTCACAATTTGATATATTACAATTTATGTTTTTGCTTACTTTTAGGCACTTAACTCGAGTCTTAGCTAAAAAATTTCGAAAGTTTTATCATATCCAAAAAAAAACATTACCAGCTTTCATTTTGCATACTTGTTTTTCCTGAAATTCTTTTTCCTATAGAAATATATGGGTACCTACCTAAAAATTCAAGAAAATATCCGCTGCCATAAAAGGATTGATTAAGATTTCATCTTAAAACAGTACTATTTCTTAAGGGGAGCGTACACACGGTTACATATGTCCATGCATCTTTGCGATTAAACCGATATTTTAGACAGTGAGAGTGAAGTGGAAGCATAAATCAACCTTCCCGCCCTCTTCCAAATCACTCCCGCCTTCTAATCGCCTTCTGCGATTTTCTTATAGCATAAATGCATAAACTACCCTTTAGATTCGTAAACACTTCCTGAAAGTTTCATTTTGATTGAATCACAAAATTCAACTCGAATTTAGTATTTAAAATCACATGTCAGGGTAAAATACGTTTGCTTTGCTCTTGTTGGCACTGTGTTTTTGCCTGCTATGCTAGCGATCACAGTGATTTCGATGGCTGTTAGTTTTAACTGTGATATTTTTTGAATTACCGCTGTAACATTTTGCTGTGATTTATTGCTGTGGTATTCGTTTTAATTTTGCACTGAGTGATTTCCCTCGCCGAGATTTTGTTTGGCAGCATCACAATCGCTGTGATGTCGTTCACTGTGATTTTATACATTTAGTCACTACTGCTACTAGTGATTTTTCATTCACTGTGAAAAATTTTAGTGTTTGATATATCGGCTCAACACTAATAATAGTAAGATAATTATTACCGGATGTTAAAAAAGTCAAATACAATTTTTAGCTCATTTTCTTTGAATATTTTGCTCGATGTAAACATGTTTTTTCTTTCCTGAAGTGATTCCGACACATTTCCATGGGATTCGGAAATAATACGCTACTTAAACTAAAACTTAAAGCATGCAAAAGATGTTGCTAGTGTTGTTCTGATTTTGACGTGATTTTAAAAACGAAACATATTTTTCAGCCGGACGCTTATAATGGTTATTTAATTCATCTTAGCAATCTTATTTTTAAAATTCTACATTTATACTAAATTTGTCCCCGATGCTACAAGTTTCCGGTCTTGATATTTTAAAGTATTAAATATTTTCATTCTCATAGCTGAAATTTATATTCTGAATTTCATTTTTTAATCGAACATATAAGATCCAATGAAATAAAGAAAAAGACCCATTTCAAATAAAATCACCAGTTCTCATTAAACTGATTCAAAAAAAATTGGTTAATCTGTTGATTCATTGTTTGTGGTGCGTGAAATTCAGCAACATCAGCAATAAATTCATCCGATCGATCTGGGCATGAGGTAGTTTGTGGTGTGTATTGTAGCCCAAAAGTGCGATAGCCAATAAGGCAAAGGTGAATAGATCGTAGCTCCTGGAAAGAAAGCCTATCATGAAACAATGAAAACATGATCGTACTACTACCAGATTAAAAATAAATTCATCCAAGTCATATGTTACGTGCCAAACGTAAAAGAAGAACTGAATGCTTCATCTGATGAACTAGTTCGTCTTTATTGAGCCGAGCACCAAACAAATATATTTCCGTACATCTTACAGCTTACCAATTAAGATATTGACGCAGATTCTTTGTGCAACTCAAATTAGGCTTTTGAACTTTCCCGTATTTGATTAATGGGTTGCTATTTTCACTAGGTCAGCTATACTTTAAGTTGGAGTAAGAACTGGCATGGAGTGATGTTGTCGAGCGGTGCATCATCTCGCTCGATGAAAAGAATACAATGTCATAGGCAGATTTGTTTAAGATCTAATAAGCTTGATTTTCTCCATTATGAACCATTTCTTTGTCTTCTGTAACGGCGCAGCATTAGTTCACATTGCTATTTTGATCTCGCTGTGATGAAGCGACACCAATAGATTTGCTTATTAACTTTTTACAAGATCATATAATTGGACAAAGTGAAGTTTCAGCTTTCTATTGCTATATTTTTCTGTTTATTCACTCGATGTCTTCATTTTACTTTGCTCTACATCTAAAAAACATTCACTGAGGCAATTTTCGGTAATATATTTAACCATTAAGTTGCTAATATGGCCATGTTATATTCAAATTAAATTAGTCTGCATATAAAATGTAACTAAGAGAGTAATCATCAGCCCGTACAGCGTAAAATTGTAAAGACTGGTTTTCTTGTAAAATATCCAAACAATTTCTAAATAAAATTCCATAAAAATACTTTCAATGTCTTGACAGCTGATGAAATGTATATTGACTTGCCAGATTAATAAATAATAATGTGCAAGCATGAAACTGAGCATTGGAATAAATACTTATTAGATATTTATATAATGGATAATTAGTAGCAATTGTAAAGTTAAAATGATAAATTGATATATTGGTGATCAGTATTACTTTTATTGTTTTATTTGTTGTCATTATTAAATGATTTCTAAAATGACCTTATAATGATTGAGTTTACACTTGTTGTGTAAATAATTATTTTTTACTGTGTGTTTAATTAACAGTCCCATGAAAAACATTCAACTTGTAAAAGGAGAATGTAGAAAGCTGTATTACATTGGTTTTCAAGGCACTCAAACTATTGATGCGTACATATGTTTTATTGGTTATATGAAATGGCAATATATGTTTATATCTTATGGAAATAAATTCAGGAAAAAATTGAGATAGAGAAAATATCAATGAAAAAATTTGAAACAAAACGTAAGACAATTGCTTGAAGAAAAATTAATACAGAAGGTGAACATTATGTAACTAGACGTCTCTGGATAAAATTAATACATTATTAATGATTCAATGACGAGATTTTATTATAATGCAGTGCTGTTCATTCTGTTGAAAGGGATGGACGAGGGATTTGTATTCTCATCCGATGCAGTCTCAACAGTGCAGTGGACGGTTTAACAACCCTATTTTTGCGCCGGGACTTACTTTTCGCACGCTTGCTAGCGGTGCATCAAGCTTCCCGCTGACGGTGTGCTGTCCTCTCGCGGTCGTGTTTCTCCGCAAAGTTGAATTGTGTCTTAGGTGAATGCATTCAGGACAACAGAATGTATAACACCAATATACATAGGACCGCAAAGAACTATCACAACACCGGAAAAAGTCGAGCGTACCAAACGCTTTGCACGAATATAAGCAGTTGCTGTGATCATTTCGACTTTCAGGACGATCTTCTCTTCAACAAACTGTGCATGGTGACCTCCATTTACTCCCCTATACAATGGTGGGGGTCCAATAACTTTCAGCACAGGATTGTGTAACGACTCGAGCCTCTTAGACGAAGCTCATTCAACATGCCTCCTCCATACCCCGTGACACAATTTTATTCTTTTTAGACGAAGCTCATTCCCACATTTATGGGTACGTTAAAAAGCACAATAAACGATACTGGAGTGATAAAAATTCCAACAAACGTCATGAGAAAAGCCTGTACTCAGATCGGGCCTTATTTTTCTTAGCACAGCAGTTGTGCCGAAAGTGTGAATCCTGGACGTTACCTGACTATGCTCCAGGATTTTTTTTTGCAGCCAGCTCGTGACTTAATGCAATTGGACGAAAAGTGGTTTCAACAAGATCGTGCCACAGCAGTAGATAGAGAATGGTGGGTCTGGATCCTCATCCTCCTCTGAGGAGGGTGACGTCACTGAGGAGGATGACGTTGATGTGGGGGGATGACGTTGATGTGGGGGGATGACGTTGATGTGGGGGGATGACGTCACAGGTCGAGGATGACGTAAGCGAGTATCGGTCCGCGCATGACGTAAACGATCATCTTTGAACTGATAATAATTTTTAAATTATAAACGCGAGCAACCCTGTGGCAGGGGTACCATCTTGAAAAACTACTGAGAAAAAAAAACATCTTTTTGGCCTATAACTTCCGATTCAGCCATCAGATTTTAACAAAATTTACACAATATTTGGATGTTACTCTCTGTAACATTTGGTGAAAATTTGGTTGAAAAATTAGTATAGGGCTGGCAGCTGTGGTGATTTTTGTCTCATAAATTTTGCAAATTTGCTCAGCAAAATAAAGCTTTTTTCCCTATAACTTCCGGTCCAGTGTAGAAATCAAAACGAAGTTAATGCAGTAAATGGACCTTAATATGAAGTAAATGTCGTAGGAATTTCGTACAAAAATCATGAAAGGGCTGCCAGCTATGACCATTTTTGTAATTTTGTGGAATTTCTTTACTGAGCGATTATGTCATTAGATTTCCAATTGAGAATGATCCTGCAATGAAAGCTAACAACAAATATTAACGTTTTAAAAATTTGAAAAGTTTTGAGGGTGGTAACCCTAAAATTCTGTTCACCCGTATACCTTCCAGCGCAGTGATTCAATCGAAACGAAATTTACTGGTTGGGTTTAACTTAACGTGACGCAGATTTGGTATGTATTTTGCTTTGCTGCTGACACAGGCTAACTAGCAATGTGCCATTTCCGTTAATATTGCACCAACAGATGCTTCAAATTACGTTCTCATATGCAAAGCATTTGCAATAAAAATAAGGAATCAATTTTTAAATTTTCCGAGTTTTGAACATTTTTCAGATGGCAGCCTCAAACAACGTTTAAACGCTGAAACTTTCGATGAAATCCTGCGAAGAGAACGAAATTCGAAGGATAAGTTGATTTAAGTATGAGCTTGTTATGGTCAACTTATTGCTGCTTCGTTCGGAAAGTGTTACCAGCACTGAACATTTTCATCATTTGTGTTATAGTTGACTTTTGTTGCTTTGGATAAGGAATGGTTGATATGATTCTACAAAACAGTGTGTTACGTCTTTCCACACTTTTTTGTCAATCAAAGACAATTTCTTCGAAAATTAGTTTTCTAGCGGTTCAGGTGCGCTAGAGTTTTTTTGTGATTATTGCAGTATTATGTACTCGAAATTTTTTCCAGAAAATCAGTCAGTGAGCAAGCAATATTATTTTAGCATTACGTGGCAGCCGAGAGAGGAAATTTATCAAAAAAGGCTAGATTTGTGGAATAAAAACTCTTGGATTTTTCATTACAACAGCGCACAATATCAAAAGGCTTTAATTTTGAGCAAAACTCAAAGCAAAAGCTCTACAAATATCATCGAACCACCAACGTTTTCAGCTGATATGGCTTTGGCCGACTTTTTTCTCTATCCGAAACTGAAATATAACTTTGAGTCATCCGTTTTTATTCTATAGAAGATATAAAAGAGAATTCAAGGCGATAGCTGAAGTCGATTCCAAAAAAACACATTTACAAAATATTTTGATGATTGGTTTACTCCTTGGGATAAGTATATTACATAGAAAGGAGCTTATTACGAAGGCGATAAAATAAATTTGGATGAATAAAACACATTTTGTGTTTTAATAACCAATTCCCTTAGCTTTTTTGACAGAATAGATTCTCGCTTAGAAAGTATAAAAATAGTCGAAATTGCGTCTTGCTTACAGTAATTTGAGATATTAAAAGCATGTAATGCATCCCCACATAGACTTAAACGCCATCAGCGATGATCTTAAAAAACATGTCCACGTGGATATTTTCGACGTGACATTCCTGAAGCAAAATATCAGAGGATATCATGGTGAAATAATTTGTATTGTCACAATACCATTCATACTTTATTATGCTTAACTTGCATTTAATTTTCTCAAAAATAAAATTGTTGCATAATACTGAAACTATTCGTATCTAGATTCTTTTGATATTATTTTATTTTGAAATATTCGTGAGTCTATTAGAATTGAGAATCAGTTTACGTGTAATAAAATAAGACCGACCTTGCTGGCCAGAATTATTTTTTCGAAAAAATATCAACATCAAACAAGACAATTTGGAATGTCCTAATTTTTTTTTTTAAATCATCAATTTTTGTTTTGGCAAGCATAGGCAAAACCGTGTAATATTTATCAAATTTATTATAGAATAGATATAGAAAATAGAAAATTTATGTTACCAAGTTATACGTTATTTTAAAATGCCTTTACTGTATGTTGAATAATATGAACAGTGAATGCGATAAAAAGTGGCCTTTGTTGTTTGATGGAAGCACACCAAATATCAAATACTATAACCATGGATATCTTGAAAGCACACACCTGTCCCAAGCATTTTTCATACTTTAGTGAAGGCAGGTTTCAAATCTAAAGCTTTCACAGCACCTACCGAAAGTTGCCGACCATGAAGAATTACTTTTCCGAAAAAGCTTTCACAAATGCAGCTTGTAACGTACTCATCATCGCAAAAAATCAATAGAATAAATATCAAAATAATATGAATACTAACACTAAATTGTAAGACAAAAGCGTAGTACTCTTGATATTTTTCCAGTCAGAAGAAAACTGTAGAGTAGTTTGGTCGGCTTAAACAAGAACTGTAAAATTTATCAATATATGCATTCATTCCATCATTGTTTGCTAGACTGAAACTTTTAGTATGTTAGTCACGTTGGGTTTAAAGACTTGAAACAATGCATGCATTTTTGATAGCCAAGAGATACGTTTGGGATAAAAAAATACATAATTGGCATAATTAGAACGTGCTCGCATCTTTTTGCGAGACGATCAGTTATAATGAAAATACCTTTTCATATTGCTTTGATATATACTTAAGTTAATTTGTGCGATATTCTAAGGTTTAAAATAGTATCATGTTGACTCAACGAAATGATACAGATTGCTTTCTTCGACGCTAAAGAAATCGAGGTTGAAAATTAAATTTGATACATGTTTTTGCTTCGTTCTGTTTTAAAGTAAAACAATAAGTACATACTTGCTCAGGATTCGAAGCTATGTAATGTATTGCTTATTGACTTAATAAATTGATGTCTAAGATTGTTTTTGGTCAATCAACGAAATCATTCTGCATGTTTGAAATAATTTCTATTCAGTCTTCTTAAAAACTCAATTTCAAGCGAAACATCATTCTCAATGTGTTTGTGAGTGTTATGGAAATTACTGTTGATCTATCAGCATTCCACGTGTTTGACAACTTCTCGAGTATTTAACATGGATCTTTATCAAGTAATTCTTCTAGTGCAACGTCTACGAAATTTTTGGAGCACCCTCGCGTTTTGGTCGCATACATCCACATTACCATATTTGAATCACCCAAAACCATTTTTCACTGGTTGCACTCAATCGTACAATTCCACCATACGTTTTTATTTTGTTTCAGTAGCCCTTTGGTCCATGTACATTTGTTCGTGTACTTTTGTCTATATATAATCAGACTCGATTTTCAGTTTGAAATTTCAATCGAAGTACGATTTGAAATGCGATTTTCTTATATTTAAGCGTAAATTTATTATTTATGGAATTTTCTATATTTGAATCCTTTCAACTACCAGAAACAGTGCATTCTTTAGACAACAGGTTGCTTCTAGCAATGCGGATTCTTGCAACCGGCTGCATATAAACCGCTGTTGGTGACTTTCTTGGGATTTTGAAGTCTACCGCATGCAGGGTTGTGAAGAAAGTGTCTTGCCAAATGAAGATACAATGAGACGTTCGAAATGGTTGTTATTCGACAGTGAAAAATTTCCCAAAGGGATCAATGCTATTGATTGAGCCTTTGTTAAAATTTTATCACCAGGTATCAAAACATACTCCAATTAAGTCCAAAAAACCGAATGAACATTATTTTTTTGTGTAATGCGGAAGTTTACCGAAACAAAAAAGGTTTTTTTTCCTGTGATACGCAAACATCATGGGATGTCAACATGAAAATAATAGATATTGTTGGCCAGGCTTCAAACATTTTTCAACAATATTTGACAGTTTCACATTTTATGTCCGTTGTTACTTAGCTACCATTAATTTTTTTATTTTTCAAAATAAAAATAAATTTCAATAAAATCTCGGTACTTAGCTATTTCCTTCTGATTATTTTTCTAATATCTTCAATTGAGTGAAGTCTACCTTCAGTTGTGCGGCCAATTATAGCATCAAAGGTCCACAAATATTGATTCTTCACTGTTGAATAGTGGATACGACTTTTACCTAGGGGTTACGACTTAAACCTGGGCCAACACCACAATCGGCCACAATAGGCCTAGACCAGGGCAGATACGTTTTGCAAACAGCTTATGCTAAGGAAAAAGCTGATACGTGTGAAGATCTCTTGATTTCAAAATATACTGGTATTTCTAATGTACGATGGTTGATTCAAAATTACGATGGTTGCGACTGGTAGCACTAACTTTTGCGACTGGTAGCACTAATTTTTTTTTGTATTCCTTTAACATCCAATGCAGTCATCGGATAAAAACAAATTTCGCAGGGTATTTTGACTCCTTTTGGCTTCACTCAAAAAAATTTTGGTTGAATTTCACCCTTATAATAGTAGGAAACTGGTTTGCTACTATTAAAGATGTAAATTTACAAATTTATGATCAGAGCAGTACATTTTATACCCATTTTCAAGATTTTTTTTTTTAGAAAACTGTCAATAGTAACTTGATTGGGATAGTACCTACAGTAAAGAACAGCCTTTGAAGAGTATCCAAAAAAATTTTTATTGAAAAATATCGAAAATTAAGCTCGTGACATGAATTTGACATTTTCGTTCAGGACAAAGAGTTGATTTGCGGTGAGACACATAACTAATGACTGGATCATCGTAAACAAAAAAACCAAAAATATTTCGTTAGTTTATGAGTTTTTTGAGGTAACGCTGTCGAGTTTTTTCAAATATCTAGATTATTTATTGTTTGGTATAAGTTTGAAGTAAAAAAAAACGAAAAAAACCGAAATTTTTTTTCGAAATTTCTGTTTTCAGTTGTAAAAAATACCATAAATAAAAAAAAAGCAAGAAAAAAAAATATATCGGCAGCGTTACCTAGTAAATTGCCTACAGAAATAGTGTGCACAATTTCAGAAACATCGGTCGAGTAGTTTTCGAGTTACATGTCTCACCGACTTGAAAAATAAAATTCCTCAAGAAACGCGTTTTAAAATTTTAACTGTGCAACAAAAGTGCGTGAAAAATTACGAAACACGTGTACCGTAACTGCTCGATGAAATGAATGTATACTACTACAAGTCACATATATAAGTGTTTTTATACAAATATAGCACATAGAGGTGTGGATAGGGTGGGAAAATTTTACTATTAGGTAGATGAGAGCTGCGCGCGGCTAATAAAGCGGGAAAGGAACGCTATAGCACGCGATTTGCGCGGAAATATGAATTTGAGTTATTTGTATTGTTAAGCCGATAACTTCGTTAATTTTGCTTGGATCGACCTGAAATTTTGTATGGACACTCCTGGGTCACTATACACTAGTCACTAAACAAAAAAAAAATATCGATTTTCTGACCATTGCCGGGACAAGACAAATTTCTGCATTTATTCACTTATCAAAAATTCCATAGCAACTCGATTGCACGGTTACTTTCAAGCGAATTGGATTTCACGATCAGTGTAGATTTTTAGTTCTCTCAAATTATTTACAAGTTGTTGCATAACCGTGTATAAAATAGTTAGTGAAGTAATCATTATTAATTCAAAGTCAAGACAATGCCGAAAACAACCAAATCGAGAAGTGCAAGAGTGAAAAATGGGCTTGACCAACTGAAGGAAAAATATTTCACAGGGGATCGGGATGGACAAACTGTTTATTGTCAAGCTTGTAATAAAGAGCCGGATATATTTTTAATACTGACTTTCAGTTAATTGTAATTACGTATTAGGTAAAATACTTATTTAACGTACTGTGTATTTCGTTACTTACAATTAGATTCTATGTAAAAGAAAATCACAATTGACAACATTTAGATACTGTTGGGCACAAAAATAATGTTGAAGACAAAGATGATGCTATGAACGCTACAAATATAAATCCAGAAGATGAAATAAATCCACTCAAGAAGAATTCATGTTATAGTGACATGTGTCGAGCAATGGTCGCTGTTAATATTCCCTGGAGAAGCCTTGATAATGAAGCGTAGAGAAGGTTTCTTCAAAAATAATCAAAGCAGAATATTCCACATGAATCGCCGTTAGGAAAAATTCTTTGCAAGATTGCAATAATTTTGCAATTCAGGAGATTCGAAATGACGAGACTACAGATAAAATCGGTCGTAATGTAGCGAATTTAATAGTTGGGAAACTGTGTGAGAATGAAATAGCAAAACCCTTACTTACTTGCTTCTGGACAACTCGAGCAATCAAATCATGCTTCTATTTCTCGATTTGTGAATTTGACGATGCGGGTCTTACGGCGAAAGGATGGTGAAGAAAAAGTGTTACTACTTGTAACAGATGTAGCAGCATACATGTTGAAAGCTGGTAGCAACTTGAAAATGTTTACTCGAATATGTTGCATCTAACTTGCTAAGCTCACGGATTGCATAGAGTAGCAGAAGAAGTGAGTCTTCACTTTCCTATAGTTGATAAATTGATATCATCTGTCAAAAAAGTGTTTTTGAAAGCTCCGTTTCGTGTAGAACGTTACCGAGTACCATTGGTAAATGCTCCATTACCACCAGAACCCATCTTAACAAGATGGGGAACATGGATAGAGGCCGCTGTGTCCTATGCAACGCATTTGGAGGGTATTTATTATTAATAAAAATTTGACTTTATTAAATAAGTATTTTTGTATATCCCTGTGCTCAAAACAGGTAATTGAATATTTCGATTAAAGGATGTAATGTCAAATAAAACAGGACAGGAAATATTGCAAAGTAGGCAACTTCCTCAAGATTTGGCATTTATCGAAGCACATTTTGGTACTTTGCCAATCAGTATGAAGAAACTGGAAACAGTAGGATCATCTACAACAGAATATATAAGATATGTGGTCGATATCATTAAAAATATGGAAAACATACGCGAAACTTTCGGAGAAAAAGTTGCTGCAAAAGTCGATGCAGTTTTGAAAAGAAATCTAGGATTTTACGATATAAGTCAACAGCATTTTGAAGAACCTTGAAGAGCCAAAGGAGATCCAGGCATGCCATTTGAGCAAATTTAAATATGCTCCAAGTAATTCTGGTAACGTCGAACGATTGTTCTCTGCTTACAAAATAGTATTATCAGGCAAACGTCACAAATTTACATTTCCTAATCTGAATCTAAAACATACGGCAATGCAAATTATAATAAAATAGCTTAATATCTGGCAGACTTTTCAAATTGCATATATTTTGCATATCTTGCATATATTTTGCATATCTTGCATATATTTTGCATATTTTGCATATATTTTGCATATCTTGCATAATATTTTGCATAATATTTTGCATAAAATATGCATTTTTAATATGTTACAAGAAAACAATTAAGAAACTTATATTTGATTTACATCTCTATTTCTTACCTCCCTTATTTACAAAATACGTAAGTGCATAAACATTCGCAGTCTACTCATTATACACATTAACTTATAGCACTTATAGCTACACTTCTAATTAACTTATAGCTACACTTCTACACTTATTACACGAAAAGACTGACACTTAACTGCTGCTATTCAGAGAAACGATTTCGAAATATCAGACTCGTTCAGCCTAGCCAAATCACCGTCTTTCGTCACAATGTTACATCAATGACAAGTCAAATTCGAGCAAATGATACAATTTTACAGCTTTGGTGTAAATGAGAGTAGCGAAGTAGTAAATTTACACTCTTTTTGCTAAGGTTTACAAAACACTATTTATTATTCAGCTGATATGACGTAAAAGCAAAAAATGCACATCCAATTTGTAAAAAAAATTGTGATTCGTTATTTTAAACAGAAAAATGAATATATTTACTTATATCAAAGAATTAATTTTAGACTCACTTTTTAGAGTGTTTGATGCTGGGAAAGGATTACCAGAACGAAGCGTTTTTGTTATTTCCGAATCAATATATACTAACGTTAATTGTTCATATGACGAAAATCTATAATGAAAAGAAGTAACAAATGTTTTAATTTTTGGAGCTGTGGAAGTTTTTCACCTGGCTACTCCAAACACCTCTTCTATCACTATAACTTTCGATGGAGTCATCGGATGAAAACGTGAATCATAGGGTAGCTTAATTTTGATGAAAAGAAGTTTTGGTAGACTTTTAGTTGCAGTGTCGGTAAAGTGTTGCAAGCACTGAGTATTTTCTTCATTTCTGTGCGATTCATTGCCCTAGGAGCAGGTTGTAGCATGTGCGGTAAATGCGGTAAAAATTTGTACGATTCCTCTAATGTTCTTCGAACATAAGTGTTTCTAGCGGTTCTGTTGTGGTAGAGTTCAATAAATTTTCCTTTTGCTAGCTCAATTTTAGTTTCAGAAACATGCTTAGGTGGGCACACGCAAAATTCAAACGAATTTTTCAACTCCACTATCTAGCGCATGAGCCCAAAACATCTGAGTCCTGGCCGAAAAGTCGTTAGAATTGCTGCGTATATGGCTGCAGGAATGTTCGACGAAGGATATGCTGCAGTTTTGAGTTCCATGTAGCTACTCCATGAAAAACTCGGCCAGCTATGTAAGGTGTTTGTGGATAACGTCGACGGACAACGAATCCAATGGCAAAACCGACGTACGTCTTTTTCCAGCAAGGAAGCTCGCATGGCCCGTAGACTCGAGCAACTGCATTAAAATGAGTTCTTTGAGAAAATTGAAATTTTACTGAATGGCGCGGGAATAGTTGATTAGCTTGTTAATGCTGTAAATAATTGAAAATTATCATTTTTTCTGATCATAAACTTTAAAGCGCGTTTTCTCGAGCTTCCGTTTTATGATTTTTCAAAATGCTTATTGCAAGAAAACTGGGCGACCAATCAAAATTAACTAAGGCTTGTTAGCTTTAGTTTTGTATTCAATTCTATATGAACTAAAAAGATTCATGAATAAAAATTCCAAGCAACTTTTTAAGCGAGTTAAAATAATTCTTTTGTTTTTCAAAAAGCAAAGTTTTTTTCAAATCTGAGGAAAATTTAAATTTCTCATTTATTTGGGGTCTTCTTAGTTCATCTAGAAGAAACATATAAAAACAATTTTTTTTTTGGTTTTTCTGTTTCAAACAAAAATCACGAGCTTCATCTTTCCCGCCGGTTGGAGACTGCAATTGCAAGGGGTTGCACAAATGTGCATTTGAATATTTTTCACTCAAAAAGTGTTCTTCTCTAATATTCAAATATGCAATAAACTAATCTAAAAAGTTCACTAGACTTGCATATTTTTTTCTGTCCTAAAAAAAATCCCCCCAAAAACGCTTTCCCCCCAAAAGCAGGATAAAAAATAACACTAAAAATTAAAGAAAATGTGACGTCCAAAATTAACAAATTGTCCGCAAAGTATCCAACTCTAGTCCCCTCAGCTAGTGAACGTATTGTTAATTGCAATGTATTTTGCTTTTTGCGAAAAAAGTATTCGCAAAAACCACAAAGTACCTACTTATTTTCGAGGTTTGACATTTTTAGGCCGAAGAGACAATCGTACGTTTTAACCTACCATTTTCTCCATACTGGACGATAGCTGCTGACTAGGCCTGGTTTGAAAACTTTTTAAACGTAGTGGCCCCAAGCAGACTACACTGAAAGAAAATTATTCGAAGTTTGAGCTAATTACAAATTGATAATTTCGATTTGGTAGAAAAATCTAAAAGTGTACATATATTTTGGTAAGCTGATTTTACTAGTCTGCTTTGGTTGAGAAAGGGTCAAATTTTTTTTAGAATTTCTAACAACTGAGATAGAAAACTTAACCATAAATTGGTTGAATTATATATTTTCAAATTATATATTTGTACGAATCATTATAATGTTGAACAACTATAATTTGTAAAGAATGTTAGATGATCATCAAAAAAAGTAGAATATTAAGCTTGGGTCAGACATCGCTACTTTTACTGCGCAGTTTTTAGGTTGCAGAGGCAAAAATTGCGAAATCTGTTCACACATAGTGGGTGCAACCCGCTACTTTTACTGCACGCAACCGGGTAGCTGCAACTTCTTGCGAAGGAAACTGCATAGGTGTTCACTCATAACTCGCAGTTTTTACTGCGCGCAACCAATGTTGCAGTATTTTACTATTTAGTTTGCTATAAAGTTTCAACCAGTTGTGCTAGTATCTATTTTATAAAAACTTTTTGAGAATATCGGGTAGTGATTTTGATGAACTTCTACAACTGATGACTCCTTTAATAAAGAGAAAATACACTTGGATGAGAAAATCAATAAGCTCAAGTCTACGATTCTCTTCTTTCAATTATCTAAACAAATTCAAACAAATTTGTTTTGAAACATTAGAATAGAATAATTTACGTAAATTTTATTTATCAGTTTTTAATATTTAAGCTCAATTTTGCAAAATTGCTGTTACATAGACTTATAATTAGAATAAACCGTATCGTCCATAGCTTCTCTTAATTAAAAATGCCTAAAAATGCTCTTCCTTCAATCAGAGATAGCAGTTTGTGAACTGAATCTTTCGTCCAAGTGTATTTAGCCATTTCCTATTTGGTTAAACAAAATTAATATTGCACCATTTACAAATTTTGAAATACCGTAAAAAATATTAAAATTGCTATGCACTAATTGAATCGGCAATAACAAAACGAAAAGCTACAGACGCAGCCGCAGCAAAGTTTCAACCAAATCAATATTTTTTTGCTGCACTTGCAACTCATTGAAAAGCTCTTCATACATCGCTATTTTTCGAGCTGCAAGTTGCGACCGCAGTCTGGCTGCAGGCGCAGTTTTCAAGGTTTCTACATTGATTACACATCGCTACTTTCTATCAACGCAGTTTTTTGTGCTGCGCAGCGCAAAAAGTAGCGATGTCTGACCGTAGCTTTAGTCTGATTTGGGATGTATCTCTTATCGATACAATAACAACTTTAGTTGCTTCAATCGCAAAAGTAGAAAATGTTTCTACTTTCAAATATACCAAAATCAAAACAATGTTCCCTTATATCCGTCAAATAATGTCCAAGAGTCATAAATGTTGCGAACTTATCGTACAAGTGAAAAACTTTTCTTTGCCAGTAGCTTCACGTTTTTTTACCAAATATATTGTGCCCCGCCCGTTGTAAGCTGAGCTACATAGTAAATCAGTCAAAAATGGTAAACGTGAATGGTGAGATAAATTCTATTCCCAAAGAAGCAGGAGGCATCCAAACTGTAATCTCATGAGCAACAAGTGGGGGTGCTTCAACACTAATATTGGATTTTGCAAGTAAGAGAAATTATGTAGTATGCAAATCCTGTTACATCTAAATTATATTCTTTAGACAAGAGCACTGATCTGGAAATTTTGAAATGATCGGGAAATTTCGAAACATTGAAACGATATTAATGATTTAACCCAAGACGACAAAATCGAGCTCAAATCAAGTTCCAACAACAGTTGTTCGATCGAAAACGTGAAAACATAAGACAAAGACAATTTTTATAGAGAAATACGGAGCTATCTACTTTGGTTCAAGGATTGTTTACTCCTCTGTCCCTTTCAATTAATGGTTCACATGAGATGAGCAGTGCCAGTCCAATTCAGGTTTAATTGTTCTTATTCATAATTGCATTTGAGTTACCTGACCGCTCAGTACTGAACATTGCAGATAAATAATAAGGAAATATTCGGCGTCTTCCTAAATTTAACTTCTCAATAATATATGATTAAATTGTATTTAAACATTAATCGATTCGTGGCCAATATGATTCAGTGTGAAATATAAAGATATTAAGAGTTAACTTTATACATTTACATAGTTTTAGCTTTTATCTGTATAAATAAAAGTTAATTAAAGCCTAAAATTTGCGGTTTAATTGAATATGATTTCGTCAAACCAATAATCTTAGCAAATGCAAATACATTTGCTCCATTTTCTACTCAGTTTGGTAAACCTACTAAAATAATAATTCAGTCGATATATTAAGTAAAGGAAAATGCCTTGAAGTAAATTGGAGTAACATATATTTCATTGCTTGTTTTTACAGAAAAATTTATAAAATCAACCATTTGACCTTCTTGAGCGTCTAAAAAATTTACACATGGTAATGAATTTTGTTTCTCTATCATCTAAATTATTTCTTCAAATAAACTACTTAGTTTTGAGAAGTATACTACAAGTGAGTAGAAAGTTTATCTACTCTTACTGTACATACAACATTTTTAAGAACATTTTTCTCGTTTCTTCAGATAGGCCCTTATGCTTTACAGTGTTAATTAAAGTTTGAACTCGCACTTTCAAAAACCACATTTTTAAAGATCACTTACTTATCATTTATTTATTTTGAGATACCTAGTATTCAAGGTAGTTATAAATATCAAAACTGATTTCAATGAATATCAGGCCAGTTCAAAATCTCAGACAAATCAAAGTAAAAATGCAATGCTGTGGTTTGTTCACGGCCTGCATAAAATTGCTCACTCTCAAATACAGGTGCAATTTGCCTCGATAATTGCATTTCGAAATATCTGTGAGCATATAAGTTCGATGCAACGTGTTAAACCTTAACAAATCACCAGTAAAAAGACATAGTTTAAAAAATGTATACACATCAAAGCCTGCTTAAGCGTCGGAATGCTACAGTCGTTGCAACATTTACATGTAGACTGCGAAATTATCGATATTGCAACGAGCTGTTTGGTTTTCGGTTATTTTCAAAGCCCAGCACCGTCGACTTGGGGCTTTGGTACGGAAACCTCCCAAGCGTTGATGCATCTCAACGACTCCGACGCTGATGGCCAGATGGAGACTCGCTGATTACTGGAGCAACCTTCAAAATATTGTCCCACTGATGGATATCGCACACTATTACACATGATTCACTGTTTATCAGACCGTCTCTAAATCACCATGCTGTGTGAAGTGATGTAATTTACCTGGTAAACAGGTAGATGATCGTTTACATTCCGGCTAGTTCAAATTAACCCTGTGTTATATTTGTTGGTATTTCAAGTTACTTTGGCTATTTTTGTATTTCGATGCCAAAACTAAGTAGAATTTAAAAACTTGGTCAACGTTTAGAGCTTCTTTTACTCGTGGCCTAATTCATTTTTTCAAAAAAGATAAATTATGTCAGTTAAATTTACGTTTGACATTTATGAGTTGCATTCGCCCAGTAATCAAAAAATGTTAACGAACAAAATGTATGTTCCTGTGCTGCAGGGTTAATTAACCTTACTCTGCGGTTCAGCATAGATTTGCCAATTTATAAGTTGAACGAGGCTTTGGAGGAAAACGTTGTGATATTATCGTGCTATAGACACAACTTGAGAGGTGGTTTCAGTTTTCCGCCGCGAGTCAATGCAGTTTGATAGTTTTCCGCGACCATATTTGGACGTGTTTGCCGCCGTCTTGCTGTCAATCTTACTTAGCCAACAACCTAAAAGAAGTATTCTTATCAAATTGCAGAGGTCAATAATGATCTTGTGAGTTTGGCAAGTTTCGAACTTTGTGTGAATAAAAAGTGTATTTAAAAGTCATCAGTGAAGTTCTGACCCCCGCCCATTCTTAAACCTGTGACCCAGTTTTGTCTGTTTTTTAATTAAAGTGATCTAAGATCAAATTTCAATTATAATTTTTGTGCAAAAAACAAGCAGAAGGTTGTCTCCCAAGCTATTAATTAACTTGCGTGTTGTTGTGCCGAAGGACTTCGAAGAACCACTTTTACTTTTGTTTAAACGCTAGTCAATTGTGTGAAGCCGGTCGGGTCTGATATCAAGCTGGTCTGCCAGTTGTGTTTAGTGAAGCAAAACGTGAACACAGTAGAGACTTTGCTGACCCAGTTTTTTTTTCTGTGAGTAAATTGAAGATAATTGAATAGCATAGATTTCGCAAGAGCACAGCAATCGCATAATTTGTAAGTAAAAACCCCAAACAGTAATGGTATTTTAATGAAGCTGGTGCCAGCTATAATTTTTTAAAACAAAGTATGCTGCTTAAATGAATACATGTTTTTACAAATTGAATGCATTACACTTAAATATTGCTCTTGATAACACTTAATTGGGTATTTTTGAGACATAAACAGAAAATAATATGACTGAAGAATTAAAAGAAATGATTTCGAGAAGACAAAAAAACTCATACCTTTAGTATGAAATAGATGAGATTTAGCAATAACTTTGATGCATTTAGCTTTTGCTTCCATATGCTACAAAATGTATTACACATTCCGGTAAAATAATGCAAGAGCAAACGAAAGACTGCGAGCAGTAACCTGATTCTGGTGTAAGCATTTTTATCAAATCTTGTATGACTGAAATCTAGTTGCAATAAAAACTGTTGTTTCCAAACAGCAGCAAAACCGATTTACCCTCAAATTTCAATATTTTCGAAACAAATATTTAAAGTGATATATTCATGCTCTTGTAAACAACAAGAAAAGGAATATATAGCCCATACAAACTGCTGACACGTCTAATTTCTGAACGAGTCCCGTTCAAACAAATCAATTTGATCAAATTTAAACGGAAATGATACTAATTAGTTTCACATGAAAATGAAGTGGATCCTTTTTTTGCTTCAATGCCCGATATCTTTTTGATGTCAAATTAAAATATTTCGATAAAAACGTATGTAAAAACGCATTTGTTCTGTGCTTATTGTAAATAATCCAGTTTAGTCGTTTCTTTGGCAGAGTTGGAACTTTGAAAAAATTAGAAAGTATTTTATGAAACACAATTGAAATGCAGTGTTTAATTTGTACAATAGCTTTTCGTTGAATGACATTGAAAAATCAGTTTATGCCAGCGAAATACTGATATGTATCTGAGTCAAAGCCAAGCTTTTCCATGTCTATTAAAAATCCAATCTATCGTGCTCGATTCCTTTAATTATCACTTCTGGGAAACTAAAATTAATTTATTTGTATATTTACTTATTACTGTCTGATTACTGATTGGATCCAGAGGAAAAATAAAATAATAAAGAGTAAACAAGTAAAAATAAACTTTTACACAAAACTAAGTAATATAAAACTAAATAAAGTAAAATTAAATCAAGTGAGTAAGTAAGATTGTGAAAGTAAGCAAAATTAGGAAATATGCAGTTAAATACAAAAAAAAAAAAACAAATAATACATTAAAAGCAAGAATAAGAAACAAAGTTAATTAGAAACAAATAGTTTACCCTAACCCAAATTTTTAAAGATAGCAAGAAAATGTGGAAGATGACCAAATTGAAGACTGTAATAAACGGCTTAAATAAGAAATAAATGTGGTACTTGAAAGAATAATGGAATAATTGATATCGGCTTCTTCCATATGTGTCTCCCTACCGCCATCGCTAAGCATTCGCTTCAAAGGGCAATCCTCTGAGCTGTGGCATTATCATAGAAAAAAATAAAAATAAAAGAAGAATAGAACAGTACGAGCATAAGATACTTCAAACTCAACGGAGGTCCTTATTAGCCTAACCTGTTGCCACTCAATGACCAAAGATGCTAAAAAAGAAAATAAGTAGCCAAGATCAAACTCTTATCCATATTCAAAAAGTAAGGTGACTTGAGTGCAAACCTCCGCTGAACTGATTCCATACCGACTGACAGTTATTTGAAGCCGGGACACCAGACTTGACTTATAATTTGTATGTTCAAGATACAAGACTTGAATATACAAGTATAAAACTAACAAGTGCAGAAAAACTAAAAGAAAGGCCAGCAATTCGAGAAGCCTTTCAAGTGATGGTTAGTACATGGATATCGAATTTCAGCTAACGATTAAAGGTGACCCTAATATCAGTGAAATGTTCAACAAAAGACAAACAACATATAACACTCATGTATCACAAATAACATGAGGAAAGACATAAGTATGACGCTTGACGCAAAACGACATAGGAAAATACTTACAAACATTCAAGAACAAAGAATTAAAGTTACACCAGCTAGAGAAAGCACTCAAATTTTCATAAAAAAACAGAAAGTCTGCAAAGTGTTTGATTATCCGGAAGATTTTTAAGTCATCTATATAAAGAAGACAAACTGACTTAAAAGAACTAGGAAGATCATTAATGAACAGATTAAACAAAAGTAGTCTTAAGATGGAGCCTTGAGGTACACCAGAAGAAGAGAAGAAAAGTGAGGACGACAAGCAAAAAAGAGAGTGAGCACAAGTGTGACTAGTAATAAAAGCGAAGAATCGGGGAAGCAACTGTTAACAGATGCCATGATGCTTTAATTTGACAAGAAGCAGCAGATTATTAAACCAGTAAAAACCTGTAGTAAAGTCAGTATCGATTATATCAAGTTGATGTCGGTGGCGATTGAAGAAGCAATTACATGTAAAAATTCAACTAATTAGGTTCGCAGAGGAGCAGCGGCCTTTTACAAAGCCATGTTGTTACACTACAAAGGTACAGCTGAAGGCATCATAGATTTTATTGAAAAGAAAGCGTTCGAAATTTTTTGATAAGCAAGAGAGAATGGAAATAGGTCGATAGTTCCAAGCAAGTTAACGTTCACTCGATTTGCAAATGAAATGAGTGAAAAATTTTGACCGGACAGAGATTGATATTGGATAAGGTGAATAGACACAAAGTGTTGACGCAAGATTTTTCACGGAAAAATTTGGAAATTTCGTCCAGATCAAGGTAACGATTGGGGTCAAGTGAAGATAAAATCAATTCAACCTCAATAGGGTTAGTCACAACAGAGGAAAGAAAAGATGAGAAATCAAAAAAGGCAGTCAGAAGTGGGAATCGATAGGTTGGTATAAAAATTTTATTTGATGCGTTGATTTGTCGCGGCACTATACATCACATAAAAAATTAATATTAAATTTGATCTTTTTTTCACTATTTGCTTGCTTTTTTTCAAAAAATTTATCTAACACCTGAAACAATCACAGCTTTGTACAAAATGTTAACGACGAGATGAGAGATTTACTGAGCAATAATGAAATGATTTGGATTTGTTTTTGTTTAGGAGTGTATTAAATTCAGTGACTAAACCTCATGATTGCGTAATTCAATTGAGTTGGAATTTTCTGGATGTATTGGTGTATTTTTATGTAAAAGAAGTTCAAGGATTATCAAAAAATAACTATCATTAGCAATGGTGGGCATTTTAGTGGACTTTTAGAAACCCATTCAATTTGAAGAAGAATAAGTCTGCAAAATGTTTGTTTGGTTTGAGTTTGGATATGGGAAAACATTAGGCGTGTTTTTTTGCTCCTCTGTCTAGCAGAGAACAGAGTATACGCATTGGAAACAATAACATTCCTGTATCAGTGAGTTCAGTCGTACAGAAATTCTATTCCTCATTGGTAGTTCACATGCTGAACTATAGAATGTACTGATAGAAAAATGAAAAGCTCATACGAAGTTTTCTTTTTTCTGTGAGGTGGCTTTGGTTTTCTTAAGGTTATGTTGAATGTTTTGGTAGTTGGAAATTAAAAAAAGCTCTTTGAATGTGTAGAAAATTAAAAGAGGTAATTTCCTGTCAGTTCTTATTCTATTTTTAATCGATTGTGGTAGTTTACTATATACTCGTTATTTTCTCCATTTATTTAAAACTATTTCGTCCTACCGCAGCAAATACGGCAACCTACGTCAGTCTTAGTTCTCAGTTTCTACCTCTCTGATTTAATCATAGGATCAAAACGAAACTCGTTGGACAGATTGGCTTCAAACTGGAGCTGGTCTAAGTAATTTTTATTGGTGCTGACAATTCGGTCATTGTTGTGTAAACTTACATTTTCTTAGCACTCGACTTGATGATCTTGTTTTGAGCATTAAATTTGAACATTTCAACCGTGTAAAACCAAAACCAAAGTTCAAAAACTTCCTCAGCTTCTCTTTGAAAGTCATTCTTTCTTGCGGTCACTGTGCATTAAGTTTTTTTTTCTGATTCATGGATATGGCTGCTCGCTCCAAATCAACCCCTTTTATATATAATACTGTGATCAAAAAGTAAGGTAAAATTGTCATTTAAAACTCCGAGGCATTTGCGAAGCGTCTGTTTGTCAAAAAGTTGAATTAACTCCGCGTTACACGTGTTTTTATAAACAACCAAAAATGAATTTTTCGATTTTTACAATGGGTGATTTTGTTGAACAAAGAACTTGCATCAAAATTTATTTGCAGAACGAATATTCTTGTGCGGGCACGTTGAAAATGTTTTGGAAGGCCTTTGGTGATCAAACTATGGCACAAAAAAACGTTTTTATATGGAACAACGAGTTCAAAGCGGACCGAGAACGCGTTGAAGACGAACCGCGCTCTGGACGACCATCAACGTCTATCGACAAGGGCCACGTCCAAAAAATCAAAGATTTGGTGCTTGAAAATTGTCGATCGACAATTAGAGACCTCGTTGCTAGTTTTGGAATATCATTTGGCTCAGCCCAAACCATTTTGAAGAATGTTTTGTGTCTCAAAAGCGTCCAGTCTCGATTGGTGTCAAAATCGAAACATTGAGGATATAAAAACCGAATCGAAGAAGGTATTGAAGGCTATACCGGAAAAAGACTGTTCCAACTGTTTCGAGGACTGGAAAAAGCGTTGACGAAAGTACGTTTTATCGGACGGGGATTACTTTGAAGGGGATGAAATTGATTTGGAAGAATAAATAAAGAATTTACATTTTATAAACAAATTCACCTTACTTTTTGATCACAGTAGTATATATAGCTATATATATATATATATATATATATATATATATATATATATATATATATATATATATATATATATATATATATATATATATATATATATATATATATATATATATATATATATATATATGTAGAAACGGAACAAAAATTGAATTTACTAGTGGAAAATAATTCATTATGGAATAAATCAAAAATGTTATTTGCTTATCTGCACTGTGCATTTTTCGATATGACCCTGTGAATATGCAGTAAGTGCTTTGCATAATACAATCTTTCAGTCGAAAGAAATTAAATTTGAGCTTCAGCTTAAGAAATGAAAGGAATGATCTTCACGGGAATGGGCTATTTAGAAACCTCAAAATAATTTTGGTTGAATTTTACCCTTATAATATGTAGTAGGAAACTGGTTTCCTACTATTTAAGATGTAAATTTACAAAAGTGGGTAAAAAGTATATAATTTTTACGACCAAATCGTGTAATTTTACCCTAAAAAATGATGCAATTTTATGGCTTTGGCGCAAAGGTGAACAGCAAACTAGTAAATTTACTCTCTTTTTGCTTCAATTTACAAAAAGCTGTGTATTATTCAGCTGATATGATGTAAAAGCAAAAAAATGCACATCGAATGTGTAAAAAAATTTTTGATTCGTTATTTTAAATGAAAAAATGAATATATTTCCTATTATCAAAGTATTAATTATAGACCCACTTTTTAGAGTGTATATCAAATTAAAAATGGGGCAATAGCTCAATTTTATTCTCAATCAGCAAATAAAAATTGGCTGAATTATTTTATTTATGAATATTTACAATTTCATAAATAGTAACATATTTTCAAAGGCCCTCTACAAACCAAACTCTATACAAGATCAAGATGTAATGATGTCTTAGCAAATAGTTTATGGATATCTTAACGCGGGAGCTTGGTGCTAGCAATGGCTAAGTTCTTCGATGCTACCAGTTCTGTGAATCATAGTTCATTCTTTTTTTTCTTTTTTTCTTTTTTTTCTTTTTTTTCTTCATATTTTAAATATTCACCTAGTGGTTGATAACTTTTTTTACAAAAAGCTTTTTACTCTGTATTTCTCACCTACTTTCTAGCGACTAGAATTTTTCGAGGGAGTGAAAAATTAACACTAAAGTACCGTATAAAACACAAACAGTGCTTGATGTTCGAGGTTCAGCATGATCAATAATCGGCTGAAAAAGCTTAATGTAGACCTCAATCAGTGCTATCGCTGATTCGTGATGTCCGTACATGGTTTGGATATCGACTGGCTCAAAACGAAAAAAGTAATTTCATTAAAATGACAAAACAATGACCTATTTCACACATGCACCAATCTACCCTACAAATTTCAGCGCAACTAGATTTCTCAGTGAATTTTTATATATTGATTGAAAATTCTACACATGTACCTTCTTGCTAGTTTCTATCGTGAAGCTGAATAAAAATAAATGTTCCTAACATAAACATTTATTTGCAGCATCTGCTGGCACAAAATTAATGGAAACAATTCATGTTTCCATCGCTTTTCAAAAATCACAACCATCGCATTTGCTTCATTTGTAGTTCGCGCTTCATTTCGATGATTGCATTAGGAGATAAAGCAGAGGAAACATTTCTTGGGTTGCCACCCACATAAAATCTAAAATTTATAAAATTTGCACAGTGATTACAGCTTGAAAATTAATTGAATTAATTAAACAATACATTCTGTAAATCTCATATTGATCTGACGAGTTTTCACAATAATGTTCAAAAAATAGGTAATTTAGTGAAGAGTTGTTGCGCATGGAATTTCATAATTCTGACTCTGACAGAGTGGATGAAGCAAAAATTGTGTTATTCGTTTCAATTTTTTTTTTTTTGCAAAATAGATATATCTGAAGTTTTTTTTTCAAGCATCTGCTCTAGCCACAAAGTTGGCCCCACATCCTTTGGAAAACAATCGTTCATTCTTCTGAAATGTTCGGGTGTCTCTGTCATAAGTAACCACAAAATGCAATTGAAAAATTCTATTTTGCAGTTTTAGGCACTCACCACAAATATCGGATTTAAAATTTCCAAAGGTTTGTCAAAAACTAGCCTAAAACAGTTTTAATTCTTTTTAAAAGTTTTCCCCTGAATTTTCTTCTTTCATAGAAATATCGGTGTGAAAATTCAATAACATGTACGCCACCGAATCCTTTCCAAGCCAACAATGGAAATGCACCTTTAAAAGTACCTCAATTTTAATTTCACACAGATCCACTCATTATGTATGTACGTCCACTTTTTAATCAATCGGATCAAACACTAACAAGATAATCTCATTGAATCTTTTTGTTCATATATTTATTAATTTATGAGATCGATTTTTATGAGCTAATACTTACACATTCCAACAGCAAAAGTGTTTAAAATCAGTCAGACTAAAGCTAAAGAAATTAACGAAGCATGAAATTACAGTAATATGTAATGTTTGTATATATATATATATATATATATATATATATATATATATATATATATATATATATATATATATATATATATATATATATATATATATATATATATATATATATATATATATATATATATATATATAGAATTATAGATGTATGGATGATATTTAATCGACATTGACCTCCCATATCTGGATATAGCTTTTTCGGAAACCGTTAAGTCTCTATTTAAGTGAAATTTTATAGCGGTCGTATTCGATTTTATGGCAAATCATATGAATAAATCAAATCCAATGCAGTGCCGATAACAATCAAAACACTGATCGCCATCGGCACATTGTTTGCCTATCAATGTGCATCTTAAGGCAATCGTATTATATAACCGTCAGCCTTGAC
Source organism: Nemotelus pantherinus (assembly GCA_963978885.1). Lineage (NCBI taxonomy): Eukaryota > Metazoa > Arthropoda > Insecta > Diptera > Stratiomyidae > Nemotelus > Nemotelus pantherinus. Next base: position 99,066,575 of record OZ022265.1, on the reverse strand, counting down.
AAAACTACTGGAGATGACATAAATCAGTTTTGTTGGACATGTCGTGAGAGATAGTTTCGCGTCGTGTTATAGTTTCGATTAGCAGAGGTCATCCGGAATAGCCGTGGGCTGCTACCAACTACGATTTGTGCGTCATTGCCCTCATATGCTGTACCGTAAATAAAAAAATTGAATAAAAGCAGAAAACTATCCAAGAGAAATACGGTCAATGTTAAAACTTGCAAACGTACATATTTCCCGAATAGATTATTTTGTTAGTTGAATTTTCAACAATGCCAAGTATCTAGATGACAAAAGGTCTGCTGCTTATGTTCAATCATTGCTAATCTAAAGCAATTGTCGAAAATTCGGCATCGTGCCAACAGCATTCCAAACTGTAACAATGAGTGTGTAAACTAGATAATTTGATTTCATAGTCAAGGTCATTGTGAATTCGGTAGTGGAAATAAATGAGTGGGCAACAAGAGCACTAATAAAATATTACAGTAAGTAAAACAATTATGTTTATTTGAGTTGATAAGATGAAATTATAGATGGCAAGCATCTATTCGTATTTGAGAAACTATGTTTATTGAACTATTATTGTTAATTGATTCTAAACAAAAAAAACTTTAGTCCATAATGGTTGCAGTGCCCTATAACATCCTATGCAGTCATCGAATTGAAACGAAATTCGCAGAATAGGTTGATTTTACTGTGAAGCAAGTGTGATAAATTTTTGGGTTTGATGCCAGCGAAGGGTTGCCTGCCAGCGCGAAGTGTTTTTGCTATTTTCGTATTAATAAAAGCTTACATTAAGTCTTCATATCGCGAACATTTACAATGAAAATAAGTTACCAATGTTTCAAACAAACCAAACATCTTTCAGCTTTTGATCCCAAACATCTTTCTATCCCTGTAACTTCCAACGAAATCATCGTATCAATTTAAGATTGATAGAGTCATTTGACTTTGACGTGAGGCAATTGTGGGAGATTTTTAGTTGCAGTGCTAGTAAAGTGTTGCAAGCACTGAGCATTTTCTTTGTTTATGTTTTGTTATGCGGCTTTCAAAGTCTTGCAGTGTTCGGCTTTCCTAAATCTTGAAATTCATGTTAGTGGTAGCCCTGAAATCATTTCCACCATATGAGTTTAAATGCATTGTTAAGATCAAAGTGGTTTTGCCCTCGAAACAGGTTGGAGCATGTGTGGTAGAATATGCACTTCAAATCTGCACGATTCTTCTATTGTTCATCGAACATTCGTATTTCAACCGGTTCAGGTGCGCCAAATATTTTTTATGTAGTCAGTTCAAGAAAGCCTAGTGTAAAATGCTGCCATTAAATTGTCTGGTTATTTACAATTAGCTGTGGTGGCTGTTGCCTATGTTTTCTTGTGAAGATGCCTTGTGTCTTCTCGGCGTTTATTTGAATCTTCGATTTTAGAAAGTATTCCATTAAGCTATAAGATTGCAGATTTGATGATATGGCATTTGCCTGCCTAGAGGTATAGAATATGCATGTGTCGTCTGTTACAGGGCTGATTTTATATTGGGCATTTATAATCGCAGACTTTCAGACCTCCGGGAAGCTTTTCACGTCAAAAATTGCTTTTATTATGTATGTTAAAGTCGTCAGTGTGCTGTCAAGTAGATGATCTTCCACGCATTACAAATTGTGTCTGGTTCATATGATTTTTGCGTGCTGAGACCTCTTTTTAAGTGGTTTTCCTCGTCAGTGTTGGTTAGTTTGATTTGAGAGTCTCCTGCAGGCGTGAATGAGAGGATTTGGTGCATACTCAGATATCAGGAATCTTCAGTATCGTTATCTTTCCAGGGGCGGTTTTCTTGGAACTGCAGCTCAAGCACCTTCGCGAAAGCTTCGACTTAGACAACAATTTTATTTTTGGTCGAAAGTACTTTATCCTGCGCCCGTAGCTATAGATTCCCTGCTGCGCAAGATTCGTCTAACTTCTCTTCGTGAGATTGCGTGATTCGACTGCTCATGACTTTTGTAAGCCAGTTTGTTTCCGTTTTTATGCTAGCATCATCCGCATTCCTAGCATTTCCCAGTATTCTACTCCTTGGGAGTTCGCTAGGCTTATACCCTTTGTCGGAGCTTGAACTGTATTGTTCTCTTTTGCCTGCTTGACTTGGACTGTCAGAGTATATTCTGTTCTGTTTAAATTGCTGGCAGTTTAAACTGTTTCTTCATATTGTTCATTTGCCATTGCGTTATGGATAGCTTTCCAATTCGTTTTCTTATTCGTTCAAAGAGGCTGGTCGATATGTACATCTTCTATGATTAAGATTACTGGCTTGTTATTGAATGGGTTAATCGAGGACAGTCAATTGAAAGCTTTGATGGAAATTGTGCGAAAGTCCTAGGTCTAAGACATGATTATGAACTCTGCCAAAATGTCTAGGTTCATCGGGAGGATTCAGGCTTATACATTTTTCATTGATAAATCTTTGAAGCTCGATTCCAGCTTGATTGGTTCTTATATCTCCTCGTTGGCGATGATATGCATTCATGTTCCTGCAAGGAGGACCTTCTTCTTCAAATAACTTGCTGAGATTCGAGCCAAAGCTGTTTTAAAGAGAGATGTACGTGGAAATCGCTATGAACTAGAACGGCACCTTGATAACGGTTGTTTTATTTGATGTAGGGTGGGAGAGATGTGATGATGGTTTATGGCCCTTATCATCAGAATCGCAGTGCCTCCACCTGTACCTTTCAATCTATCTCTACGATATATGTTATAGTAAGAGATGTGCAGGCGATCAGCTGATTTAAGAATCTATGTCATATAAAAATCATGCTTCTGCTGATGGAATTGGCATTCGAGGTAAGAATAGGCATATGATTGGGAATGTGCAATAATGATTTTTTTTAGTTTTTGGGCTTGGAAATGTTGCGAGCATCCCTTGCACCATCCTTTCCATCATATCCTGCATCATGCTCTGAAATTGTTCTTGCATGCTGCAGATCATCTGAGCCGTGATAGTTGGCTGTGGGATTTTGGGCTGGGTCTACACCACTCTGGGCTGCGTGTTATTTGTGGGCTTTTGAGGCTTATTAATGGGTCGAGATGTCTGAGTGTTCTGTGGTGGGGGTTCGATGTTTGCTCTCGTCACCAGCGCAAACTTTTTCTTTACGTTCTTAGGGTCTCTCGCGTACCCACCGTAGCTGGCCGTGTGTTTTCCGTCGCAGTTTGCACACTTAGCGTTTTCTTCATGCAGTTTAGTCCAAGTCGATTAGTGGTGGCTGCCTTCGCACTTCACATATTTTGCTTGCATGACGAAACTGCTGGCAATTACGGCACCGCGATAGTCCAACACGAGATGACTGAGCCTCAGCCTTGCAGATTAGCAGGCATACTGCACGGACGTTTTATATATTAGTCTCGCTCCTCGGGAAGAGAACTTTGACTAATTGTCCCGTTCTTCAATTTGAGGAAGGAATAGGTGGAAATGCTGAGCCTGTAAATCATCCTCGACTTCATGTGAGGATAAGCCATGGAGACCCCGAATCATCACATTGAGTTTCTTCTCTTTTGGTAAGAAAGGGGTAAAAAATTGTACCTTCCCTTCAGGCAAATATTTAGTTAGTTTACCGTGATCTCCTTCTCACTCCCTCAGAAAGTCTCTATCAAAGCTTCCGAAGTTTTCACTAGACGCCTTCCATTGTTTTTGAAGCTCACTATCACTGAGCTCTGAAATAGCTGTTTTTATAATTTTGATTTCTTTGCAACACGTAATCGCAACACGTCAACTCTCCACGAACTGTTCACTGAGATCACTATGTTAGGGAAATTGCTGAAATATACTCCTTATTACAACCAATCTCTTCCCATAAAATATCTATATCGGAAGCCATAGGGTTGTAAGATTTCCAAGGTTACGACTTATGGGAGTTTAAAATTTAAGAGAGTAAAACTTTTGTTTCTTATTTCGTTGCAGAGCATCGGAAATTACACGGAAAGATTTTTAAGGCTGTCATCCGAACGATTTTCAGAGCATGGAAAATTTAAACTTTGTTAGTTATTTGCGATGTATGTAGATCATTGCAGCATCGGTTAGTACGAACATAACAAAAATGTCTGGTGCTGTGATTCCTTTGATAGCACCACAGCCAAAAGTCAAATCAAATTTGCTTCACGTCGCGATCAATCCACTCTGTAAATTTCGTTTTGATCTGACATCTGTGTTGAGATAAGGTATGAGGGTAAAGGGATTTTTAGGGCTACCACTTGCGAAAATTTCTAAATTTTCGGTGTTGAAACGTTTGGTATTAAGTATCACTCCAAACAATTTTAGCAACCCAAAATGGTTTCTGCAGTAATCCAAGCAAATTTACATGGAGAGATTTTGTTTCCTTTACTCAATTCATTTTAATGCAGGCAATCAATCGATTTGTGACCATTCTTGTCCGATGCCTGCGCTCTGTATCTGTCGCGTTCTTAGGTACATAATACCTATTATATCTATCATCCTGATCGTTGTTCAACTCTATGATCCAATCAGCCAGCATATCGGGGGCGCGTTTGATCTATTTACAAATCCTGGATGAAATATGGCCTAATATAGTCTTGGGTGAGATATGGTCGCGGCAGTCGTGAGCGATCTTAATAAAATATTCACAGGGTTGGACACAAGAATCGCTATCGGAAAGACAACTTTTGAGTATAAATTGTACGAAGTGATGATGTTTGTCATCTTTTTATAGTAATTGCATGCATTTATATAAAATGCATAAACTATGTGAACTGAAACATGTATAATTTCGAAAAGGATGAATTAGGACCGGCTAGATTGTTAAAAGATAATATACATTGAGATATAAGGAAATTGAATTTATTCAAATAACAATACTATTTATTTAAATGTGAATGAAGAAATATATTGAAAAATGCTTCTGAGATGCCACGTGAACAGTTAACGAGCTCGCAGGCAGAAGAGTGACGCATAAAACATAAATACATGAAGAGGGGTATAATATCTTGCCAGTCGTATGCAACAATCTTTTCGAAAGATTTATATCTCATGTGGTAGCAGAATAGAAACTTTGATTTTATATCAACTACAATGGTTGAATTTTTGAGGTTCAAAGCCCCAAAGAAATGCGTTTAAAGACTGGTCAATTGCTCGTTAGTCCCTATACTAGAAGAATTCTAGAACGAACAAAGCTATGTTATTTGGCTGTTTGATCCAATATTCCATTAAAATTAAAAATTTAAGACTGACCAAACAACTTTATAAGCTTTCCGCTACTTCGAGTGGGTTTTAGATCGACGGAAATATTATGTCACATGCACATTACCAGCAATTTGTATGTGACTAAGAGTTATTTCGGTCGACAAAACTTGCCAGAAAATCACTTACTTGCCCGTAATGACATTGATCTGAGATGATTTCAAGTATCTGAGCTCTAGACCCATGAGTTTTTGAAGTTCAAAACACTCTGCAGTACAAACTGTTGTGCTTAAATTTAATAGCACGCTGTAGTTCAATGTCGCTGTCATAATTGCAGCTTGCATTGCATCAACAAGTGTGAATTGGACTCAAATGCATCATCATATGTACCATGACATTTTGTATGAATTCCGTTCATTATGATGACCTAATTCATTAAAGATACAGCTCACATCTCACCACCTTTACTTATTAATAACCTTGAATTTTACCACAGTAGGTATTTAGCACTAAAACAATTTCTGTTTGATGAGTATCCATGGTAAACAGCGTACAAGGCAATTTACGTAAACTGTACGTACGAGTACGTGAAGAAGTGCGGTGAGCGTGTTTCATATTCCAATACCCGTGGACTTGCTGCGATTGATTCATTTTGGCTTGTTATCCAACGTGTGGAGCCCAAAATTGTATCCAGAACGAAATTGCGCCAATGATTGGTTTACGACAGCTAAAGTAAATGTTTGTGGCGCACATTCTGTCGATGTGAAACAAGATATCAGGTAAAATCTTCATATATATGTACATGCACGAGGAAATGTGCGTATGTCGCAATGAGCGTTTATGAGTCCTTTAGGGTGGCAGAGATGATAATACTGTTAGGTAATCAGGAGTTACGCATCGATTTGTGTCATTGTGGAACTTTCATTGCTCGATTTTCGTTCGAGCTGGATATAGTCTGATAAATTAATTGGTAAATTTCCTTTGAAAGATTATCAGCTGATAGCTATCAGGCGATTAAAAGGAGATGCCACCAATATGTAGTAAGACATACAGATTGTTTTCAAAACGATTTGCGCTCGGTTTAAATTGGTTGGTACAGGTGAAAAGGGTTATTTGTATCACTCTGCATATTTAATTTGTTTGAAGAATCCCTGCTAATACAAGTTGAATGTTTCTAAATGCCGTGATAACTGGGATGAATGTGCTGTATATGAACCAATTAATGTTTTAAAATTGTTAGGTATCAGAAATCGTTCCTCTTCCTATCAGAATAAGAAATCAAATCGCCAGAAATTGTTAAGCACATGAGAGTGAGACACATTTGGTGCTGCAAGTTAAAAAAATTTGTTCATATATATGGAAGAAATCGTCCACTGTACAAGTCACTACTCTTGAATATTAACTGCCTCAGCTAAATCATTGTTGTAATGATTGGGAAAATTCAAAATGAACAAGATGAACAGGAGCTAAAGAGATAGTGATAGAGTGTTCAACGCTACTTACAACCTCGACAGAAAAGCTACGTATACATAGGGCCAAGGCCAACGGCCAAGGCATTCGTTGGTTCGAATTTGCTTAGTGTGTACGAAGAGCCAACCTTGGCGTTGACTTTTGTTTCCGTTCGTTCTGCTGGTGGTTGCATTAAAGCGTTGGCGATGTATTGGCCTTGGGACTTCGGTCCAGACGATAGTTCAGCGCGGACCACTTCCAACACTTCGGTCCCAAGCCATTGACCCGAATCGCTTCCTGTGTAGACGGCAGAGCAAACGCCAATAGTTGAAGAGCCAATAGTCGGATATGTTAAAATTTGTCGCAACTAGCGTAAATAAAAATTAATGATTTCCAACTGCAAGTGATCACATCAGTCAAGTATGCACTGTGTGCTGGTGTCTGATGAGAATCAGTGCATGCTTTCGAAACCACTTTGTCAAATAAAAAATTTTCAATGTGAATAAATTTTTTTTTCAATTTTTATCATCCCTCAAAAACAATTCCATTATGATCTCTAGGTTTAGTCCATATCATGGGAATATCAAACGACATATGACGTGATCTTTTCTTTCAATCAGTTAAATTTTTTACACATGCTATGCAACAAATATTTGGGGCCCAAGATTTGTCTTGATCAGCCACCCCAAAACTAAAATACTCGCGGTAGCACTTCAATATAAGATCAGAAAAATTTCGCTTCGATTTTTGAAAGTCAGTGCACCGCAATTATAACAAAAAGAGGTAGGATCGTTAATAAACTTTCTCGACATATTCACGCAAGCACAGAAGTTAATTAAAACCAAAACAATTTAAATTAATAGGGGAAAAATATATAGCACTCCTTTTTACGGCCGTTCATATGCATTTATCGCTACAATACTGAACATGGACTTGATCTCATCACAAGATAACTGACGGTGAACGAAACAAAATAAGTGCGTTTTCGTAATGCGGGTAAGTAGTCAAAACACGATCACCTATCAGAATTCGTGTGGTATGACCACTGTTGATCAGTATAATTGAATGCATGTCACAGTCGGAACGAAGTAATACTAAGAAACGATCATGAATATTTTTGAAGAAGTGTAAGCCGAATGTCATTTTTGATTAGGGCAGTAGACTCAAGTATCGCCTCGTCGGGCTCATAGGACGACGTAAATTCGGAACCCGTAAAAGTTCCTTTCTTGGCATCACTGGCGATTAGGTTCATATCTTTCAAGTTTTTATGACCTGGGATCCACGTGATCTTTACTTTGACCTGATGTGCTAGCCCACAAACACAAAACAAACACACTGTAAATTTGGTTTATGAGAGTTTTATTCAAGGGGGTTTAAGATAGTTATATACAGGTTTGATTGCAGTCTGTCAGTACCAAGATATTATTTTTCCTTTTGTATATTGCGCATGATATCGCAACGAAAATAGCGTTTAGTTCAACATTTGTTACTGAAATATATGGACTGAGGGCAATGATTCCCGAGAAGACTCAGTCTAGTATTCTGAAGGCGCAGCTCACTCAAGGCAGGACTGCACCACCAGCTATGGTAATGTGCTGGTATAGGCTACGGGCCTTATTTATTATCTTGTTGTACTCCACTAGCAAGTTTTCGGTTTCCATTTTATCTACTTCATTAAAGCAGACTTTAAGTAAGTATGAGATCTTTAGGAGGAGGAGGAGATTTTAACTCCGGTGAAAACTTTTTTTAAACTTTCTGTAGGTGTCTGAGTACCTGGAGTTGCAATCAATTCTAGTCAGGTTTTAGAAAAGATTATTATAAACCATCTTAATTTTGATAAGTTATTTAGCTAACATTGACTGTGCCCTATAAATTGTAGGAAGTTCATTTGTTATATCAAAGGTAATTATGTTTGGTGTTTGATTGGCAACTCCAAGATATCTTTCTGAAATTTTGGTTTTTTCTGCGTCAAAGCTCTTTAGAACACAGAAGAGTTGGTATAGGTGGAGAAGTGCTATCTTTGCTTTTAGGAACAGTTTGTAAAGGATGAGGCTTTTATCTGGCAGGAGATCACTTTTGTTTCTTGTGACTCTTCTCAAGGCGTATTTTTCCGGTTGGATATCGTTGTTGGATGCTTAGGAAAACTTTGTCCGAATAGTTATACTTAATGATTCTCCCAAGGAACTTTATATCAACAGCCCACTGGATATCTCTGTTGTCTAGTTCAATATTTGGACTGAAGGATTGACTTCAATTCAGCAGGACTCTTTTCTTTGATTTTGATTGAGTGGAAGTTTCAGGTATTTGGCAATTTTGACGAATTTAGAGACGCTATTCTGAAGAATATTGATATAGACTTGTTTAATAATGTTCATACCATTTTCTGTGTTGTACGGAAACTTGGTGGTGTACACATGAAAAAGTTGTGGACTCAGCACGACTCCTTGGGGATATCATTACTAATTTGAATATTATATATAGCTTCTGAAGTTGAGAAAGCACAATATTCAATAGCTGTACTCTGATGCTAAAATATTTGGAGCAATAATTTATCAGGGAAGTACCTACACTCTCATATGCATTCAATATGTCTAGAGTAGTTCAGTGGTCTATCATCTTTAGACATGTGCTAATCGATTTATTCTTCATATATGGAGTGGAGTTTCTCAAGAAATCTGCATTCGGCAATCAATTCTTCTTTGATTATACTGTTCATTATTTTTTTATTTTAAATTGGTCTATAGCTTGGCCAATCCATGGGTTTTTTTTCTTGGTTTAAGAATCGAAGAGATTCTAAATTTTAGGATTTCCGGACTAACTTAACAATCACAAAACAATAAACAGTCAATTTTGACACAGACAATGAAAAGTATTACGCACAATTATGCTGGATCTGCACAAACGTCATAGAAACCAAACTGCCCTAAAGCCCAAATTAGCACAATTCGAGTTTCGAGATTACTGATGCAAAGAGTTCTAGCTTAAGGACTGTGACAGTTACAGTCTAAAGTTATATTTATTAAAATAGCTAGTTTTAAATACGTTTTAATGTGTATTAAACATCCATGTGAAAGTGACTGATTGAAAATTTTCAATCTACAAAATTACTCTGATGTGTTTCAGTTTTTTTTTCGAACAAAGCCCGGGAGATACGGAATCATACTCTCTTATGAGACGGAACTCACTCAGTGACTCTAAGCCCATCATTTGGGGTGACTGAGTAGCGCCCACACCCGTCTCAACTGGGTTATTTGGCACTCAAAGAGGTCAGGGCAGCGATTCGCATTCTACGACGGGAAAACGGTAGCAAAACAACTCAGCTTCATTTCTGCTTTGCACAAAGGACAAATTGCATTCTTAGATTTCATTTTATCAGATTTCGCAATTTTATAAACTTTAGAGAATGTTAAAAAATCACATACCTAATTATTTTCGAAACAAGATTAACTAATTAAAATGAAAATGAAATGCTCGTTCATTAAAATGATTTTGCACATTTTTGTACGAATGTCATTACTACTTGCCAGGTTTGGAAAATGCCTATCAATTTTAAATGACATATTCCCAACATGACCAATAACATGCCAACGAACTGTTGTGTCCCATAGGCTATATTTCGATTCGTTCAAATGAAGCGTGAAAATTATTGCCAGGTCATATTGGCCATGATGATGTGAGCCATGTCAAAAGTTCGTTATTTTCGTTTAAAAACAACAAAATTCTATAAACGTGGTCAGTTTCGAGTAAGCGGCCTGAAACCCTGCAACCATTAATTATCCTGTTCGCTTCTAAAGTCAGTCCGTTCTGAAAGTTGGCTATAATCAAATTACTGACACTAACCTGGTCGAAATCATCCATGTTCGTATCTGCCACACGTAGGCTAATTGTCGCGTAATTTGTATATCCATCACGGGCCAAGTAGCAGTCAAGTCACACAGCTCGCAATCGTGGGCAGGTTGATAGGAACCACTACAGGAAACGTGATGAGATAGTGGCTGGATGCACAAAAAAGCGTTGGGCCCCGTAGCGACGGAAACAAATTAAATGCTGCGGAACGTTCCGATAAAAAATTCAGTAGCTTAAAATTCATGGTGAGTGAAGATAGAACGAAGTTACACTGTATGTTTTCGGTTTGGCGATCTATTCCATCATCCAAGCAACTGTAAAACAGAGTTTTCATTGTTATATGTGCGGAACTATTTAACATTAAGGATGCTCTCCTAAAGAAAGTCAAAGTAAATTGAATAGCCAAAAGCCTATTTATTTTCATATCACTTGCCACTAGATCGAATAAGAATTACTTACTAAATGGGCGTGCATGTCCAAAATGCTAAATGGAAAGCATGAAGTTGTAGAACTGCCAGTGTCTAATGGTCGTATAAAACAAACTTCTCTGAGAGCTCATATAATGCTATGGTTTTTTCTATTACCTGTGTTATTATTGCTTTGCGGCTTCCTTTACAACAACTATTTCACATTACCTAGAGCTGTATAAACGGCTTTAAATCCCGCAATATTATTTTGAATTGAGTTGCGTTTTTCAACAGATAACGAGGTATATCGCGCGCACAGAACACATAACGATGTTTCCCTCTTGTTTTATCGAATGGTCCATAAGTACTCGTCAAAACACGATGATCCTGTTTCCACGCTTGTCACGTGTCCCGTCGCCTATTAAACCATTCCAGACCCCTTTAATGCTATTTCCCTGGCTATTTGGGATCCATGAAAATGATATTTCCTTCGCATTTTCCGCTGGTCTATTTTCATTTTTCGTTCGCTTTTTGCCACTATTCGCCAGGATAACCCAGGAAATGCCAATGTTCTCGGCAGTGGGTGGCTGGTGTGAACTTCCTTACATGGTTATTTTTCGCCGAAACGAAACTCTTTGAGGTGGTTACTTTCATTTTTGGACTTATTAAAATTTTATTACTTCTCCTGCCATCAGTTCATGTGGAAACTACGTGCAAAATCGATGCAGTTCAGATTCTGGCGTCGTTCGTGTCGTTGGATAAAGTTTTTCTCGAGCTGAATGCTGGCTCGCGACTTCGACTTATTCCTAAAGAAGAAGGCTTCTCACACCTAAACCTGAAATGCCGTGGTCCCGATTATCATTCATGGCAAGATGTCAAACGATGGCCGGGAGGATTTTGGTTTTGTTATGGCGTTTAAATTTCATTGGAAAATGTGTGCATGGTTGACAGTAATAAATTGCAGATACAACCAGGAGCAGCGGGAAAAGCTAGATATTATTACATCTAAACATTTCATTTATCATCGGACTTTGTATGGTTTAGCTATCCGGCAATGGTATGACATTTTTGTCGTAAACATAAACAGGAATATGTGGGAAATATTGTTTTTTTTTGGGTGCGATTCTGCTCTGGGGTCTTCGGCCGTGCTTGTTGATATTTGTTTCATACATTTCGTGCTTCTGGATTTTATCTTTCAGCTTGTGTGTTTTGAATTATTCAGTGGCTTGTGCTTGTAAAAGCGAGTGGTTTAAATGGGAATGGACGTCAATCAGTAAAATAACTTTGTAGCTTGAATTCAGCATTAAATCAAAGTACATTGAATCCTTACAAGTTTAATACTTGTGGTAAAATGGTCTACGTTCCCGTTAACCTACTGTCGACGAGGCGAATGTCCACTAATATGGATAATTGATGTCCTGAAAAATGTCAGGAGAGAAATACGAAATTTCGAGCAGCTGTAATTAGTTTATAATTTTTAATTGCGAGGAAACTTTGTGGCTGAATTGGTAAGAGATTAAAGTTTAGATACAGCTGGAAATTTGGCTTGAAAGTCTCAACATTAGACACTTTTAATTTAAAAAGGTCAACAGTGAGATAACGAGGCGCGTTCCCATTACATGGAGTGATCACTAATATAAAGATAACGCCAATACTTCTGGGAGCCCTTGCTCAATAACATGATGTATGTTATTTTTGGATAGATTTCAAACATGTTAATTAAATATACTAAATCAAAAAATAAATAGTACTCTAGTTCTTGTATTTATTAAACAAAAAGAAAACTCTTTTTCATTTTTAAGGTATTTATAAATTCAACCCTGTTCGAGCTATTTAGAGAAAAGCAGAATTTTGTTATATTAGATTTCACTTTCATAGTTCAGCAAGAAAAAACTTAAGAGATTACACGTACATTAAACAATTGCACATACAGACCAGATTGACTTATAATCTCATACAAGAAAAAAGTAGTGGTATTTCGTATATTTGCACACGATCCTCATCAATTGAAAAAAAAAGTTGTAAATTTTTAATAGAGCTGTGCAATAATTCTTGATAAAAAATTTTTTCTAATGTATCCGAGTCACATCAAACTTGAGGGAGAAGGTAAAAACTGTTCTGAAATATCGACGGTCATTTGCACATCACGTTCGACCATTCAAACGATCATTAATTTTCTTTAAAAGTCACAAAAGTTATGAATTTACCCCATGAAGGGGTCAGAAAATAATTTTCGATGAGCATTTGGAGAGGAAAATTGAAAGAGCTATTAAGAATGATCCAAATGCAAGGGCTCCTAAAATAGCTGCAGACCTCAACAGAAACAACGGAGTATAGTCGAATGCCCGAGCAGTGCGAAATTTTCCCAATGAAAAGGGTTGCAAGGAGTGCATTCCAAGAAAAAACCTTTCATTTCGATGTTCGACGCTGGAGTAGCTGACAAAATCTAACCTATTTTGGGAAAATGTTTTTGAAAGAAAATCATAATGAAAGAACATAAGTATTATCTTTTTGGGTCAGAAGGGCGGCGATTTGTTTGACGCAAACTCAATTTAGCATTGCCGTTGAAAAAGTTGCGGCCCACTGTGAAACACTGAGGTGGAAATGGTATGGTTTGAGGAGCGATGGCAGCAATAAGCGTTGAAAATTTGATGTTTGTGGGAAGCATTATGGTCAAATATACATATTGAAATATACAAAGCTTAATTTAAGAGCCAGTGCTTAAAAAATTAGACTTAACGATGAATTTTCAATACTACATGACAACGATCCAAAACATTCTTCGCATCTAGTAAAAGAGTGGTTAACGTGAAGTCTGTGCTTCCTCATCCACCCCAATCACGAGATCTTAATCCTGTAGAATATCTTTGGGATGTTTTGGAAAAAAGTGCGGGAACTTCATATCACAAGCCGAACTTCTCTGAATGAGGTTATTTTAGTGGAGTGTGAAAACGTAACCCAGAATTTACTAGAAAACTAGCCCGTTCAATGAACAATGGCTTAAAGGATATGATTTCAGTAAAAAGACACCGCACATATTATTAGAAGTAAACAAAAGTAATTGATTTTCTGAATGTATGTGAAAGTTTTTAATGCACGTGCAAAGTTTTTGATATAAATTATAGTTGAATTAAAAAAAATTAACGATAATATAACAGACTACGGCTAAGTTTTAAACAGTTTCAAATGTGTAAAATGAATAAAAAATTAAAAACAAAGATAAGTTTACTTGTTTTGTTTATTTGTTTTGTGTAAACTTCATAAATAATATTTAAAAGGCAAAAAACGTTCAAAATGAATGCATCAATATAAAGTTAACACCTTTGAACTTGCATTATCTAACGAATGTCTTCGAGAATTGTAATTGGACCGTTGAGATCATTGTGTAGGTTTCAGTTTTAGTTAAGCGTCAACCGCTCACTCACAACGTAAATTACCAATATTTTGATAGTTTTAAAATTTGAAATAGGAAAAATTCAAGCACACAAAATGGGAAAACAAACTACAATTGAAGACCGTAAGAAAATTATAGAAATGTCTAAAATGGGAAAATCATTGCGAGAGATTGCACAAGTAGTAAGAAGAAATCATTTAGCAGTGAAAACAAATATTAACAAACACGAAAATTGTGATACACTACAAAAATTGCTGTACAGAATTCTTAAGTAGCTAAATAATTCTCAATTCTTCCCGGCCTTAATCCTATTGAAAATCTCTAGCACCATCTGGATAAAAAATCAGGGCACGAATAATTATTTCTATATTTAGATCGCCTCAAACTAACATTTCTTGAGAAATGAGGAAAAATAAGTCAAAAACATATTTTCAAAAACGCTCGTCACGTCCATGCTGAGTAGATCAAAGTAATATATTAGAATATAAGTTTTGAAGTTTTTTGACGTACATCATTTTTTTTTTAACAGAGTATATACAAGCGTTTCAAAATATCCAAAAATAGCAAATCTAAATTAATATATATATATATGTATACCACATAGATACGCTGGTATATTAGAATTTATTTTTAGCCGATTTTTGTCCTCATCTTAGCCTTAGACCGATAAGCTGTCAGACGTATTCGCTGATCAAGTTTCATAAATCTGTTAATCTAGGCGGCGTTTTGGACAAAGTGGCGCTATGGACAAGTTATAACTTATCATTGGGATCGTTGTTTTGATAGAGCCTGAATGTTGCCAATATTCCCAATTTTCATCCATATTTTTTAAATTTCGTCTCAAAATGTTTAGACAGTTTTCCTTGTTCATATATACCAGTATAAAAATCTACTCAGCAACTCCACTGGTTAATGAGCAACCCTTACACAAACAGATGTCCAAATCCATATTTCGTCGGTAATGCGGGTTTCCAGTTAGCTTGCTGACACTACTTTTGAATGTTTTTGACTCCTTACTGCCGCTGTCAGCACAGGAGCTGAAAAATCTGGTTAAACAACGCTGAATCAGAGACAGTGGAACTTGTATTTTTATTTCCCAGCACAAATGTTGGCGCAGCAACAGACGTTGCACCAGATGAAACAGAATCTTTGATGTTATAACTTCGGCGGGGCTAATGCCTTTAAACACTGTCGCTCCTAACAGTAGTGGCGTCATTGATGTAACGTTGTTTTCTGGAATATTTGGATCAATAACTAGATGGTGCATGCCAGATGAAATTACATTCCTGCATCATAATACTTATTGTTTTGACTTTAGCCTTAGAATCCACCAACATTTTTGACACAAACACAAAAAAACACTAATATAACTAAGTTCAATCAACTTCTTGTAAGCAGAATTTGCCCTAGTGGTAGGATAAAACGCCGAAATTTATAGAACCTCGGTAGAGCACCCTAAATAAAGCTACATTAGGTACCTTTGATAAGGTCTGTCCAGTCAGCAAGAACATATGCATCAAGAATGTTTCCTTGCTGGAACCGGTAAATGTTGCAGCTCGGGAAAAATAAATTCCTCAATTGAGCTTTTAAGAGCAACACAAAGGATAATTAGATTGTCTTAACTATGCGCTCTTTATTGAGAGCTATATAAAGCATTGAAGTAACATAGCGTGGAGGTTATCTCAGTAAAATAGAAGAGTGCCGTTCTGAAGCAAAGTTTGTTGCTGTAGGAGGCTGAAGCCAAATGATACTTGAGAACAAAGGCAATAACTGGATAGTCTCGTGCAAAGCTATCTGCTTAACGAGTTGCAACAAGAATGGTTCATATTCAAGCTTATGGTGATGACCTAGCCATACTAGAAATCATTGTGGATTTGAATGTAGCGTGTAGAAATATATAATATGCATTGGATTTAATTGACTGCCAGTGCTTAAACCACGGTCTTTATGCTGATCTTGGTTAAATAAAACTTGATTTGTTCATCAGGAGAATAAAACGAAAAGAGCTAGTATTTCTAAAAATGAAAAGAACAACTCGTTAACTTTCAAGTGAAACTAAATGTCTAGAAGCTCTGAGAACTTTCGCTACCACATGCGGACTAAAGCTTAAAGAAATAATACTAGGGGCACTATGGGCAAATTTGACAGACTGTTACTCCGCAAACAGGAGAATGGAGATAGAAATAGTAGGCCATTTGACAGGTTATAACCAAAAGCTCTTAGATCTTAGGTATCGGAGACACCAAATGGAATAACTGAGGTATTAACTCCCTCAACTTGTTCTAGTTATAGATTTTGCTTTTGTAGCAAAATTGCTTCACTAAATTTGATATATGTATACGCTTTTTTCAATTCCTTAAATCTCTCTGTTCTGAGGCTTTAGTCTAATGTGAAGCATTCGACGATGAACTCTGCTGACAAGCTAATCAAACTTGGCGTATGATTAGGAAATGACGATGTGCAGAACTGCTGTGTTGAAATTTCAATCTGAGCATAAATTTCGGCTCTTGCAATGTTTTTGGACGTTCAAGAGTCCTTACGCAATTTGGGGATAAGATATGAAGGAATATTTTAAAGCAAACATTGCCTGAATCACCCAGTTGCCTGTGCGGGAAGATAACCCACAATCTTTTTCATGGTAGGTTCAGAGACAGATGTTAGATTTGGAACTGGTGTCTTTCTGCATTGATCGAATAACAAGTAGGCCTTTTCTCCCTCTCTTGGAGAGCATGTTACTGTTTTCTTTGCGAAAATATTCGCTATCATGAAAGCTGCTTCCAAGAGAATTGAAGTCAAATAAAAGGGAAAGCGTATTGCTTTTCAGGGCGACTGTCAAACTGCACTACTGGCGCAACTTAAACCGTAAGCTACTTCAAAGCTTGCCTTAGAAAACAAAATATAATTTAACTCTGTTGACTCATTCAATAAAGTGGATTTCCTGAAGGTACCAGGCCATTTTGATGTTGACAGAAACGAAATTGCCGATGCTTTTGCGAAATAAGGCTCAACGTTTCCACTATAGGGTTCCAAACCCGCACTTACGGCATTTAGATATACCATTTCTCGGAAAAGAGTTGTCAATATCCATGAAAAGATATAGCTATGATCTGAAGTTACCAGCCGCTTGAAAATCTTCTGTCGAGAACCTCACTTTGAGACTGCAGAATTTCTCCTCAAAGAAAGTAAAACAAAATTTAAGGCCAAAATGGGCATACTGGCTTTACACTGCTGAGGAGGAGATATGTACCGCATGGAAGTTCCATAAATCGACATTTGCTCATTTTCAGAGAATGAATTGCGTCAAATGATATTCCCTTTTTTCAAAGTAACAAGAGTGCTACTTTCAATATTGAATGTAAGATGAATGCTGTCTTCATTCTGTTCCTATGAACCGAAGAAGTAATTATCTTCCCAAGCGCGTTGATAACTGGGTCGTCCGAATTTGGTGTTCAGTGCTGGAGCCACTTCTGCAAACAGCATATGAGCTATCTCTGCAAAATGTTTAAAGTGTAAAAAGGTCTGTTGTGGAATTAGTGCTCGAGATGGTACAGGGGGCATTAATAGCGCATAAAAAGACGCATTCGTTACTCTACAATTCAAACTGTGAATCAAACAACTTTATGGCAATCACCTATTTCAGATGAAACTTTCTCTTGGTAGGAACTGTTGTCCCAGCCGGTATTAAAAAATGTAGGACCCTCAGAAGAGAGATATATACAAGGATATGAAAACAGCTGTGAGAAGTGAAACAATTCGCTTGAATCAGAGCGTTAGTAGTAGTGAAAGAAAACTATGGGCACTATGGTCAAATTTGATAGATTTTTGCTTCGCAGACAGGAAGATAGAGGGTTCTTTGACAGGTTATAACCAAAACCTCGTAGATGTTAGGCGTCGAAGACACCAAAGGGAGTATCTGAGGTGGTCATTCTCTCGATTTGTTCTAATTATAGATTTTGCCTTTGTAGTAAAATTACTTCACTAAATTATTTCATTTCCTTAAATCTCTTTGTTCTGAGGTAAGACCTGTGAAAGACGGTTGTGAAGTGAGGTTATTGAAAGAGAAGTGCATTGTGCTCTTTGAAAACATTTAGAAGTACAATGGTACAGAAAATGAAGCTTTTTATTTTTTTCTAAGCTTAGGAAGGAGTCTCTTGACTTTTTTCCCTTACTAGGATGAACAAGTTTTTACCTGAAATCACCATGCTATCTTAAATGCAAATGTCAAAGACATGCTGTTTATTCACGGCAGGTTTATTAAGATTTAATTGTTTATTTTATTTTGGGATCGAGGTTCCTCACGCTTGGGTTCCTCCTGTTTCTTGGTTTGGGTGATCATATTGAATTACTGGTCGTTTGCTTTATGTCTGTGTTTCTATACTCACGCAGAAAACTGCAGTAACCTCGCTGGGGCTGTTCTCTCTTCCCCAGCTGGCATTCTTAGTGTGTGTCTCGTTATATTTGGTGAAGCAATGCTTCGTCCCGCAGTTTGTTGCAACATCAGAAGCAATGTAAAGTGCCTCGTGGACACGATCTTTCAAAGTGTACCATCCGATTGCTAACTGCTCTTATTTAGCATCTACTGAATCCCTCTTTGCATCGATCTTGCGTACCCAAGTGCTGAGTTTGAAGCAAGCAAAGGCAGCAAAGTTATAAAGTGTTTGATATACCTATACATAGTCTTTTTTTTTAATTCTGTGGTATAAGGCAAAGCGAGCAACATAATTAAGTAATGCTTTCAAAACTAACATTTATATTATGTGGAGGCAATTCTCAATATATAAATTATATAAACAATATAATAATTTCAATGAGCAAAACGATATATTTATATGTTTGCTTCTAATTTACAGAGCCAGTGGCTGATGACTACAACACATCTTCGTCTGTGTTGGTAATGGTTTAATTGACGGTAAGTTTTGAATTTATTTAAAGCCATAAAAACAAAGGGTTATACTTTGTACTTACATTAAATATGTTCATTGCAATCACAGGCAGGACAAATTTCTTACATGTTTCATTAATGCTTTTACGTGGAGTCCATTATTCTGACCTCGAGGTAGTAAGTGCTAATTGAATGATATCTCAAAATTTTAAAAGTATTTTCAGTTACAACGCTTATGATAATTACACACCAAGTTAATGTCAAAATTGCATAAGTTTCGGGTTGTCATATCTAATCACACTTGAGTAGTTTTTAGAGAGTCTTAATGTTTAGCGGTTCGATACGTTACTTTAAGATAAACCACTAAAGGTCAATTTTTATTGCCACAATTTTAGTAGACATAAACTATTAGGAAAATCACTGCATTAAACATATACTATATTTGCGTGACCTTGTGTGGTAATTTTCTTCGACATGTGGTGGTCTAATGCAATAAAGTTGATGCAGAAGCCATTCCAAAAATTTTGGAATCAATTATGCAGTTATTTGATTACTGACTTCTTTAATGCGACGGGCATTAGTCTGATACTTACAGTTAACCATAGCAATTTCTTCGATGTAAACATTCAATTATTATGTTCGAAGCAATTTTCTTATGTCTGCCTACATTGCATGTACATACTTTGTTGAAAATTAACAGCTTTTTTATGTACACCAGAACGTACAAATCAAATTCCATAACAAAACACCGAGAAAAAAAAACATTAAGTAATAGACAAAACAAAAAGTGAATGCACCCAAAAGTGACTCAACAGGTATGAAATCTGAACTGAATCGAGCAGAACTGGCTGTAGGTACATTAGTTTGTTTGCATGGCTCTTTGGAAACCAATCCATTACCGCATGATTGCAAACTGAATTTACCTGTAGACAAATTACCAACATGTTTGCTCGTATGGTGCTTGGGTACGGCCTTGAAGGCCGGTCATCCACTCATTGGGAAAATGAGCACATACATACATACGTATGCATGTAGAAACTTTGGAAATGCATAATGGTGAACATAGGTTAATGAAATTTAGGTGCAGTATAGTTATTGTTCAGAACGGAAGCAATGTAGATTTAATTGTGTTAAAATTGTGTTAACTATCAAACCGGTGAGGTGTTATTAAATTTTGAAAGCGTGAAAGATGTAGCTCATTGTTAACGTGCTCGTGCAAATCTCATTACTATCGTTATTAATAGCACACTTGACATAATGACATTATTAATAGCACACTTCACCAACAAGCATTAGAAACGATTTTATTTTGCTGTTCACATTGCGGCAAAGAAGGAGCTGACCAAGGCCATCACAAGGAGCAAACGCCCCAAATGACAAACTCTTTGTAAAGAGACCCGTAGGGAGATGTTTACAAATTCGTCACTCGTAGACTCGGCTACAAGCGTATCGTTGGTTTGCAGTTCTCAGCGGAACTGCCAAGAATTGATGATCCTGTTATCGTCAATGAGGCGGCAGTTTTTCTCTTTGCGGACGAAGAGCTGAACAGTACAAAGTCCAAGATGAAGAACCAAATACCTTCGGTGGAAAATAACTTGGCTGGTACTTGTACACAAAGGGAAAGTAACCTGGCCCAACCATCATAATACCGTCCACTGACTGCTGGACATACCGCATGCTGGCCACAGCTGAAACGCTTCTGGAACAGCTACTCAAGTCGCGGCTGCTGGCAGCAGTCAGGTAAGCCGATAGGCAGCACGGCTACTAGATATAGCATTCTGCTATCGATGCCATCTCAGAGGTTGTTTGGGTTGCAGCAAAAGCAGAGGAACAACTTTATAGCACCAGACCGATCGTCTTGGTGTTAGCACTGAATGTTCAAGACGTCTTTAGCTCGGCGAGGTAGATTGAATTCCTTAGTGCTCTTAAGTAGACATTTACTACCGTTGACTACTTACTAGCCATGATACGAGAGTATCTCATGGACCAATGGTTGCTTTATGGAAGTGCAGCACAGAGGTTGATCTTGGAAAACCGACCTTTGGAAAATCAAGTACGATGATCTTCTGGTAGGTTACGCTGATGATATTGAAATGGCAACCATTGCATTTCGCTCAACTTAGACTTAACAAAGCCAACAACGTTGGAGCGAAAGTAGTAGAGGATGCTCTTTGGTTTTGCTAGTTGGTCTTACTGAGCCTTTGATTAGCCATAGCAATTGAGATGTGAATTTCTACCTGGGTCAAACCTTAACAGGGTACGGTTGCATAAGGAAACAGAATAGGTATCAAGAGAGATTACACAATTACTTAACTTACCCTTCAACAGATCAATTGTTTCGCCAGCTATGTGACACCATATTATTGGAACCAAATATCAGAGATGTCAAGTGCATCCAATTCTGGCCAAAAAGAGTCTTATAACATGGGACTATAGCGAGCTCCATTGACCGTAATATGGCAAATCATTCAAATATATCTAAAATAATATAAAAAAATACAGTCCAGTCACACCTCGGACATAAAATCTACACCACGCGGTCACTTTTTGTGGCACATGGAGGTGTGTTGCTGCCCAATAACACATACATATTTTGCTTATTGACAAAGCCACGCAGACAAAAAAGAGCTGATCCGCTGAAGATGATTTTTTGCTCACCCTGGTCGAGTTTTTTTTCTCACTCTTGCAGAGCTCAATTGGAGAAGTTATGCGGAATCAAATAATCAAGGGGCTTCAGTTCTTATGCTAGTTGGATTTTGAAAAGGTGTAAGCCAAGATTTTTACTCAAAATTCACCACAATGTTGACTGACAGACTTCCAATGCCTTTGAACGGCTTACAATCGACTGCTTTGGCTCATTTTCTCGGTTATCATTAATGTTTGTATGTGAGCTAAGCGATTTTTATGTCAGTCGAATATTTTTTTTCAAAATAAGTTTAATTAGAGGCAACTACATCACAACGGCCCTTTCTTGTGCCTATGTGTAGATCGGCAGCCACTTCAACCAACCTACCTTAATTAGTGGCAATAAATATACTGTTTTATTTGGAAAACGCAGAGTATCACGAATCCTACAAAAATGTTTTTAAGTAAAAAATCACGGAAATATGTTTTTCAATCGGGGTGAATTAACATAGTAGACAAGTCGTTGGTGAATACCATTTGCATGGATACCAAATTCTAAAATTTTTTTTATCTTTATGGCAATTACAATTGACTACTGACAGTGATGATACCTGTTAGGTGAATCATCAGCTGGCTAAAATGGTTGAATCTAAATATGCAGTTATGTAGCTTGCGTTGCGTCCATTGCGTTTTATGACCAAACGCAACGATGTACAATTAGTGCGTGCGTGCGTTCCGTCTGTTAAAGTCCAAGGTGGTCATGTTAACTATTTTCGTGGTGTATAATTCATAATAGTATGCGGGAGTTGCTTGAAATGTTTTCGAATTGTTGGTTCAATAAATTTTGTCTTATTTATAACACTTAAATTGAAATGTACAGGTTTTTTCAATAAGTATAAAACAATTTTGTATTTGAATAAGATTGTAGAGTAGTGATATCGAGCTAAAAATTGTTTCAAATGAAATACATATATTATGCTAAGGTATGGAATTCGATTTTGTTCATATGACCACGGAAAGCATGTTGCGATGGATACTTTTCAGCTAAATTTCCACAAGGTTTTAAATTTCCAAAACTTTATCACATGCATGCTTGAAACACGGCCAATATTTATTTCGAATACTTGGCTTTTTTGAAAATTTGTTCATTGATAGAGTTGCAAAGGTAATTAAAGTATTACTGAAATGGCCACAGGCGTCAAAGGGCTAACAATTTTTAGCATCAGATAAGACCAGGACCCATTCCTCATAAACACTAATGTATCCTGAAAATGTATAGTACGTTCACACTGCATTCTCAAATCAGGTAGATGTAGCACTAACAGCAAAATCAGGTTAGGTATTCGCAGTGGCCAAAGTGATTTAGATTTTGAGCGGGAGGTGCAATTCAAATTTATATCGGCTATTTATTTTGCGTTAAAGTGATTGAAAATGTCAAAAGAACATTCATGAATATTTTCTGTTCTCTTTGTGCACTTCACATTCTCTTTTTGTATTTAATATCCATTATTTTAGAACAAAATTTGAATCACAGCTCATTCAAACCTATTTCCCCTCACAGCACGCTCTGAGAAAAATTCGGTCAGGACAAAATTCACAATAGTACATGATTTACAACAGATTTATCATAAATCAGGTTTTCTTCGACTGTCAAAAGGAGAGAAAAATGTATGATAAATCAGGTAGATTTGTGGTTGATTTGGAATCAAATCGATCAGCTGATCGAAATCACGTGATTCAGCCGCAGTGCTAACGGCTTATTAAGCTCAATAGGATCACGCGTTCACGATAAATGGTGATTTAAGCACAAAATTGTAATGTCCTTATTGAAAAACTCTATCCTCACTTACCTTAACCATCGCCGCTTGTTTGCCTGGAAATTATGCAGTTTTCTGTAAAAAAAAGTTTTTTTTTGTGAAAATGAAAAAGCAGCCCTCATCATGAAGACGGTTCCACTATTTGCGAAGGAAAAAGCCAGGAACTAGAGCGAAGTATTTCATCCGTTGACCAGATGAAATACTCAAAGAAATAAACAATTTTTTTCACTAAATGGTTCACTTTATCTGTGAACCTTGTCCCTATCCGTACTAGCCATCGGGTTCGACTAATTAAGAAATAGACATAACAACACGTCAACATTCTTATTCAATAATATGTCATTCAAGCGATGCAGTTAGTTTAAGAGTCCAACAACGAATTTAGTATTAAAATCCAATAAGGATACTCAAATTGTTTGGTAATTTTCTTGTATTACTAGTTTGTATGTTTGAAAAAAGCTGGTTTTGAATACTGATATTTTTGAATTCATATAAAAATGGAAATTGCGGGTTCTTTGCTACTGGGTCCAGTTGACTTTTGCATTCGTTTTGAAAATATATATTTTTCGTTTGTATTATTTCGCTTTTTTGCTAGATTTTTAGTTGGCATTTTTTGTTGGCAATCAAAAGAACAATTAGTTAAGATGAGTTTAATTAGTTTAGTTTATTCAAAATATGACTGCTGAGTTATTAGTTTGCAGATATAAGTTTAATACTTTTCATTTTCGTGTTTTATTCATAACCAACCGTGTATGTTAATTTTTGAGTTTTTGATCACAAATTGCGAGTTTCAGAAAAAAAGTCTAGTTAATTGGCTGAGGAGGCAATAAAAACAGATAGGCAGTTGGCTAAAAAATATTTGAACTTTTTTTATTGGCTCATTGAAGAATTCACATAGTTCCAAGAGTCAGATTTATGATCCAGGGATGAAATACACCGCGTCACCATTTCAAACTTATATTAATTAACAAAACAAAACTGCAATGTTAACAAGAACTGCAAATGATGATCTTTTTCACTAAACAACTTCAAATCAGACTCACCTCAAAATATAGTTATTTGATAGAATACCTTGCACAGACATTCTAAACTCACGTTTCATTGCGCCCATGCGTCAAAAGATCCGTTCCGTCCAATGCAACGGTTGCAAAACCATCGTTGCGTTTTTCAATGGAGAGTATCTGGAGCCTGTCAAATTCAACTGAAACGCACGAAACGAAAACTATGTATGAACATAACTGCAGCTTAAACCATCTAAATTACGGAGAATGGTGCAAACCAGAACAATGAAGCACCGATGTAGATACTAGCAGCTAAACTGCTTGTAAAATTTGACTTTGTAAGACTTTTATTTTGAAGATAGGTTATCATTTAACCTCGAAGCAAAGCAGATATAAATTAAAATTGCAGGAGTTCACTTTTAAATATTGTAATTTGAAAATAGATATTCAGAGAGGCTTTTGAGATTAAATAAAAATTTGATTTCATTGAGCACTTCATAATGCAATATAACTTCCAATCCATTCGATTCTCATCGTTGAAGGATTATTTCACTAAGTTTGAGAGTGTATTTATATCAGCTGAAATGAAAAGACTCATGTGTGTGGTAGAGGCAAAGCACGATGCTCAAAGTATGCTATCTAGAAATATTTATGCAGGTGAGCAACTAAATAATCACTCAATGTTCTATAGTTTTAAAGCATATTCGCATTTATTTTCGCATTCTTTTCAACAATATGCCCATATAGGTACCTGTTTGAGGTGTACTGACTGAATATACTCAGTACCTACATATATTAAACCACTTAAAATTCACTATCAAAACGAAAGCCAAGACTTAGTAATCATCTAGAGCACCAGGCAAGAAGCGATGTAGTGAAAGCTAAATTAACTCATATCATGGTAATTTGCCTAATGTTATGCACCTTGTGACAAAACGGATAATCGACGTAGCACAACGTCCTCACTCAAAAGCAAGAAAGATGTGTATATATTTTACTGGGAGTGGACTTGATGGCACCATATTACCACAGTTCACCACTCGTTTACTAAACCTTCCCCAATTTGCCTTTGCATTAAGATCGTTTAGCGTTTTAGCGCTTAGCGTACATTACAGCAATTAGGTGTTGGCGGAACTGCTCAGCAGTTACCAAAACACGATATGCTTGTTGATTAGGGCTGCAGTGCATTTGACATGATATCGATGTGAGTTTTGTGTATCAATTTTAATACAATTCACGGTTCTGATTTTGAAAAAATAGCTGGTTGAAAATTTAGTGAAATTTGTTCTTTATTAACTCTAAAAGTAGCTAGTATTTACTTCATTTATAAAAATCCCACTCTCTTAATGTATCGATCTATATGTGACTTGTTGCCGAGAATACCCTGCATTCAAAACGATATGCAGTTCAGTAGCTTCTATTCAGCATTTTTTTCGTGATTAAAAGCAATTACGTTGATCAGTTCCCTCAACCCTCTTTTGCAGCTTTCTGTACTTGTTGAAATCATGCATTCTGTCGAAAAACTTCAAATGTGTTACGTAATTTTATGCATCCAAGAGAAGACCAGCGTCGTCTGATTTCGCTCAACTCTGAAATTTAATTGGCATTAATACAAATAACACCGGTGTGGTTTTGGTTATTCCAAACGGTTCATCGATTTACATTCGTTTACGGTGAACAATTGAGGAGGTGCAGAGTTTTCGATGATTCCATTCGATAAGCGAGAGTGAAAAAGACTGTTGAAATGTTGAATCTTATAGATCGAATTTTCAAGAGAAATGTTTGTGTTTTGAAAACGGTTCTATAGAATTAATCACTTGATTTACATAGAACTAAGAACCAATAGTTTGAAACTATTAAGCTATGCATTGCATATTGTGTATATTTCATGCTATAAAGTTCCCACAACACAAACTAGTCCAGTAATTATGTTTGTAGACCTGACAGCTTTATAATAGGTAGATGCTTATATTTACCACTTTATTGGTGACCAGTTCTGTCAGATATCAATCATAATTGTGTTTGTTTGGCAATATAGCTTCAGCCCAACTTAAGCTTAACCTAGAATACCTAATGTTCGAAGAAAAGCAGATAAAATGTGCAGGTTTTGCTTCATATTGAATATGGTTGAAATGTTTTCGAAATCAATTTTTTGAACCCACACGACTCGATCGTCACACCAACTTTATAGCATATGAAAATTTGATTCAGTACAACAAGACAGAGAGAGGGAAATGATACTATAATTTTTAAAAGTTTTACAATTAACGGAGCAGATACTTCCAAAGTACCTGTGACATCAGGAGTACCATTAGGATATGTCACTGGACCAATTCTTTATCCATATTCGCCGCTGACCTTCACTTTCCAGTGGGCCAACCTCAAATACAAGTTTTTCGATATGCTAACGACACGCTCTTATTTGCGTCGAGCAAAAACCCGCTCAAAGCAGCATAGAGCCTGAAATAATACATGGCAGAACTAAGAAGAACATTACTTTGACGAATGGAGCATCAAACCAAATAGCAGTAAGACACAACTCTGTGTATTTCACAATCGTTAGAAGTATCGGGGACCTCAAACTATTTGCAACAAGACCAAAATACCCGCTGTTTTGTTCGGAACCTCTACGGTTACTCCTAAACTTATCGCTGAATTACCTCGATGTTGATTTTCACCAATTTTTGAAGTTTAATTCGTGAAATCAAAGCAAATCCTATCCTGACCTACGCCTTCCCATCCTGGATTACATGTTCCAAAATTGCCATGGCAGAGGCGGAAATGTTCAAAAGGTGAGTCCTGCGTCTCTGCACTAGCAGATACTAGAACCCGGTAACTAAGAAGTGGCCGAAGAACTTTCTTCTGTATCAGGAGTCTTCTTCTGTATCAATGGACATAAGAACGGACTGATCCAGTCACTTGAGCGTACAAATGGCTCCGATGATCTCTTTATGCGCTTCGCGCGAATAGCGTGTGAAATACAGTGCATAGATGCACCATTTAATTATGTAGTCCTTCCGTCGAATAGAAGAGACTAGGTATAAGATCTGTGCTAAGAACAAACTATGATTAGGTTTAGGTTAGGTCTTAATTGTAGTGTAAGGTAATTTTTAAGCCAAATAATGCCCGGGTAAGGCTAGGTAGTATTATTAGTTTGTAAGATAAAAACTGTCCATGAAAAATATAAATATATAACAAAGCCTAGCGCATCAGAACCGTTAGATACCTGATTTTCAAAGAAATTAGCTTTGAGTGGCTTAATAATGTGTAAAAAAGTAATACATTTCTTTATAGTATCCTATAAACTATTCCTTACTCAAAGTAACAATAACCCTTTCCTGAGAGCATCTCCTATAACACAAATGTTCAGAACTGGTAGAATTTTTCCAAAGCAGCAGCAATAAGTCTACCATAACAAGTCTACCATAACAAGCTCGTGCTTAAATCAACCTATCCTTTGAATTTCGTTTTCATCCAGGGATATCATCGAAAGTTTCAGCGATTAAACTATGTCTGGGGCTGCTATCCGAAAAATTTTCATAAAAAGGAAAATTTTAACATTGGTTGCTTATTTTATTGTAAATACTTTGCATATGAACACAAAATGAAAGCATCAGTTGGTGCAATATTTGCAAAAATGTCTGGTGCTGGCAACCTTGTGTTAGCACCACAGCCAAAAATATACCAAATCTGCTTCACGCTAAGCTAAACCCACTTTGTGTATATCATTTCGATTGGGCGACTACGCTGGAAGTTAAACAGGTGAACAGATTGTCAGGATTATCACCCTCAAAACTTTTCAAGCATTCAAAACGTTGATATTTGTTGTTAATTGTCATTGCAGGATCATTTCAATTTGAAAATTTAATGACAACATCGCTTAGTAAATAAATGTCGAAAATTACAAAAATTACCACAGCTTTCTAGATTGTTCTATGGAATTCCTGCGACAGCTGGCTTACAATAAAGTCCATTTACTACATGAATTTCATTTTGATTTTAGGACTATATCGGATGTTATAGGGAAAAAAGCTTTATTTTGCTCGGCAAATTTAAAAGATTTAGGAGACAAAAATCATCATAGTTGGCAACTCTATTCAATTTTTTTTTACTTAATTTCTACCAAACGTGGCCTGAAGTAAGGTACAAATACTGTGTGAATTTTGTTAAAATGTGCTATGTGCTAAAAAGCAGTTTTTTCAGGGAATTTTCATAGTGGCACCACTGCCACAAGGCTGCTTGCATTTCAAAATCAATTCTATCAGACTTGGTCCTAGTTAATTAAAACTTGTGCTGTAAATTCCATAATGATCCGATTATCCGGTCCTCAGTTCTCGTGAACAGAAATTTCAAGTGCTGAAAATAGAGATAGTTTGGTGATGGGTTGCCGTTTTTGTGCAGCTCGGAATTTTAAAAATTTCAAATTGACATGGTGGACTAATGTTAAAATTTATCAATGGTTTTAGTTTTTTGTCAAAAGCAAAAATTTTTCAGGAGGGTTGATGGTTTCAAGAATTTTTTTTCAGGAGCCTGCCGGAGTTACAGAGTTGCCGCCACAGTCTTGAAAACCTATGTGTTTTAAATTTTGGTCAACATTAATAAGCGCTGCATATTTCAGGACGATCCAATGTTTCTGTCAGAAGTAATGATAAATCAAAATTTGAAGAAAAATCCTTGCCTACTTTTCGGTACTTAGCCATCACACATGGCTCAAAATTCATAAACGACATCATAAACGACCATACTAATCTTTCATTCTCAATCCTGTTTTTTTAGCAAAACTATTTTCTCTGCATAGAAATATAGCAGTACCTAAAAATTCACTAAAATCCCGTCGCCTACCAAGAGTTAAAGGTATCTGAATTTTAGTAAATTGTGGACCTACTCACTATATACGTTTATGTCCTCCGAAAATGTCAGCTCAATCGATGCTTCCACTCCAGAGATTATCTCCCTTAATCATTTTGCTGATATATATATATATATATATATATATATATATATATATATATATATATATATATATATATATATATATATATACATATATATATATATATATATATATATATATATATATATATATATATATATATATATATATATATATATATATATATATATATTATACAAACGGGTGCCGGGATTGAGTTATAACCGGATTCGAAAGCTTTATACTCAATTACATCATTTGTCAATATATGAAAAACCTATCTTTTGTTGAAATATCTTCGAGATCCACAGTGAAAAATGCCCCTTTCATATATCTGCATGTTGCAGAAAAACAAAGAGTATTGAATATCTCCGAAGTTACAAAAATGCAGAAGGAGCGTTTTTTTTTATATTTTATTAAATTATTGAAACTATTAATGTCATTTAGTAGGCTACTCCCAATTTCAATTGAAATATCGCTACCATTAAACTTACATGGAGGTGGAAGAATTTTTTTACTATCTATGGCTGCTTGCTGTCTTCCTGACTTAGAAGTAACTAGGTTTTTACATTATTTTTTAGTGTTATTCCGTCACTCTTTATTTACTTTTACCTCAAGCATGGTTTTACTGGGTATATTATGTGTTGCTAGTCAATGCATAAGTTCTTCCCAAATATGTTTAACTGGAATGAAATTGAGCAATTATAAGGATCATTTTTAGCAACTTAAAGCAACCACACCTGAGTTTGGAGAGGAGTATGCTTCGCGTCGCTAACGGGTATAAAAATGTAATGATCTCCTAGTCTCAATATCTGTTAACCACATTGAAGTTTTTCATTCAAAATGTTGATGTACACATTATATCTACACTCAGTCACAAAAGCCCACATGGAAAATCAACAATATTTCCAAAACTACGAATACTAATAATGTAAAATATGCATTATTCCAAAGATTTTAGCACGTTGATAAATATTACGCAACGAAATGTTTCTAAAAAATTGATACCAGAAAATCAAAAAAACCTTGAAATTTATGCTACATACAGCAAGTACATTTCTAGGAATAACGGTTGTCTAGCATCATTATTCCGATTCTGCGGAACGTTCTAATGGTTGGTAATTGTTATTGCTTCAGTTGGCATTGTGAGTTAGTGCAGTTACAATATTTAAATAGAAAAATCGGTGAAATGGCTGCTCGAAATAGGTTTCCTTCGAAATGCAAAATTTAGCGATAAAATTGAAGTAAGAGGATAAATCGCTGGGCAAAATAGTAAAAGCAGTGAAAAAAGCTGAGCTACTGTACAAATAGTAATAAAAATTTTTAATTTAACTGGCAGTTTGAAAAATAAAGCTCGATATGGTCGTTCTAATATCTTGAATGATCGTGACGTCAGAACAGTACAACGAAAATTTATGGAAAATTCGAAAATAAGTCCATCAAATATAAGCAAATGTATTGAAAATGAATTGAGAAAAGCAGTGCATCCAGAAAAAAATCGGCTGACCTTGAAATCTGCGGGATTTCACGGACTCATGCCAGGAAAGAAACCATTTATTTTTTAGGCAAATCGAATAAAACGATTAGAGTTCGCGAAATATTACTTAGATAAGGGCTAAAGCTTTTGGAAAACAGTGTTTTTTTTCGGACGAAAGTTGTTTCAACATATTTGGATGTGATGGCCGTGGAAAAGTTTGGCGAAAAGTAAATGCAGAGTTGCAGAAAGAAAATGCTATCCCAACTGTTAGACATGGAGGAGGTAATGTAGTGGTTTGCGGTGGGATGACAGCACCTGGTGTAGGAAATATTCATGTCAGTGAAGGCATAATGGACCGTTACCAATACCTCAATAGACTGCGAGCTAACCTGAGACCATCTGTTGAGCGCTTAAGGCGCGGACCGCTCTGAATATTTCAACAAGACAACGACTCAAAGCACACTGCTTTGGTCGTTCGGGAGTGGATCCTTTCAAACGTCCCGAAACAGTTGCATTCGCCAGCACAATCGCCTGACCTCAATCCAATCGAACATCTTTGGAACGAACTTGAAAAAAGAGTTCGAAAATATAGCGTCAGTAACAAAAAGAAGTTAAAAAATGCGTTATTGAAGATTTGAAGTGAAATTAGTCCAGATATAACAAAAAAACATATTCTTGTCGATGCCTAGAAGATTGGAAGCTGTTATAGTGGTGAATGATGACCCAGCTCGATATTAAATTTAAAATTATCTATTGGCAAATGGTACATTTTATAATTTTTTTCATAATTTTATCTGCTGTATGTAAAATTCTGTGGCATTTTTTTTTATATTTCTTTCACAATGTGCATATACATTTTTCTTTCACAATATGCATATACAAGTAAAAATCATTGAAATAAACTAAAATTGAATTAATTCTTTTGTTCAGTTATGCATAATATGAAAGATTTTTCGGGTGTATGTAGACTTTTGTGACTGAGTGTATATTCTTTTCTTTAAATATGGCAAATTTGCATACTCTATTAACACTCATACTTCCCCAAGCCAAAACTCTTTTTGTGTCCGGTTCCGTACATGGTTTTCTACGTGTCCACTCGCGTCCACCGTGTGTATAAATATTAATTTCGGTCTCATCTCAGGCTTAAATACTTTTCCAGAATTCTAAATTCTTATTTCAAAGCTCTGTGGAAAAACTCTAGATCCGCTGACAAAAAAAAAAATTCTTTTTTTCCACTGACAAAAGTTTTATTTAGCGAAACAAAAAATTTGTATCCTTAGTTTGATCGCACTACATGCACCCTGATATAGTTTGTCAATGAAGATTTCAATGCTGCGGGTAGTTTTATTAGAGGCTAAAAAGAGACCTTTTAGGTTGTACCAGTTGCTTTTCACGACCAGATCGTTTCCATTTTTTAAGTATTATTTTTAAAGGACCTATCTATGACCCTTGATCAGTTGATGATAGGTGTGATATCTTTTATAGTACGAGCTGAATATGCAGCAGTGAAATAGTAATTTCCCCCCTTGAAATCGTTCCCTCAACTATTTAACTATTATTACATAATAGTTCAGTAATTATTTTTGCTCTTAAATTAGCAAGCAATCACTAATTTGACATGAATTAATTATTTCATATCCGCAAATGCACTTTCTAATGATTTGATTGCTCTAAGTAACAACTTTTGTGTCACTTTCTCTAGACCAGGGGTGGGCAAACCTAATACTAGTATGATCGACATTAATTTTTTTAATTTATGCGCGATCGACTTCGAAAAATGGGTTAAATTAAAAACAAATAAAAATTTAACTAAGGTCTTTATTGATATTAATATATTAAATACATTGTATTACTACTTTTCGCAATGCACTTTATTAATAAACATTATGGATTAATTTTTGATGTATATGCGTGACTCTCCATTTCATCAAAAAGTATTGTAGAGTTAGGCTTGTAAGCACTGATGCACAATCGAATAGATTTGAGAAAACGTTGGTTCACATCGATAAATGGAAACAAAAACAAGCAAATATCCTCATTGCCACCAATCTCAATAATGGATATTTTTTATAGTTTTCATTTGCGCGTGCTATTGTTAAAGTTTCTAACTCTAGGTCCGATGAATTCAATTGTAAAGTTTGAGCTAGATTTGATGAAATATCTTCGTTATCGAATTGTCTAAAAGGATATGAAATAAATTCAAAAATCAGTTGAAGGCTATTGAGATTTGCAAATCGTCTCTCGAATTCTTGTTTAAAATTTTCCAGTTCAGGACAAAACATTTCAATATAACATGCACCAGTAGGTTAGATTAGGTTGTACCAGTTGGCACAAGGCCACACATAGACCTATTGGTACTTAGTGATACAAGATAAATGGGCCAGGAGAAAAAAAATTCAGTCCAAGTGGCCATCGAAGGCCCCGGACTTTTTCGCGAAAGAAAGGATGTCTTTCAGCTTTTGCATTTTACATTCACCAGTAAGTTTAATATGTTTTTCTAAATATGGAAAATATTTAAAAATTTTGCCTATTTAATTGTGAAGCAAAAGGTTTTAATTTTACTTAAAAAACATTTACCGAACTCAACAAGTCATAAATATTTTCCTTTTCCTTGTAATTGTAAATTAAGCAAGCTGTAACGGCCCATAATATCCGTAAGAAATGCTAATTTCTTTACCCATACTGGATCTTCCAATTGTTCATGTTTTTTCTCCCAAAGTGTCCAAAAATGCAATAATTTCAAGCAAAAGATTTAGAAATCTTTGCAAAAAGCTTTCTCAGCTAAGCCATCTAAAGCTTAGTACTGTTTTCGATTTCACGTTAAATTTTCACGCAAATTTTTACGTGAAATTTATTTCGGCAAAAATTAAGCTTGAAAATGAGCAAGAGTGAAAAATTGCTTTCGCTTTGAAAATGCAGATAGCTTTGGCACATGTCTCCAATCATTTCACGCCAGTTTAGTATGTGCAGTTCATTGTTTAGGCTAGTACTGAGTTAATCTTGAAGCTAAATTTTGACATGTCTCCATTATCTGGTCATTCTTTCGAGAAAACATTTTGAAAATGCAGAAAAGCGGGGACACTTATCATATCTGACGGATTAGATGTCAAGAATTTTCAAATTCAAACACCAAATGTCACTTTTAAGTTGGCGTGAAAAGATTTTAATTTAAAATTTTATTTGATCTGAAATTGAGATTACCCTTTGGTGCGCTGTGTGTGACAATTAACAATCTCGGTAGCAGGGAGACGAATGCAAATGCAGGCAAGGTGTATAGCGGGAAGCAAAAATATAAAGTTTGTACTTTAGAACAGAGAGATTTAAGGAAATGAAACAACCGTATACGTATACGAGATTTACTGAAGCAGTTTTACTAAAATGATATAAATCTATAAATTGCACAAATCGAGAGCATAGCTATCTCGGATTTTTCCTTTGGCTTCTCCGCCACCAAGGCTCTACAAGCTTTTGTGTGAACTGAAACTGCGTGGACTGTCCAATTGGATCTATTAAACCAAGGCCCATTCCAAAATGTACTGAATAAATCGTCTACTAAATTTTCAGTTCACATTTTAAATTAACCGAGTAAATTATTAAAAATGTCTGTGATCGACTGTCAAACGGTTTGCAATCGACCGTTTGCCCACCCCTGTTCTAGACTGATTTTTGGTAAAAAATTCAGCGGGCAGGCAATTTGAGTGTAAAACTCATGTTTTTGTGGAAACTATGTTATAAAATAGTGTCCAACACATTTTATCACACATCTTTGATTTATCAATTTTATAGTTAGATTTTTAAAGAGCTAGTAATTTAGCAGCCAAATTTGGAAGTCTTGATAATTTCATCTTTTCGGGTCACTATTTTCGGCACTGTACATACTCGAATGTAATTTCAGTTACGATTAGAACAACGTTTTGCTTTTGCCACCAAAAAAAGCAGAGTTTGTTTTAAAAAACAATATGCTCTTAGTGCTGTATCTTTTACTTTATAAATTAAACTGCTGGCCATCCCATCGATTGAAGCTTCCACTCGATATACCTTAATTCCATCTATCCACTCAGTTTAATTGCTTCACTTTTGATTAGGTTCTTCGCAGAACTCACTCTAACTGAGCACTTCACATTCAGAGCACACAACAACGGTATACAAACGTACGTTGACGATGCGCTGCTATGTTGATTGTAGTTTTCCCCGTTTTTTACTTGCGAAGGCGAAAACTTTTCAGCCAAGTAAACGTATCTAGAAAATTGGTATGTTCTTTTCCCTTTTCACTTTTCCCATGCTCGGTCGGTCGCTCGTTCACCAAAAAGTTCTGTTTGATTTGCTTTGCAAGTCCTTGCCTTGTTTTCTCGTCTCGTCAGTTCGGTAAGTTTTCGTTTCCAGTTTGTTGGTTGAGTTATGGAGTGGCTGCACCGTACCGCACCTCGCCAGGCCGCAAGTCTGTTGTTCTTGTCTGACTTGTTACCGATATAGAGCATCTGCAGCATCCTTTCGTCCTATGCATGATGCCAGACTAACAACCGGAAACGGCTAGTTCTGGGAGACCAACTTTCCTTCCTTTACATAAAACAATTTTTTTAAAGATAACATCATTAAAAGTTCAAATTAGTATTTGAGGAGCAAGAAATGGTAAAGAAGAACGTTGCATCGCGCTCAATTCGCGTCTTATGGCCGCAATGCTTCGTATCGGTGGCAAGACAACAAACAAGCAAACATACAAGAGGAAAAAGTAATTTCAAGATTTGATTGCACTCTCAGATGAAAGTTGTTTGGGTTTCCGACCTCCATTGCTATTGCATTACTTGCTGTTGATATTTTCTAATCGGATTCGACTTGATGTTCGCACAGACGAATGAAAAACTTCCAAATTCATTTTTTGGCTCCATATTTCGTTGTTTTGATTTGCTATCGATAGCTTTATGGTGTGATAGTCAGCGCGAACTAGACATTACGTATTTGTCAAAGACGAATCATTACTATTCTCATAGACAAATCGTCACAAGCCACATTTGTATAGAAGTTGGAGGCTGGTCTAGGACTGCAAACCCTAAGCAATACATTGCAAATATTTCTTTTAACATTGCTGAAAAATACATTTTTATCACTAAACACCTTACAAGGGGAAACGGCGGATATCAATGAAACTAATTAAATTAGCGTAGATAAAGTAATTTACTGAGACCTGGCATTTTCAGAACAGTGTCTTTCAGGTATAGGGGCTGGCGGTTTTTAAACGAGCAAATTCTTGAGTAAAATATGTCTTATATTGAAATATGTTAGGTTAAAATATGTGTCGAGATCAAGTCAAATACGATCTTGCGTGCTTATTGCACTTTTGTCAATTCTCAACATATGTTTTGCAACATATCTTTTACAAAAATTACGAGACAAGCAGACGAAATTATATTTTTAATAAGATAGTCTCTTATCAACTCCCAAAGTCGCTCTAAAACAAATTAAACAAACTTTTTCTTGACGCTTAATCCTGCCATTTGAGTATACTATCGATCATTGAGACTTTGTTTAACGACTTGCATAATCGAACCATCTATATAACTGATCGTAATTGCTCTCACTACGGTGAGGTAAGAAGAGGTGGTGCTCTTATTTGTCATTCACAATATCCTTTCAACTTAATTTGACATAAACAGTTGTTATGAATATAAATTTGTCCGAGTTTTATTGATCAAGCATTACCTTCAAGCATTACCGGTATTATTTATTTTTCCCCTCTTTATTCTGACATAACTTCTTACGATGACTTAAGTGACAATACCTTGAGTAATAGATTCTTGGTACAAAAAAGACACGAAATTGTTTTTGGGGACTTCAAAAGTTCGAAAATCAGTTTTATTTTCCATGAATATGATAACTGCTTCCTTTCAATCAACATTCTTGACTCCGTTGACTTCAAACTTTTAGATACGTTTGATTGTTATGATTTACAGTAAATAATCCTACTTCTAAAACAAAATGTAAATTGGTTAGACTTGATATTCACAAACTTTTATTACAAAATCATTTAACCAGATGGTTAGACCAATGCCTCCTAGGAGTACGGGCCGTCATGCAGAATGGTGACGTTACAGTAATAGGCCAAAATGTCGTGAACAACACACGCAGTCTTAAGGGACGTCCACGGTAAAATGTTAATTGTGCAGGTTGTGTTAAAGTAACTGATGTGAAAATAAAGTGAAATCTGTGAAACAGTGCTAGTGAACAGCTAAAACAAAAATTAATGCGGTGCGTGCAGTATAATGTGAAAAATTCGCTACGAAATGTTTATCAGTTGTTGTTAGGTTATGTGATGTTTCGTGTCGACTTACTGTCCCGATACAATTGATTGATACAAAATGAAAGTTATCACTAAATATTATTATTACAACGCATCCACGCACAAAAAACTATAGTTTTATTCATATTTTAGCTAAAAAACCGCAAGTGAAATCTCCGTGTATATCGGCACTGCCTCGTGGAAATGTCAAAATTGCCTATCACCATGACGTCACAGCGACATCGATTACGTAGCCTGACGGCCCGTACTTCTAGAAGGCATTGGTTAGACCAACTGTTGACAATCTTCACTCATACATTCTCCATGTCTTTGCTTGTCGAGTTCATCGATCCACTAGAAATATTTCTTTTACACAGTGGTACAATAATGCAATTGTAAATACTGACAATGTAAGCGTTAGAAACCATATGGACTAGCAGACTGGACAAGTGTTATTTTATGCAGTTGGTTTAGATGAATTGATTTCTTCTTTTTACAAGATAATCTTCAATGTCATTCGGAAATTTGTACCAAAGGTGAATAAAAAACAACAACAGTAGTTCAGAGCCTTGGCTCAACAGTAAATAAAGTTGTCTCAGAAATCAAATAAATAAATTATATAAAACAGTTAGAAATAAAAGTTTTCACTGCTGATCCAAAGAAATTATACTAGTAGGTATTATAAGATCTTTCTATCAAATCTCGTAAAGGTAATTCAATGAGAATCAAAATTATTACTGTTCCGAGAAAGTTCTTCGATTTCGTTAATCACTGGCTGTCTTTGATCTACGTTCCAAGGTTACGCGGTTCCTTCCCACAAGCCACATGTAAATTTTTCGTTGACCATTTTAAAAATACCTTTTGCTCACATAAAATACCTACTACAACCATGACTGCTGAGATCTCCACAATGTCTTTTTGCTCTGATAGAGCCTATTATCGAAGCTATCCATGGACTAAAGACCGGTAAACGGTCAGGCCCTAACTTGGTTTCTCCTCTCTATGTGGTTCAATGTGCAGACAAATTGATCACAACTTTGCACACGATGTTTAATAAATTTCTACCTCTTGGTGTTTTCCCGTGTTTCTGGAAATCCTCATATCTAACACCTATTTTTAAAAGTGATGTTAAACGATCAGTCTATAGCTATCGAAGAATCTGTATTTGAGCTTTTATCCCCAAACTCTTTGAGAAGTTAGTTTGAGCTAAACTTACTTGCATTATTGAACCTCTTTTTGATGATCCATGTCCAATGTCATGATCTTAGGGGTCTATTGCGATTGTCGCAAAATAGTCGATAAACGATGGTTATCGATTATCGTTCGTCGATTGTGAAGTTCGGTATTGTGAATGTCGATTGTGATTGATAAGTATCGATTTGACAAACGCTTCTTATCGATGTTATTTTACATGGACGACGACTGACCATCACAAACGCGTCTGATAAAAAATATAAGTGATTTATAGTCTGTATGCATTAGTTATTTTAAAATTTATTTTTAACAGGAGTAAACTAGTAAGCAATCGTAGGCTATTTGAAAAGCTCTTAAATTTAATGCAGGAGAATGCCAACATTGCAAGAGGTGTTTGCACAAAAACACATGCAAAGCAGAGATGGGAAGCATTTGCCCAAGAATTGAATAGTTTTGGGCCTCCTGTTCGCGGGTGGGATAAATGGCTAAATGTAAGTTAAAGCAAAAACATTTATTTTAGAATTTAGAGTTTATGTGCTACTAAGGTTTGTACTGATACGAAATTTAAAATTAAAAAGAAAATGATTGAAAATAAAGCAGAATTGCATGCAACTGGTGGTGGACCTAATAGGTTGCATACTTTTAGTAATATAGAGGAAGCTGTGATTAGTTTTTTGGAAATTGTCTCGTCAGTAAATCCACCTGAGCAAGAATTTGGTTTATCATACACTGATGAGCATGGAGATTGTGAGTTGAATAAGGAAAATGAAGTGTCCGTAATTCAACAGCGTAAAATCCGTGAGGAGAAGCCAGGAAAAAATACAAAAAAAAGGTGCGTGCATATAAAAATGAAAAAATGATGTCTGGATAGAAATGTTAGAAAAGCAAACGCACGCCCAACAGGCATTTTGTGAAGTAACACAAAATGTAATGAAAGACATAAAAAAAAGTCTAAAATGTAATTATAAATGCTGTAATAGTAAATGCTCCAGGATGAGAACACGAGCCAATAAGTGAAAAAGATAGAGCATACATACATATCTAGATCTAATTCTAGTAAATTGGACGTATCTCTTACTTTCCTTTTAGCTCTACATAGCTCCAGTAAATTATCGGAATTGGAACTATCTTCTTCATCAAAAAACAGCTCGACAGTACTCATATTTCAAATAAAAATGTTTGTTTCTTGCAATGTTAAACATTTGCTCTGGCGTTCTTTTTAATGAGCCACATTTTATAAAAAAACACACCTTTTTCCTTCAATCAAGCAAATAAAAATATGAACTCCAAATTCGATATATTTACGCTGTCAACAAGTGCCAAATACAATTCACAAGCTCTTATATCTAAATTAACGATAATACACATATTTGTCGAATGCACTTACTCAATAAAATTTAACCGTTTCGAACGACAGCAGTCGATTGGTCATCCAATCGACAATCGCAATACCAAACCAAATTTTATCGTTTCGAACGACAGTAGTCGATTGGTCATCTAATCGACAATCGCAATAGACCCCTTAGTTTCCTAGCTTTTTTAGTTTGTGAGTCTCCCGTGGAATACGAAATGGAAAAAAAAGCTTAATTGACGCTGTTTATGCTGACTTTAGAACGGCGTCGATGGGGTTGTCGTTCTAATTATTGCTAAACCTCTCAGCTTTGGTATATTTGGATCCCTTCTTAGTTAGTTAAGGGGTCTATTGCGATATATAGCTCTCATCTAAAAGAGTTTTTGCGTTGTTTTTTTGCGAGTATCACAAGGTGCTATCTAGGTCTCTTCATTTCTGATCTGTCTGAAACGCTGCTTGGTATATCCCATCTCTTATATGTAGATGACTTAACAACCTATCACATCATAGACACGCAATCTGATACAACATTCTATTGTCCACGCTTCAACCTCTCAAGCAGTGGTGCAACGAAAATGATTTCAATCTTAATGTTGACAAATGCCTTGCGATCAGCTTTCACCGTAAGAACACAGTCACAATCTATTCTTACTACCTCAACAACATCAAATTGAATATGATATAGATATAGTAGCATTTTATAGACCTGGGCGTAATATCTATTTGATAGCATGATGCACTTTAAATCCTAGCCAGAGCTAATAAACAGCCCGAATTCATTATGATACATGCTAAAATATTCACAAATATATGAAATACTACGTCATTATATACCAATCTCTTGCAGTCTTTATAAATGCTTGCCTAGTCCAGCTTTTGAGCTAGATAGTGATAGGCTCGAATTTGTTCAAAAACATTTTTTTTCCTTATTCTGAAAAATCTCTATGAGTCGACTAATTTTCAATATCTTCCATCCAACAAGGGAATTGCTCGACTTGGAAAGAATGACCCTCAATGTAACGGTGGCTGTTTTAACTGGACATTGTCGACCCGACAGCCATTTATTGTAGGTTGGTGCTCCTTATAAGGATTTTTTCCCAAAAGTATTAATGGAACGAGAAAGAGGAAAGAGTTCTTCACTTCATCTTGGAATGCCCGGTGCAAAAGGAAGCAGTCTTCTAGCACATACTTGCTTAAAAGACTAACCAAAAAAACTTTGGTAGGCTTGAAAAAGATTAGTCAGCTCATCAACGATTTAGGGTTAGCAGTCTCAGAATGAGCTAAAATATTTCCAAATATTTTGTTTTATTTTGTTTTTTTTTTATAGTGCGATTATTTTCATAGTTTAGATATCATACAAAATCAATTGCACTACTCCCCCTGTTTGGATAGAGATGTTTGGGTTAGCACAAAAGAAAGGGTATTTTCAAAGAGGGAACCACATTTTTTAAAAAATGATAATGAC
The DNA here is from genome assembly GCA_963978885.1 of Nemotelus pantherinus. NCBI lineage: Eukaryota > Metazoa > Arthropoda > Insecta > Diptera > Stratiomyidae > Nemotelus > Nemotelus pantherinus. The sequence goes on along the minus strand of OZ022265.1, from coordinate 99,025,288 downwards.
ATCAAATTGAGCTGAAATATATTTTCGGGCTAATGACTTTCTCAGCTGTTTTCATCAAAGTGCATCATGTCGGTCCATTTAGGGCCAATCTCTCAAAATGTCCCACTAGTAATGGGATTAATTTCGGCTTCATGGACTGAACCGTTGATTGATAGCCTGGAGTGAGTCTAGAAGGCCCCTAGCATTGCAACATCCTGGGTCTATTGTGCCTCCTCTGTGTTATATCCTATAGGATGTCCAGGCTTATTATGGACCTAAATATGTTCCTTGACGGGATGTTTGCTAAGCTTCTGATAAAGGGAACAGCAGATCTGAAGAGCTTTAATCTTCGTCTCATTAGTGCTGGAGATCATCTGAAAAGATGTTTTACACGTTCTGCCGTTTCTCCACGGTGTCTGCAGTAGTAGTTCCACTCAATATTTATTCTGTGTAGATAGTTTTTGCAAGAGAGGTGGCTAATCAGTGCTCCACATAGGGCTTTTATGCTACTTCTGCAGAGAGCTACTCCCTGATTCGCTCTTTTGTTATTGAGCCCAAGGTATTTTTTTTCGTGAGTTTTTAGCCGTCAAGATTAAGCCAATAGCTTTCGAACTTTTTCTTGCTCCATGTTTTAATTTCAATGCCCGGATCTTCTTCTGTAATGTCCGAGAACGAAGCAAGACCCAAGAAATGAGTTTCTGCTTCTTCTTTGTCTTCGACATCAGAATCTTTGTATCCTTGGTGCCTTTCATGGCCGGGAAACCATATTAACTTGAGGTTTTTCTGTGCTCCTATTTTAGTTAGGGTTGATTGATAGCCTTGAGGGCCACTTGACTAATTGAGAGGGTCTTAACTCTGACTCATTTAGTACTCCCTATCTTTCTTATATATGGGGCTCTAAGTATGGCCTTCTTTTGGAGATGAAAATACATTTTGCACTTGAGTCCTAGGATCCCAGCTCTTACTCTAGATTGCAACTTTGAGCCATCCGTATACCACATTTGCGCTCCTTTGTGCGAGGAAAATGGGCCTTCTTAATGGAATTGTGACCTTGAATCTTTTTCCCCAAAGATTCTTTGCTCTTTATTTGATCGCTGAAGTTCAACATTTCCATTATGGGCCTGATGTTTTAAGGTAATCTTTTATACCTCCTGATTCGTATCAGTGGGCCTATTTTAAGCTCGCTGCTTCCACCTATTTAGGCTCTAAGTTTAGAAGGGTCTGTATATCTACCATTAAAGTGGAGTTCTTTGCTCCTGTAATTAGCAGGCAGACCAACTTTTGAAGCTTGTTCAGCCTATTACCAGCAGTTTTTTATGTGGTTGTCTTAACAAAGGATCATAGGTCCCACCATTTGTTTGTAAAACCATTGTGTCTTCCTTGGAGATAGTTTCCAATTGCATCCAAGTATTTGTTCTGTTGTATCTTATCTAGGTGGATTCCTAGATATTTTACCTCTTCGTGCAGATATATGACTCCGCTTCTACTATTTAGGGCTCCTATTTCGATTTTTTTCCTCGAGAATAGTAATATGCTACTTTTCTGAGAATTAGTGGATAAACATTCTTTTTTTGTATTATTGAGTTGTTTCATGTCAGGCCTTTTTGCATTTTAGATCTCAAGGTATCTAAGTATGAGCCTCTTATTATTATTGTGATGTCGTCCGCATTACCAAGAGCAGTTAGGCCTTTATTATTGAGGGTAAAGAGAAGATCATCAACTAGTATGGATGATACCAAGGGAGACAGTACCCCTCCCTGTGGACATCTTATCTTAGTGTCCACCCTTAACATCGCCTCCTCCAGCTCCGCAAACACACTCCGATGCCTTAATATTTTGTCCCCCCATTTTACTACTTCTACTTCTGGAGAATATGATACAGTGAGACATGTCTTGCATTGTCAAAGGCTCCTTCTAGCAACAGTCAGCAGTTTATCAGAGCACGTCTAGCTCCATAAGAAGAAATCAAGTAGCGTTAAATGACACGAACTCTCACGGGCCCATTGTGTGCTGCAATTAGGTCATTGAATCTAGTCAAGAGGTTGCGTTATATTTTTTGAGGTTGCGATATTTTTCCAGATACACATAAGTGTGTTTACTTGTGATAAATTGAAGTGTAAAGATTTCAGTGAGTAATGAACAATTTTTGGAATGATACCAAAAAGTAAGGCAGAAAACAATTTCATATTATTGCCATTGACAAACGTGTTCAACGAATTTAACGAAGTCTGGCTATAGGAAACGGAAAAAATCATTTCGATTTGCAGTTGCAAGTGCTGAAAAAATCTCAAGACAAGTTACTACCATTATAATCAGGCAAAGAGAAAGCTTAAATTTAGCAAATTTAAATAAATTATGTTGAACCATAGTTGTTGGTATTCATACAATGAGAAACGAAATATAAAATAAAATCTCTGAGACTATTTGTTAGGGACAATCTCTGTGATTGGAGTTTAATTTTATTTCAATATTTTTTAACGAGTTCTTATAGGAGTAATCTAAGTGTGAAACTTTTATGATTATGAAATAGTAGCAATAACATGTTTTTCTTTATCATGTCTTTCTTAATCAAGCTTATTTAAATTCATTTGCATTTTGCCACCAACTAATCATAGCTTCTGAAATGATAGACTTACTTGTAGTAATTCACCAATCAAAACCAACCTTATTTTCATTATGAAGGTTTATTTCATAGCTCGGTGTGAAAGGATTAGACATATAGACAGCTTAGCTAAAACCAGTCACTCCACAATTGCGAACATCTATTTTCCTGTGTTTTCAAAGTTCAATTAAAGAGCCGAAAGCATTCGCAAAGCCAGTGCAATAGAAAGCAGCAGCTCGAAAGCTAAATAGTTATAATTACACGACTGACCAAATGAAGATTGCTGGTTCGGTCGTTTTTTTCCATTAAAATATCAGAAATCATATTACCGCTTATTATATTCTTTCCATGCTAGCCTACTAAAGCGAAAGAGAAAATAAAAGGATACTTTAATTATAATTTTTCAGTGTTGTATGAATAAATAGAGTTTGGAATTAAAAAAAGTTGGAATTAATGTACTCATGAGCAGCAAGCAATTTTGTCACTTAAGCGTTCTTTAAAATAATTGGATTTTATTCAACAATATCTGAATTCTAATATTCATATATAATGTAAATTTAAATACTCCTAAATATTATGATTGTTTAATAAAAGCTTATTCAAAGTATTCAATCATTGAACTTCATAACTGAATCATTAACAGCTACTTTTACAATCATCCTTTTGGCTATATTCTCATACTTTTTTAAATCAATTTTACATTTTCCCGCTTTCAAAACACCATAAAAATGAAATCAATCTCATCGATTTTGTTTTTATTAAATTAGCTTTTAACTAAATTAGCTTTTACAAATATAATTGAGCTTTACAAAAGCAAAAATAATTGAATCTATTTTCTAAATTACTGCAAATAAGCCAAATCAACTTTTTTTCTCCTATTTCAGCAATAAATTTCAATTTCAATCAAAATGCTCCCAAAAGTGTGTACACTTCTCATTATACTTATGGTAACAAGTGAATTTCCTTTTGGGAATAGTTACTATTCGAGCAGCGACAACGAAATCGTGAATCGGAAACAACAACTTAGGGCAGAGCACATCCGAGTTAAACGAGGTTTTAATCTTTGGGGATTTTTCGAAACAATATTCAACATGGGACGCATTGTAAAAGATGTACGTCTTCGACAAGTTCACGAAACTCCAATTTCACCGAATCGAAACTAATCTGATTTTTTTCTCTCTATCGTTCTATTTTCCTTCACGTAACTTTGCAGCAATACAATGACACAGTGGTAACGCTAAATCAAGTTTATGACATTGCGGCGGACGGTTTCACCGATGTTTCAACAAAGAATCCACCACCGGCTATGGTAGGTATAGTTATACGTGCGAAAGTGTCGATATATTTAGTTTTGGACTGTGTGAATCTTGGTTCTTAACTTATATATAACACTCAGCGCTGCTGTACAAGTTGGGTTAATGTTTCAGGTTTATTTAAAGTTTAAGCTTTATTATTTATTTATACTTGTTTAGTTTTTCAAAAGAACGTTGAATTATTCGTGTGGCTGTTTAAAAATTTGCAAACTATATATCTGTAGAAATCTCAACAGTTATGGATTTTTGATCATTAAATTCTTTGGCCATTAATATGCGGAAGCCAGCAGGTATCCTTATAAACTCTTAGATGCATCATAGCACCGTTAAAATAAATTACTAGAAATTAAATAGATCATTCAGGAGTTATATGGGTTTTATATGGATCTATCATAGGTCACTTATATTTGTTTGTCAATGACCTTTCTTCTGTTATCAGCTCTTTCTGTCCTCTTTATGCGAAAAAAATCTGCGGATGATTATCACCAATTGCAAGCTGATTTGTTTGCCCTTAATCGAAGGTGCCAAAACATCTTCTTATTATTAAACATCCTGAAGTATCACCAGATGTCTTTTTCGTATAAAAATGCTCCACATGTGTGTTCTTATATATTGTTTGGTATCTTCCTATCAGTTGACCAGCATTTTGTTCAATATCATGACCAGAACATCTAGGATTGCCGGAATTAGATTGTTTAGACTGTTTTTATTCATTGGTTTCTTTACTACGTAGTGTTCTGGAACACGCTTGCCGAATCTAATCTCCTCGCTTTATATGTTTATTTGAATGTAAAATGCTCTAATAAAATAAATAAAATATCTACGTAAAATAATTCAGTTTTAAATTCGCGGTGGGGCAGGATCGCCTTTTTTTTCAATGTTACCTGTCGTTACCAGCTCTAGATAGAAGCGTAATAAATGCGTCTAGCATAAGATAAAAGATCATAAATTTCGTGAATCGATGAAACAACATAGTTTGAAAAATTCTACAGATCGGATCGCCCCAACAATGCTCAAACTTCACATCAACCTTTCTTAATTGATACCACGTTTCTAAATGCTAAAAAAAATTAGGTGTGACCTTTATATATGAAAAAACACTCGTTTTAAAATGGCTGAAGGAGTAATGGAAACCAATAGTTGAATACTTAAAGAAATAATGGCACTCAGTAATTCAATATGAACGTATCAGTAATACTTTTTCATTGTTGCAATAGTACATTGACATTGCTACACGATATGAGCTGTGTTAATTGACTCCGAAAAAAGAGCAGAGCATCTCAAGGCAAGTTAAAGTAGAGCAGCTGTCAAAAAAATGTCGAGCGAATTAGAGCAATTAAGAGGCAAATCTCGAAATTGATTGCTTTTCAGAAGTTCAACCGGTCAATTCACGAATTAAAGGCTCTACTTCAGTCAGCATTTTTTGTTGGAAGTCGGTTCCATGACAGTTGACAAACAGCTGGTTGCTTGTTCAAACTAGCACTACCAAAATATGTAGAGCAGGAATACTGATCTAAATTGCTCTAGTTCAACTAAGAGCAGACTCATGAAGCACAAAGCAGAGCAACTTCGGGCAAGTTAGATCAAACGAATTGCTTATTAAACACATTTTGCTGAGATATCTCAACCTAGCTCAAACTAGAGCAGCTCATTAAACACACCTAATGAAACAGTATTTCGACATAACACTGTGAAACATCGTCTAAAGAAGAAATTGCAAACCTACCTAGAAACATATTAATCAGTTTGGGCTACACATTCGCCACAAATGAACAGTCCCGTCCTTCTTTTTCCTGGTGATTATTCTAAAAAATAGGTCAAGCTGAATACAAAAAAAATTCAAACACTAAATCTAAAAAATATTTTTAGCGCACCTGAAGCGCTAGAAATACTTATGTTTGATGAAGAATTGAAGAATCGTGCAGATTTTGAGAGCAGATACTACCACACGTGCTCCAACCTGTTTCGAGTGCAAAATCACTTTGATCTGAACAATGTATTTAAGCTTATAGGGTGGAAAAGATTTGAGGACTACCCCTTGCATGAATTTCAAGATTAAGGAAAGCCAAACATTGCAAAACTTTGAACACTTAACCAGCACTGCAATTAAAAGGCTCCCAAAATCGCCCACGTCAAAATCAAATAACTCTATCGATCTCGATTTCATCTGATGCTTTCGTCAAAAGTTACAGGTATGGAAAGATGTTTGGGATCAAAAACAAAAGATGTTTGGTACCCAAGCATTTTTTAGGACTAAGAAAATTTAAACGCTAGTAACTTATTTTCATTGTAAATGTTCGCGATATGAATACTTAACGGAAGCATTTATTGATAAGAAAATAGCAAAAAACGCCTCGCACTGACAACCCTTCGCTAGCATCAAACCCAAAAATATGTCACACCTGCCTCACATTGAAATCAACCTACCCTGCGAATTTCGTTTCAATCCGATGACTGCATTGGATATTATAGGGGTACAAAGAAATTTAGGGTAACCAGTCGCAAAAGTTTTCAAATTTTCGAAAACTTAATATTTGTTGCTTATTGCCACTACAATATCATTACCGTTTAAAGATTTTACGATAAAATCGCTTAACAAAGATATTGCAAATAAATACAAAACCAACAATAGCTGACAACCCTATCATAGCTTTTTTACCCGATCCCGTCTAAATAATGCCTATAATAAGTTCCATTATTGATATGAAATTCATTCTGATTTTATGGCTGCACTGGAAGCTATATATTTTCCTGAGCGAATTTCTGAAACCCAAGACTCCTAAATTACCACAGCTGGCAGTTCCAACAGAATTTTTCAGCCTAATTTCTACCAAATACGGCTTAAAAACAAGTTTAGCTATCTTGTGAGCTTCCTGAAAATCTGGTAACTGAATCAGAAATCATAGGGCAAAAAGCAGTTTTTCTTTATAATTTTTCAAAATGTCACCCCTGGCACAGAATGGCCCCCATTCCCAAATCTTTTCTATCAGATTTGGTCCTACTTAATACCAATATATTCTGTGAATTTCAACTGTATTTGATAATTGGGTATTGAGTTCTCGTGAACATAAATTTTTGATGCTTAAAATATAGGTAAATTGTTGGAGGGTTACCGTTATGGTCCGATGTGAAATTTCAAAAGTTGTAAATAAAACAAAAGATTTCTATATGCGTTGGTTTTCACTGTAAAAGAAGAAATTTTTTCATTAGAGTCGATGCGATGGTTTAAAGATTTTCACTTTCAATGCCTGTCGTAGCTGCAGGGTTGCCACGACGTTTATAAAAAACTACACGAGTCTACAATTTAGCATTATCAATATGTCCTTTGAGTTTCATAATGATTTGATACTGTGGTCAAAAGTTAGCGCAATTCCAAAATTTTCAAATTTTCCCAATCTCAATTTAGGCCCCTAGCGCACACATGGAGTTAACCATTTCAAATATACCTATTATCATATTTAGATTTAAAACACATTAAAAATTTATTCTATAAAATTTATTTTCGCAAAAGTTATTTGTTGACAGAAAATTAGGTAGATTTAAAATATCACTAAAATGGCCGCCAACGCCAAAGGGTTAAAGGTTAATTACTTTTTGTGAGACCTTGCACTATTCTCTAAATACATTAATCTTTTGGCGCGTTCACTAAAATTTTTTGATTATATATATATATATATATATATATATATATATATATATATATATATATATATATATATATATATATATATATATATATATATATATATATATATATATATTTATAAAGATATACGAATTTTCGGCCAAAGTGATTTGGCCAAAGTGAATTTTTGGCCAAAGTGTAAAAACAAAACTTTAGCGCTTAGGAACGCAGGAAATACTGGTTTTCGACTGGTTGTGTATAATTTGAATGCTTGTTTTACCGAAAAAGTTCTCTATTACGATCAACTTTTATCGACAGGCATGGATGACTGCATCAGAAGTCGTAGACTAGAGAGATTTTGTTTTAAAATATTTTTTTTAAAATATTTTATATATATCCGCAAATATTTTCCGCAAACCTTTGTTTCCAATCATTAGTAGGGTTTATAGCAGTTGGAACAAACCTGACCTGACCTATTGCGCGCATTAAGTGAATTTAGTCCTAAGGTTTTGACATCGACCTAACCTAAAATTTGGTCAGGTCGAATCTAATCCTCGTTTCTACGTGACAGCTGTCATTTAGTTTAATTTTAGTTCATGCACTATAAATATCGATTTATTTGTCTCTCAAACGTGTTTATTTCAATAATTTTGAGTCAAACGAGAAGGTTGTAAGCTTATATTCAACATACATATATTATTAATAGTCGTGCAAAAATCAATGCTAAGGTCAGGTGTGTTTACGCGACCTAGTTTAGGTTAGGTTGCTTGAAATTGTGGACTTACCTATTGCCAGATTGAGTCGGATATTGAGTGTTTACAGCAGGTGGACTAAATAGTTTAGATGGAATATAGTCCGCGGGCTAAGTGCCTGCTGTAAACCCTTCCATTGAGCGCAATTCCTTTTACTTTGCCTTAGTATGCTTTCGACAGAGTATACTAGATAATTGAATCTATTCTCGCCTCTGAGCAACACGGTTTCGCTAAAGGTTAGTCAATAGTTTCCAACTTACTTTCGTTCACTGATACTGTTGCCTCCACCAACGACCAGCAAAGGCAAGTGGATGTAATATATACAAACTTTGCCAAGGATTTGACTCTATAAACTATGGCATCTTGCTGTCAATCCTCGTTGAGTTCAATATTTGGGTTAAATCCGCTGCTAGTTTTCTTCATAGCTTCGTGATCGTGATTGCTTCGACGCGGGTAGCTCTTGTTCTTCTTCTCCTGTCTATCGTAATTCTGGTCTTTTACAAGTCTCGCTTCTTCGTCATCTGCTTATAATGATCTTCATTCCCTCTTTAACTCTCTGTGTCTATTGATTGACGATGATCTGAAAATATTTAGGTTAATTGAGTTAGTGGATGACTGCTCCCATCTGCAGGATGACTTGTTTGCACTGGGCAAGTGGTTTTTACTTTTAAAACTTTTTAGGCAGGTCGTTGATTTAAAATATTTCGTTTACATATCTTACCAGCACATTTATCAAAAACATTTAAGTGTATTTATTGTGCCTTTTAATGTATTCTGTAGACATTTTAAGTATTTAGAGCCCGCATAGGCTTGAACATTTCCAAAATATTATCGTAAACATAAACATATATTTATATATATGTAATGTATCTAATATGAACTTTAATTAAATTATTGGCAATATAAATTGCTTCGAAAATCAATAAAATGCTGGGATTTTTTGAGCTAATTCACAGTCACATAGCTGCCTCTTAAGCTTGATTACATGATCGCAAGCTATTCGCATGATTTATTTAGAGATGATAGGTAAGCTCAAAGAATGAGCAAGTGTTAGTGCTACACTGCATTAAGCAAATCAGTCATGATAAATAAGTGCATTCCATGAGAATTCATTCAGAAAAACTGGATTACTGAATTAATAAATTATTTAATCCCATACATTCAGTTGAATGTGCCGATTCATCTAGAACGAACAAATTAGTTGTGGTTGATGCATCACTGAAATTTATACGCTATAGCTAATGTGAAAAGTTCGTTTGTTGTATTGATTTTACATCAGAGTGGGTCTTATTTACATAATGGGCAACAATTGCAAATTAATCAAATTAATCAATCCAATAGATTAAAATACACTCGTATACAAATTAATTTTTTATAGATCGTCTGCTCAATCTTCCAGCGACATAAAAGTGCTAACTGACAGTTTGGATTTAAACTGAAAAATATGCATAGGTAAATCGTTCAGGCCAATCGTCTCTGTGAAATTTATTTTGATAAATAAACTGGGTGGTTTAACTGAAATTGTCTAGTACATGATGTTCTTAAAATTTAGAATCTTAGCCTTTGCTTAAGAATAATCTAAAAAAAATATCTGCCCCAAAATGCCTGTCATTTGGCGCAGTAGTGTAAGTTCGCATTTGAAAAGTGCACACAATAAGCTTATGGTGTAATTCTTTTATATGATAGAGAATCAACGTTTTCGATTTCGTTGCAGAACACGACAACAGCATCACCGGATGGCAGTACGACAACAACAACGGAAAGGTATCGGATATCCCGATACCAATTCGGGCGAATACTTGGCCGTAACTTTCGTGGACTCAAGAGGCTACTCGACATCGAGTGGAACGATGCTCTCAATGTAAGAACTCACTACGCCTAATCTCGGTTCTGCACTTGGAGTGGACACTTTGTATCCTTTCTTACTGAAAACTTTATCCTTACGATTTTCTTGTTTATTTTCGTTTATTTCGATGCACGACGAACGGTGTATTTTCATTTCAGTTCCTTATTTTTGGTTTTTCGTTTTCGTTGCAGCAATCCAAATACAATATCAGGGACTATCAGGGGGAAGTTAAGAATGCTGTTGCCAACTATGCTGAATTCGAGAAAGATTCGAGAACGAAGCGGGAAAATGTGGGACGGTGGACGTGAACGGACGTTGGGAGACGAAAAGTTTTCAACTTGAGTCGACAAATGCGGATTACCTGGACACTTAACCTGAACACAATTTTGCCAATCTTGTTCTGTGATAATTTAGAAACTAGTATTAAATAGACAAATGCATTCCCAGGAGGTTTGAGAGAAAATTGAAGAAGTTTTATAAATGGTCGTGGTTTTCAATTGAATAGTAGAAATCTGCACAATATGTACATGCACATTGTGCTTATTGTCGAAGTTATTAAATTATTTAAGTCTACTGCTTTCCGCAGACTTACTCGCATACCTGCCTCTTGGTATTTATTTAGAAATAGAATTGTAACTTTGTCATTACAAATAAAATATCCTGCTTAGCTTAGTGCTGAAATTGAACTCAATAATTGTTTTTACTCACTGTATTTAAATGTATTTTGTCTAGCGTTGAAAAGTATAAAATCTAAATAAATTAAAGCTTTCAAAAACAAAATCATTTGAATAAATAAATGCTTATGCCTACTGGCAGCGCTATCAATATTACTGTTATTCAACATTAGTTTGAAATAGTCGGCATTTAAACTCTCCCTCTAGCTACATTTTTATACAACTTTTAACCATTCAACATAGCTCCAAAAGAAAAATACATTCTCTATAGAATAGAATGGAAATCTCTGCTTCGTGTAGCTAAAACTGACCATTCTAGCATTTTATTTGAAGGCAGTAGCAACAATATTGGAAAAAATTGTATTCTAATAACTGAATCTATGATTTTCAAACGGGATAAGTTTAATTTTATCAATTCAATCCTGTCATCAAATGGAGAATCAAATCTAACAGATAGCAAAACAAAAATTTCAGAAGACTTTAGCAATCATTTTTCATTAGTTGGACATCAAATAACATCCTTTATTTTTACAGCTGCTTATCCAACATTGCTGCCCAGAGCCCAAAAAAAATTTATTTGTTTATTTACTTTCTGAAGAATAAATAAATTGACTTATTCTCCATTATAAACCAAATATGACTCCAAGTATTGACGGCATTCAATCAAATAAAAAATTAAGCATCACTAATCAACTTACTCTTCAGCTCATAATTAAGGAGATTGGAGCTCAAGTATAAACAATTACCGACTTATAGTCTATCGATTTCATGCTTGAAGAAGTAAACTTATAAAAAACACCCAAAATTTTCGAAAAGTGATGTAATTTTAATTTTATTGTAAAGATTAATTCTTGCCATTATATGTGAAACAAAATATTGGTTAAATGTCCATCATGAGATTTCTTACAGGACTCAATCCTTTTTAGGTAATTTTCAATGACTTTCTGGCTCATTTCGGGCAATATCTCAGCCAGTTCGTTCAAAGTTTGGGGATTGTTTATATAAACACATTTAATTTCGTATTCCCACAAAAATAATAGAAAGCAAGAATAGATCGCAGGATCTTGGAAGCTACTTTACATCAGCCAATCGCAAAATTACACGTCCTAGAAATTTCTCTTGCAAAAGAGCTCGAGTTGCTTGAGTTACCTGACCTGTTCTCCCATCTTACTGAAACCACATATTATCAAGCTAATAATCTTCGATTTCCCGTAAGTTCCACGTGTTTCCCGCATCGTGACATCCATAAAAGGACATGGCATCCCCCGACGGCCACACCTTTAATCAGATTGATCATATTCTGATTCAGAAAAGGTGGGCCTCCAGTATTTTAGATGTGCGAACCTTCCGTGGAGCCAACTGCGACTCCGACCACTACTTATGTCGAATATCACTATCGTATGAAGCCAGAGCAAGTTCAAGACGCAAGTTCGATGTCGGCAAGCCTCGAAACAAGACGATGGAAGCCGAGTATAGATCTGCTCTGGAAATGGAACTAGGTTCCACGCCTAATACTACGTCTATCAACGAGGTTTGAACTACTATCAAAAGCGCAGTGAACGTAGCAGCCGAAAAAGTAGTGGGATATACAGCCGGGCAACGCAGAAATGAATGGCTCGACGAGGAATGTGAAGCCGCGTTGGATGAAAAGAATGCGGCCTACAAAATCCACATTGAACGACCGACTAGAGCCATGAAAGGAAAATATGACGATCTTCGGAGAGTAGCTAATAGAATAATTAGACTAAGAAACGAAAGCATTTTGACACCATGCTGAATAACATGAATGACAACTTTATGGCTAACAACACTCAACAAGCGTACAAAGTAGTGAGACACTTAAAACAAGGCTTTAAACCACGAACTAGCCTATACAGGGCTGCCGATGGAAGCACCATAAGTGGCTCAGAACAGGTGAAGGAAAGATGGGCGTCCTATTTCCAGCAACTACTGAACGGAAATGTCCCCGCACCCGACGAATCGCCATCATTAATTGGCACAAACCCTGACAGTGCCTCATCTCACCCTCCTACATTAGATGAAGTCCGACAGGCCATGGACCGCTTGAAACCCAACAAAGCACCGGGCATCGATGGTATCCCCGCGGAGCTCCTGAAGACAGGCGGGATTTCCGTTTTAAGGGCAATCCATGGATTGGTGACAGGCATCTGGCAACAAGAAATGATGCCGGATGAGTGTCGAAAGAGCGTTATATGTCCCATTCACAAGAAAGGAGATAAACTGCGATGCGAAAACTACAGGGGCATACACTACTTTGAACGTCGTACAAGCTCTTGACAAAAATTTTAGAGTTAAGGATTTCTTACCACGCTGAGAAAATTCTTGGTGAATATCAAGCTGGTTTCAGACGTGGAAGATCGACAACTGACCAAATATTTACGGTCAAACAAATTTTGGAAAAATGCTGGGAATTCAACATTGATGTCCATCAAATATTCGTCGACTTCAAACAAGCGTACGACAGCATCAACTGAACTGCATTATATAACATAATATAAATTCCAGCAAAGTTGGTACGCCTAGTGAAAATGACCATGACCGACTCCACGTCACAAGTGCTGATCCAGAATAATATGACCGACTCGTTTTCGACGAATACAGGGCTAAAACAAGGGGATGGACTAGCTCCGGTACTCTTTAACTTAGCACTTGAATATGTCATCAGAAAAATCCCCGTTGACACGAGAGGAACTCTATTATTTAAGTCGACACAGCTAGTAGCTTACGCTGATGACATCAACATTATGTCACTTTCGTTCAACGACGCCAAGGAAGTATTTGTAGCTCTAGACGAAACCGCCAAGGAAGTTGGTCTGCAAATTAACGAACAAAAAACAAAAGTTATGACTCAATCAAGGAAAAGGACGCCAATAAGACAAAACATAACGATAGGGGACTATAGCCTTGAAAACGTAGACAACTTCGTGTACGTAGGGACGAACTTCTCGAAGGATGGGAATGAGCTTGACAAAATCAAACGACGAATTCAATTAGCCAATAAGACATTCTTTTCGGTGCTTCCCACTTTGAAATCTCGATGCGTATACAGGAATACGAAGCTTCGCATCTATAAAACAATTATCAGATCTGTGCTATGCTACGGAAGCGAAACCTGAACGCTGACGCAGGCATCTGAAAAAGCCTTGAATACGTTTGAAAGAAGGGTATTACGAAGGATCCTCGGTCCAATACGGGAAGAAGATGGATGGCGAATCTGATACAACAACGAGCTGTATTCCATATATCACGAGCCGGAAGTCTCTACCGTCATACGACTCCAAAAACTACAATGGGCTGGCCACATCGAACGAATGAGCGATAATCGAATCCCCAAACGATCTCTCAAGGGGCGAGCGAGCGGAGCCAGGCCAGTCGATAAGCCACGCAAGCGCTGGGAGGATTCTATAGATGCTGACAGCAGGTCACTTTTGAGAGCACCGAACTGGAGGACGCAGTCACTGAACCGAGACGAATGGAGGCGAAGAATTAAAGAGGCTAAGGCTCGATTCGGGCTGTAGTGCCCCAATGATGATGAATCTTCGATTTCCATCCAAAAATAATCGGTTAACATGCAGCCATAGCGCTCAGAATTGACGGTGATGGCTCATTCTTGACCGTTCTCAAAGAAATACGGCCCAATCACGCCACGAGAACATAATGCGCACCACACAGTGACTTTTTCCAGATGTAATTGATTCTCTACAATCACTTGTAGATTTTTTGAGCCCTATATTCTACAGTTCTGCTTATTAACGTATCCACAAAGCGAGAAATGAACCTCATCACTGAAGAAAATATTTTTCGAAAAATCGGCATCAACAGCTTGATATGGCAGACCTTCAGCTAAATAAATGAGATCGTGGTTGAGAGCATGGTTTTCAAGCACAAAATGCGTGGTTTTCAAGCAAATGAGAGTGTGGTTTTCAAGCACAAAATAGGTTGCCCTACCTCTATTGTCGTGGCTGTCAAAAGTATAAAAATGTGTAAAGTAAAAAGGCAATGAAAATTAGAGTTGTACGGTATTTAGAAGAGCTAAAGCTCCTTTCCGATATGCAACATGGCTTCAGAGAGCCACGTTCAACAGAAAACGCAATCTTGTAGATAAAATTTGAAAAAAAAATCAACATTGGTGTCGAAACTGGATAATAGGGTGAGATGTTTAGGAATTTTTCTTGATTTTCAAAAAAGCTTAAAACACTCTCGCAAGGTGTTATGACACTACATTAATAATGCCATTAATAATCCGAGTAGAGAGAGACAATGAATAAACATGGATATGTGCATTTTGTATGAGCGAATAGGCCTCACTAGCCAATTATGTTAAACTGTTAAATATTAATGCCATAATTAATGTGGTGTGCTATAATAATGCGGCCGGCTTCGCATTATTCAGCTGCTAGCAGCTGAAATTTTGATAAGTCGGAAATTGAATGTGTCATATTAGAATATTTGGCACATTTTAGCCTTGATTCCAGCAAACCTTCGACATTTCGATAACAGTTAATCGTCACTGTCAAAACGAACAGTTGTTTTGACTGGACTCACCTACTTGTCTCTTTCACAATAAATATTTCGATCTCTTTTCTTTTCGAATTAATAATGAGATGATTAATGCGCAAAATAATGTAGTGTCATAACAACTTAATCATTTGTGTAATGGGAATAATGCTGAACTTTTTCGGAATTGACCTACAAAATAAAACTCTGGCAGAATATCAACGTTTTTGCGGTGATATCTGTAATGGGTTTCCACAAAAAACAGTTTTGAGTTCAATTCTATTTTGAGCATACATCAACGATTTATTGTAATTGAAAGTAGCAAGCTCTTTTTTCTATGCATTCTCTGATGCGTTGAGAAGTATAAAATCTAAATAAACTAAAGCTTTCAAAAACAAAATCATTTGAATAAATAAATGCTTGTCTACTGGCAGTGCTATCAATATTACTGTTATTCAATATTAGTTTGAAATAATCGGCATCATTCAAATGGTTTATTAGTAATCAGTTGGGTGGAGCCATCTAATAACGACACCTTTTTTTATAAAATATGAGTAAGTTATTTGTAGCTCTATTTGGGGCAATGTTTGAAATTAAGCAACCAGAAAAGCTGCTGAAAGTATTAGACAGTATCACGCTGGCTAGAAATGAATAAGTTAATCATTAATATAAAAAAAAAAGTCTACCGCATAAGAACCGCTGGAAAACTGATTTTCGAAGAAATTATCTTTGAGGGACTTAAAAATGTGTAAGGCCGTAATACACTTAGCTGTAACGTAATACATTCATGTTATTATGTCAACCATTTCTTACTCAAAGTAACAAATATCATTTTCTAACAGCATCTCCTATAACACAAATGATGAAATTGTTCCCTGCCAACACAGCAGCAATAAGTGTACCATAACATGCTCGTGCTTAATCAACCTATCCTTTGAATATCGTTTTCATTCAAGGATATCATCGAAAGTTTCAGCGATTAATTTATGTCTGGGGTTGCCATCCGAAAAATTTCCGAAACTCGGAAAATTTAAACATCGGTCGCTTATTTTATTGTAAATGCTTTGTTTACGAATACAAAATGGAAGCATTTGTCGGTGCAATACTAACGAAATTGTCTGGTGCTGGCAATCATGTGTTAGCACCATAGCCAAAAATTGACCGAATCCGCTTCACGTTGAGTTAAACCTTTCCTATGAATTCCGTTTCGTTTGAATGACAACGCTGGAAGTTATAGGAGTGAATAGAATTTTAGGGCTACCACCCTCGAAAATTTTGAAATTTGCGAAACCTAAATATTTTTTGTTAATTATCATTGCAGGATCATTCACATTTGGAATTCTAACGATAACATCGCTCGATAAAGAAATATCAATAAACTACGAAAGTCAGGCACCCATTCCATGATTTTCCAACGAAATTCCTACATAATAAGAAACACAGCAAGACCCACTTATCGCATGAATTTCGTTTTGATTTCGTTACTGCATCGGATGTTAGAGGGGAAGACCTTTATTTTCTTGAGCAAATTTACAATATTTAGGAGACAAAATTGCCATATTTGGCATCCTTATGCCAATTTTTCAACCAAATTTCTATCGAATCTCACTTAGGGTAAAGTTCAGCAACTGTGTGAATTTTCTTAAAATTTGTTGGCTAAATCGGAAACTGTCAGCCAAAAACCATTTTTTTTCTCGGTGATTTTTCAAGATGGCACCACTGCCACAGTGTTTCCCGTATTTCAAAATCACTTCTATCAGACTTTGTCCTAGCTAATACCAATATGTTCTGTAAATTTAATATTGATCACATTATCCGGTCGTCAGTTCTCGTGAACAGACATTTTGAGTGGTGAAATTAGAAGTAATTTGATTATGGGTTGCCGTTCTTGAGCAAAGCGGAATTCTGAACATTTTGGTGGTGGGCAAAGATAAAAATTGATAAATTATTTGCATTTCTTTTCAAAAATAAAAAAATTGTCAGGAATGTTGATCATTTGAAGAATTTTTTCAGGAGCCTACGTGGACAGTCTTGAAAGTCCATGTGTGTAAAGTTTTAGTTAACATCAATACGCTTTGCGAATTTCGCGATGATCCATTGTTTTTGCCAGAAGCTATGACAAATCGAAATTTGAAAAAAATCCCTTAGGCTTTCAGCCTCCACACAAGGCAAACAATTTCTTTTTTTTTAGCATGAGCAAGCATATAACATAGCAAGTTTTCATTTTCAGAAGTTACTTTTAGCAAAAATGTACTCCGCATAGAAATATGAGGGTACATGAAAATATACTAAAATGCCCGCCGTCGCCAAAGGGTTAGAGATATCTTAATTCTGGCAAATCATGGACCTACCTGTTATATACATCTATGTTCTCCAAAAGGTTTAGCTTGATCACCAGAGATTAACTTCCTTAATTATTTTTCTGATATATATATATATATATATATATATATATATATATATATATATATATATATGTATATATATATATATATATATATATATATATATATATATATATATATATATATATATATATATATATATATATATATATGTTAATATATAGTGCCGTGAAAAACATTAGCAACGCATGGTTTGAGATAATAAAGATGCAAAAAAAATGGAAGAAACTATTTATTTTCAGATTTTCGTTTTTTTTATTCTTGTCAAGCACAGTGAGGTTAAGTAAATAAAAACAAAAGACATTTTTTTTTACTACCAAAACTATAATATTTATGAAAATTTTATAATCCATTCATTTTGCGCGCGTGCAAAACAACAGAAACGCTTGTGTCAACTCTGCTAAAATAACGGTAAATATAAGTTGGTTCAAATTTGTTAAGTTTGCATGGTAGCCTGCAGTGAGAATTAACCAAATTAGTTTAGTTTCGTACCACTCGTAAGCAATGGGTCCGATTTCGCAAATCGTTTAAAATATGGCAACTACGATATATAGTAGTGAGTTTAAATTAAAACTAGTTCAAGAAGTACAGGCTTTAAATGCGCAATTCAGCGTTGCAAAGAAATATGGCATTAGCAGATCAATCGTAAGACGAATACTTATGAAATTTCGGGAAACGACACACAAAGACGATACATATAGGCGGTCGACTGTCACCGTTATCTTTAACGCGCACGAAAAACCCTTTTCCCCTAACTGGGACGCAAGGGCGGCAATCTTTGGGCGGCTTTAGCTCGCGGAGAAGAAAGGTCGCGAGTGGGCGCCACTCGCTTCTATTACCAAGAATTGCCTCACTACCGTCGCCCTGAAGCGAGAAGAGGTAGACGGCGTACTATATTCGACACTAACCCCAATCACGGCAATTATAACCGGCGCAATTACGATTCAACACTTTATTACTACTTTACGCACAATGTTCGTATTAATCTTACCGCGTTACCATGTAATGGTAACCAACTTCTTAATTCTCGAATTCATACATCGATAACTCTATAATACATATAATGCTTAATAATATCTAACCTGGATTCTACACCAATTGTCGATGCTGGATCGCCGCGATGCGAACGTTCTCCCTCGATGGGGCCCTTTTCCGCCGACTGTTACTTGTGCCAACAGGAATTCGATATCACGCTGTTCTCCGAAATCTGTTCTACTCGATCAGCTACCACTTCCCGGCTTCGCGAATTTTTTTCCTCCGAACAATGATCTTCCCGTCTATTTCCCAATATATCAGTTCAGGTCAAAATCGATTAACTCGAGATACTCGCTCCTACTGTCGATTATACTCGTATCTTGAAAACCCTCGTCGTCAGGCACCCTCAATGTTAATTCGATGTTCGAGTTTTCGGAAAGAAATGGATAGAAAAAGATAATCCCAATTAAAATCCGCAGCAATCTAACACCTCCAATCACTCACCCGGCTCCAATCAGAAAGAACGATTTTGCGCTTCCCGGTGCCCAGGAAGACTTTTGGCGGCAGCGGGATTTTCAAATTCCGCTGATCGAACTCAACAGAGTTCATTCTCCTTTCACCGGGTGTTGAATTTTACATTTCACCACGCGATCCGATTCGGGACGGTCCGATTTTGGAACATCTTAACTGACGTTTTCCCTTCATGACATTTCGACATATCAACATTTGTATACGTCAATTGTGTTGTCGGCAAATCAACCTGCGAGCACCACAGCCTTTCGATACATTATCAGGTGAGTAAGATTTTTGTATTTATTTTCCCCGGCTTTGACAAAAACAGATCCGCAAGCCTCTCAGTTTTCTTCCATCTAACCGCTATCAAGTGAGAATCTAGTCGGTAGTGACAGTGCTAATTCCTTCCGACACACAATGCGAAAGTTCGTTCGTGCCGCGGGTTTCGGTTGTGAGAATGCCCTGCCTCGAATGCTGATGTCGTCCTGATCTCGTTTTCCTTACGCGCAAGGCGACTATCCTTCGCGTCTCAGGTCGATCCTGTCAATAATCTCGCATTAACTTTATTCGCCTTTTGATCAGTGGCTTTTGGCTTTGGGTTAGGAAATCGGCAATTCGGCAACCGCTCGGTATCCCTCGTATGTGGGTCAATTGTTGGCCTAGGTCTGGTGTCATCGACCTTGACAGCTCGACCCATACGTTGCTCTGCCGGGTGTGTGGATTTGTGGCATAGTGATCCGACTCGGGATATCTCGTCGATATTCTGGCGTTGTAATTAGCGTCGCGATTTGGTCATTACCATTGATGGCTATGGTGTCGTTTATGTATTCAATTTAGTTGTGTTGTTCATTGTATGCTCCGTCGGCCTGATTTATGTTACTCAACTAACTGAATCACAATTAAGTTACAATCGGGAACTGTGAACTAACTTAATCTAACCTAAATTAAATCTGTGACTGCAATAGCTAATTAATTAACTTAATCCTATTTAACATTAACATCGTAAATTGCGAATATTACCTAATCTCCATCGTTCTCTTTTAGAGGACGATGGAGATTTTTTTTTTTTTTTTTTATTATTATTATGAAAAATAGCGAACCCCGTGACACCCCCCTCGCTTCAGAGAATTCAGTGGAATTCTCGGCCCAATTTTACCCGCTATGAACCGTATTTAATCTTAATTCGGAATTGAAAGTTACGTGATAATTAAGTTTTTTTTTTTTTAGCCGGTTGTAGTCCGCGCTCAGTAATGTTCTCGTATCTATAAAAATTCTGAATTGGAACATTCACTTTACGATTTCACTACACACCTTTCTCATGCATGCTTTTCTGTGTCACTAATTAGACTTGTATGGTGTCGGTATTTGTTTACCCTATATTCTATAAGATTCTAATGCAGGATGATTTGGATTTTAGGCTAAATCTGCTAAATAGACGGAAACAAAAACTGGGGGTAAACGTCTCGCCACCCAAAGAAAAGAAAAGGAAAAACTAAACCCGAAAGGAAAGGAAAAGGAAAGAAAACAACCCCGAAATATGGTAAAGGAAACAAAAAAAAAAAAAAACCCACCACCAAGGACTCGGTAATTATTTCCTGTTTATAATTAAGAACTAACATCAATTTAGATAACTAACCCCTATATAAATTTATTCTAACGACTAATCATAAAATAAATTCATCATAAAATCTAATCATTAAATTTAAATAAATTTCTATCCCACCACCCATACCTTATATTTCGAAAGTAGATTATATTCTATAATCTACTAGATTCCTTCCCGTATGCATCAATCAGCTAAAGAAAAATAACTCAAACAATTACTATAAAAGCGTGGAACTATCACATAGGTCTATCTCTATATTCAGTTAAGCTGCGAATACAATGACGCATAGTTACCTACTACCCTAACGATCTTATAATGAACCTATTACCCTAACGTTCTTATAATATAACCCACCACCACTATCTGAACTATCTTTCCCATCCTACACTAAATTCGCTTGATTCGTGCGCCCTTAGCCCGTACCGACCGATCTATCTTCACCACCTAAATATTTCTTTAAATCTTTCGCGTGCCAATTACCGACCGCTTTTCCCCTTTCGTCGACAAGCTCGAAAGTCCAGGCGGATGTTTTCGCTTTGATTGTGAAAGGACCGACGAACGTTGGAGCTAATTTCGCCGCGAAATGCTTACTAGCGTCGGATAAGACATAGTTTTTCCTCCACACTTTGTCTCCCACCTGGAAGTTTTCTGTGCGTCGGCGAAGATCATAACGTCTTTTACTGGATGAGGCGGCCTGTTGCATTCTACGAATCACCTCTTTGCGAACTTCTTCTAGAGCTTCCGCATTCTTTAAGGGCAAAAAGTCGCCCCCCGGGTCCACCGGAGGTTCTATTCCGTCTTGGTACGTGACCATCTCTCTTCCGAAATTCAAGAAATATGGAGAAAAGCCTGTGATCTCGTGTTTGTAAGTCCGCAAGGCGCAGGCGATCTTAGCTAGATGCGTATCCCACAGTCGATGGTTATCGGACGCGTAACATCGCAACATACATTTAATGTCTTGGTTGCGTCGTTCAGCCGGGTTAGCTTGAGGGTGATATAGAGCCGTATAGCTCACACGTACGCCATAACCTTCCACCGCTTTCTTAAATTGACTTCCCCGGAACTGTACCCCATTATCACACACCAATATTCTGGGCACTCCATACACTAAAAACACCTGTTCCTCTAGCAAGCGAAACACTGCTGCCGCTGTTGCGGTTCGTACTGGTAATATTACTGAGTATTTCGTAACGTAATCTATGATGGTCAGAATATACGAATGACCCCGCGTAGATCTCGGTAACGGCCCAACTAGATCTATGCATATCATCTCCCACGGGTCCTTCGCTTCGCCTACTCGGGATGACATTAAACCCACCGGAGCCTTCCTTGTAACTTTGCAGGCCTGGCATACCTTGCACTTCTTTACGTATTCCCCGATATCCTTCTTCATTCCAGGCCAATAAAAGTTCTGAGCGACGCGCGCTAATGTCCGGTCGGCACCCATATGGCCAGCTTTCGGGTCATCATGACACCGATACAGAATGGAATCTCTTTCAGCCTTCGGTATCACCCTCTTCCAGGCTGTACCCGTCCCGTGATTGGAAAACTGTTTCCACAGCGTACCATTTATGACCTTCCACTTTGCATATTTCCGAGGGTCATTTCGAACATTTTCCACCATCCTTGCCAACCAGGAATCCGTTGCTTGGGAAGTCTCAATATCGTTCACCTCCACGATCGCCCGAGAAAGCGCATCTGGGACCAAATTATCCTTTCCCTTACGGTGGATCACCTCAAAATCAAACTGTTGGAGGCGTACTGCCCACCTCGCCAATCTACCCGTTGGATCTTTTAACTGGTTCAGCCAAACCAACGAATGGTGGTCTGTAATGACAATGAACTTGGTCCCCTTCTATGTACGGCCGGAACTTCTCAACGGCCCACAGTACCGCTAGACATTCTCTCTCGGTCACTGAATACTTTCTTTCCTGTTTGGACAGTGCACGGCTGAGGTAGCATATCACCTTTTCGCCCGTAGCATGCGCCTGGCTCAGCACAGCCCCTATTCCCACGTCTGAAGCATCAGTTTGGACCTTGAAGGGAAGTTCAAAATCTGGGCACGCTAGTATCGGAGCCGTGGACAGTTTACGTTTACACTCGACGAATGCCCGCTCACAGTCAGTGGACCAACAGAACTTGCGTCCTTTTTTAAGTAGGTCGCTCAGCGGCGCAACCATGGTGGCATGGTTCGGGATAAACCGCCGATACCAAGACACCATGCCCAGCAACTGCCTAACTTGCTTAACCATCTTAGGCCGCGGGAACTCGCTGATGGCCTCCACTTTCTCGGAGTCTACCTGTAGCCCCTCCTCGTTCACCACATATCCCAGATATTTAAGCTGCGGCCTGCAGAATTGACATTTCTCTTTCGAAACGCGTAGCCCCTCCTCTCGCAGTCGTGAGAATACCTCTCGCAGTACCTCCACATGTCGATCAAAGGTGTCCGTCACCACAATTATATCATCGAGATACGTGAAAACGTATGGCTCGAGAGTCGGACCCAGGACGGTATCAATTAGGCGCTGCCACGTTGCACCCGAATTGTGGAGTCCGAAAGGCATTCGCAAAAAATGAAAGAGGCCCCTCCCCGGTACCGTAAATGCCGTATATGGCTGTGAATTTGTCGCCATGGGTACTTGCCAGTACGCTGACTTCACATCCAGCGTAGACAAATACCTCGCATTCCGTAGCTTGTCTAGCGTTGCTGCGATATATGGCAAGGGGTACGCGTCTTTTTCCGATACTGAATTCAGTTTTCTGAAATCCACACAGAACCTATATCGTCCATCCTTCTTCCGGACTAACAAAATTGGTGACGACCAGGGACTCGCCGATGGCTCCACTACCCCCATCTCCAGCATCTCATCCAGCTCTGAGTTTATTTGACGCTGTACTGCAGGAGAGACCGGATAATACCGCTGTTTAATCGGGGCCGCCGTCGTCTTTATCACATGCTCCACCGATTTAGCACAGCCCAAACCATCGCCCATCAATCGGAACTGTTCCTCCAACAGCCCTGCCAGAGCCTCTGCCTCCGCCTCCGATAGATGAGATTGACTCCGTAGCGACTTACTCGTTCCAGCCTCTGCCGCAGCTACCGACGTCCACTGTCGTCCCTTCATGTCCAAAACGACACCAAACCGCTCCCAAAAGTCAACTCCCAAAATAACTTGCTGAGGAATGTTTGGGATTACTAACACCTCCAGCAAATAACGACGTCCGTTCAAGGCGAAATTCAACTTCACCGCTCCTGATACCGAACACATATCGCCGTTGGCGAGTCGTACCTCACAAATTCCATCACGGATCAGCGTTAATTCTTTCCCTGCTAATAGTGACCATCCCTTCTCCCCTATGATCGTGCGACTTGCCCCTGAGTCTAACAATCCTTCCATGATCACGCCCTCTATTTCCACATGCAAGTGCGGGCGACTATCATGGTCATTTTCTGCCAGCGCGTAGTCTACCTTTGGGGAATGTCCCGACCGCTGCGGCCTATTCTTAGTGCTCCCTTGGCCGCCTAGTGAGCACGCTGATCGTTTCCCGACCCCTGTATCCTACCCCGATTTCGGCCCTCCTGGCTGCTACCGCTCGCCTGACAATTCGGACACGCAGATCGCATCACCCCTTGGCGACCACACCCGAAACAACGCCGAGGCTCCCTGCACTCTCGGGACATGTGCCCTTCACGCTTGCAGTTCCAACACTGTACCTGTCGCTGTCCCGCCAACGCTGCCACTTGATCCGCGATTCCCGGGCCCACATACGCTAGATGGGGCTCCAAACAACGCCTAGAGCGCGTGTTTGGTGGTACAAAAGCCGCTATTGATGCCCTGGTAGCATCCAAAGTCCGACCCAACTTTACTAACTCCGCAATCGACTCGACCGGAGTCAAACAGAGCTTCTGCTGGTAAAATGGTGCGATGTTGCGTCGCAGAACGCGCAGCTTTTCCTGCTCCGTGCAGTTAACCTTAAGGCGACTGAACAAGCGCTCCATGGTCGCCACGTACACCCCCATGGACTCACTTTCTCCCATCGTTCTCTTCCGGATCTCGTCCCACAAACGGTCCTCGTAGTCAGACGGCAGGAACTCTGCTTTCAGTTCTTGCATCAGTTCGTCCCAGCACTTAACCCGCGTTCGATTCGCGCGAAACCATATGAGCGCTTTTGCGTCGAAGAGATCTACCGCCGACGTAAACAGCTGTGACTTCGAAAGCCCTCGGGCCTGCCGTAACTCCTCAACGCGCTCCAAAAAGGCATTCACCGATCCACTTGAATCGCCCGTAAACTTAAGGCCCCATTTGGCCACCTCCGTCGGACTGACTACTTTAGTTTGTTGTACCGATGCTGCTTCCTGACCCACACCACTTGGTTCGGCCTCGTCGTCGCTGGGGTCTTCCACTTTCTCCACCAGTGCCCCCATCGCCATAATTAACCTATTCCGGAGCTTTTTGGCACCTCCCTTTTGCTCCAGTGTTACTGCCCGTATGTTCCCCAGTCTACGGAACCCAAACTCTATTCTACATTTCGCTTTCAGATATTCCAGGGATTCCTTGCCGCTCGTCACCCTCTCCACCAGTTCCTCGGCCTCTGTCACTTTAGCTTGCAGTTCCCGGAAATCCGCCTCAAAATCGAAAGGGTATTCGGCTTCGACATAGGAAGTGTCCATGGCGGCCTCTGTCTTCAGAGCCGCCCTCAGGGCCTTCCGCATATTGTCGACTGTGTCTGCGTCAAATCCACGAATGGCCAGCTCGTACGTGAGCTCGTCCTTAGTTAATCGATCCACCAAGGTCTTCATGGCTCGACCACGGAAATTGTTTGCGCGAAGATCCTGAAAATTCACCCTAATCACTCCCTAACAATAACACTCCCAAAAATTACTCTAAATGTATTCCTTCTGCGGAACCCGAGTTACCTTTCTACTAAAATAAACACCCGCAACCCGCTAATGATAACGCAAAATATCTAATTCACAAATAGAACCTGAAAAAGAATGGCCTCTTACTTCCTAACCTATCATATTCACGCACCCACAATTCAACCGCAATTCAAATAAGTTTAATTTTCACTATCTGCACTCACACACTTTTTCTATTCTCAACCACACACACCAAATTCAGAATTCCAATAGATATATAGATATCAATGTAACAAAATGTTTTCACAAAACGCTCAATTCAATAATATATGATCAATTCAAAAATATATTATGTCAATATTCTCCACGTAATTCGTAAAAAGTTTAACTTGCAAACTTCCTATTAGCAACAATAAACGATTTCCGCGGTAACAACTACTTTCAAATACGCTTTTCGGTTAACTTTATATGCGATTCTACGCGCCTATCCGCCTTCCCACAATTTGGGACTTGGCTCCTAAAATTTTCACGAGTACCGTTTTTTCCGTTAGTACCGTTTTAGGCCCCACGTTGGGCGCCAATTTGTCACCGTTATCTTTAACGCGCACGAAAAACCCTTTTCCCCTAACTGGGACGCAAGGGCGGCAATCTTTGGGCGGCTTTAGCTCGCGGAGAAGAAAGGTCGCGAGTGGGCGCCACTCGCTTCTATTACCAAGAATTGCCTCACTACCGTCGCCCTGAAGCGAGAAGAGGTAGACGGCGTACTATATTCGACACTAACCCCAATCACGGCAATTATAACCGGCGCAATTACGATTCAACACTTTATTACTACTTTACGCACAATGTTCGTATTAATCTTACCGCGTTACCATGTAATGGTAACCAACTTCTTAATTCTCGAATTCATACATCGATAACTCTATAATACATATAATGCTTAATAATATCTAACCTGGATTCTACACCAATTGTCGATGCTGGATCGCCGCGATGCGAACGTTCTCCCTCGATGGGGCCCTTTTCCGCCGACTGTTACTTGTGCCAACAGGAATTCGATATCACGCTGTTCTCCGAAATCTGTTCTACTCGATCAGCTACCACTTCCCGGCTTCGCGAATTTTTTTCCTCCGAACAATGATCTTCCCGTCTATTTCCCAATATATCAGTTCAGGTCAAAATCGATTAACTCGAGATACTCGCTCCTACTGTCGATTATACTCGTATCTTGAAAACCCTCGTCGTCAGGCACCCTCAATGTTAATTCGATGTTCGAGTTTTCGGAAAGAAATGGATAGAAAAAGATAATCCCAATTAAAATCCGCAGCAATCTAACACCTCCAATCACTCACCCGGCTCCAATCAGAAAGAACGATTTTGCGCTTCCCGGTGCCCAGGAAGACTTTTGGCGGCAGCGGGATTTTCAAATTCCGCTGATCGAACTCAACAGAGTTCATTCTCCTTTCACCGGGTGTTGAATTTTACATTTCACCACGCGATCCGATTCGGGACGGTCCGATTTTGGAACATCTTAACTGACGTTTTCCCTTCATGACATTTCGACATATCAACATTTGTATACGTCAATTGTGTTGTCGGCAAATCAACCTGCGAGCACCACAGCCTTTCGATACATTATCAGGTGAGTAAGATTTTTGTATTTATTTTCCCCGGCTTTGACAAAAACAGATCCGCAAGCCTCTCAGTTTTCTTCCATCTAACCGCTATCAAGTGAGAATCTAGTCGGTAGTGACAGTGCTAATTCCTTCCGACACACAATGCGAAAGTTCGTTCGTGCCGCGGGTTTCGGTTGTGAGAATGCCCTGCCTCGAATGCTGATGTCGTCCTGATCTCGTTTTCCTTACGCGCAAGGCGACTATCCTTCGCGTCTCAGGTCGATCCTGTCAATAATCTCGCATTAACTTTATTCGCCTTTTGATCAGTGGCTTTTGGCTTTGGGTTAGGAAATCGGCAATTCGGCAACCGCTCGGTATCCCTCGTATGTGGGTCAATTGTTGGCCTAGGTCTGGTGTCATCGACCTTGACAGCTCGACCCATACGTTGCTCTGCCGGGTGTGTGGATTTGTGGCATAGTGATCCGACTCGGGATATCTCGTCGATATTCTGGCGTTGTAATTAGCGTCGCGATTTGGTCATTACCATTGATGGCTATGGTGTCGTTTATGTATTCAATTTAGTTGTGTTGTTCATTGTATGCTCCGTCGGCCTGATTTATGTTACTCAACTAACTGAATCACAATTAAGTTACAATCGGGAACTGTGAACTAACTTAATCTAACCTAAATTAAATCTGTGACTGCAATAGCTAATTAATTAACTTAATCCTATTTAACATTAACATCGTAAATTGCGAATATTACCTAATCTCCATCGTTCTCTTTTAGAGGACGATGGAGATTTTTTTTTTTTTTTTTTTATTATTATTATGAAAAATAGCGAACCCCGTGACACGACCGAGAGCAACAACCGAAAGGGAAGATCGGAAAATCCTTTCCATAATCAGGAATGACCCATTCATACCCGCACCGAAAATTATCAGGACCTTGAATCTAACAGTTAATCCCAGCACTGTACGAAGGCGAGCTATACAGAGTAATTTACGAGGTTATTGTCCTGCAAAAAAGCCTTTATTGACAAAGAGACATGCCAAAAACAGGTAAATTTACCAGCTTATTTCATGGCCTATGCTATTATGAGACATCGATTGTTTAGATCAAAATTTGCTTTGGATCACGTTAATTGCTCGATTGCAAAGTGGAGAACTGTTCTGTTTAGTGATGAGAGCAAATTTAACCTGTTCAATTGCGATAGAATTCGTTTTGTTCGAAGACCAAAAGGAAAACGACTGGACCGACGACATTGCATACCTACAGTCAATTACGGAGGGAGCAGCGTTATGGTGTGGGGCTGTTTTTCGGCTAGTGGAGTGGGTCCCCTTTATGAAATCAACGGTACAATGGATCGCTTTAAATATAAAAATATTCTAGAGACGATTATGGTACCATATGCTGAGGAAGAAATGCCACTTCGATGGGAGTTTCAACAGGATAACGATCCGAAACACACTTCGAAGGTGGTAAAAGAATGATTCCAGTTAAATGGGATTCAAGTCATGGTTTGACCGGCCCAGTCGCCTAGGGTTCAACTATTGAAAATCGCTGGGATATTTTGAAGAGAAAAATTAGTGGAAGCAAATTTGGTAATAAGGTATCTTTAATGGAAGTCCTTAGAAGTGAATGGGAAAGTATTTCCCATGACATAGTTGACAGATTAATTAAATCTATGTCGGACCGTTAAATACACAAAATATTAAAATATTTAAAAAAAATACTGAACGTTGCTATTGTATTGCACGTGCGTAAAATTAATAGAATATTGATTTTTGGAAAAAATTATAGTTTTGGTAATAACAAAAAATTCTGTAAGATTTTATTTATTTAACCTTACTGTACTTGACAAAAATAAAGAGAAAAATATCTGAAAATAAAGAGGTTCTTCAATTTTTTTGCATTTTCTTTTATCTCATACCATGCGTTGCTAATGTAATATATATGATGAATTTTCGGCAAAACGAGTGTAATAGTAATTTTCTTCGAAAATCAGTAAAAAAAGTCGATTGTATCCGTTTTCCTTGAGTTTGTTAAGATTACCGTAGGAGACTTCTAGGGTTTTCATGGACAAACAATTATTTTCCTGGATAAAATGTGGCTGCTTTCCGCTCTCAGTAAACTGGACAGTTAAATATCTTGGCATAGTAATAAACTAGCATTAACGTTGGGAGGAACAGATTTAATTTCAGAAATGAAGTTTTTCCTTTTCCGTTTTCCTTTTTTGTTGAGCTTAGAACAATGCCGCCGGTAAATCAGTTGAGGATGGTATTCTTTGTCCTAGTTAAGTCCGTAGTAGAGTACGCAATCGTCAGCTGGTGAGGCTTCTGCCTAAAAAAATAATAAAAATCTGCGTGGAAAACCAATACGATACTCTACCCAATTAGTTTATTCTGTCTTTAATGCTCACAACATCGTTGACAAAACCGTGGGGCACTTCAATAGCCCAGACACCTAAATACAACAGCTGGAAACGATATATCTTATGTAGCTACACGACTTTTAAATAGATTGTCTGTCAATTTGGCGACAGCATCTGCTGATTGGCACGTTGTCGGCGTAAACTGTGTGGTTTTGGTATTCATTCAGTAAACGTGTGTAATTCGTCTGCCTTACTAATTCGTTAAAGACAGGGACACAACACTGATCATGCCCCTAATAATATCAAAACAATTAGAATTTTTTGAACCCTTTACTCTCTCGATTCTAGCCCATAACTTTTTTAAGCTCAGATTCCTCTAAGACCCACTAAGAAATTAAGTTATTTAGAAGTAAGTCGTCAGTTCTACAATGATAATGTAAGTCGACTAAAACAATCTTTCATCAAAGAACACAGTTATTTTAAGACTTTAGATTTTCGAATTAAGATCTGCAAATGACTCTAAGAAACCATTCAAACTAATGTTTGGTTGATTTACAACGATATATGAATTCATCCATTAAATGCTCAAAGATTTAAATTACTTAAAAGTGGCATTGAGAATCGTAGGTATGTTTTTGTTTAATTTTGCCCTTCTATTCTTAAAATCAGATTGAAATATGAAGAAAAGAGAATGTTAAGTGCAAATTACTTATTCCTCTTATTTATCTAGTGCGAAACATTTGAAGAAGAAAACTTTCGTCCTTTGACCATATAAAGAAGAACATTATATCAATTAGCTACTAAACCATTCAACGATCTCAAAACACAAAGAGACGATTTATTAGTCCCAACTTAGAGAAATTATTCAATTAAAGTTAATCGAGAGAATAATTGCGAATGCTACCTCTTAGCAAACACACAAATCGTTTTGGTCAAATAATATTGCAGCAGCTACAAAACGAATGATTCTAATTTCTACTGACCCAGTCATCCGTCTTGCAAAGGACTCAGCATTAATAACAATAAAATTGGTGAAAACGTGCGAATGTAAGTAAGAGGTCGAAAGAGTTCTGACAATTTAATTTACCATTTACACCCGCGCAGCTTATAAAATTTATCCATCGCGTATTCGTGGGATGGTTTGAGAGACGACTATTAATACTTGTTTGCTTCTAATCGCTAAAGGACGCCAACGAAGCGAAAAAATCCAGGATTGAGTAAACATATACGCACAATGCTGATCAAAATAGTTTTTCCAGGATATTAACATAAGAAGATAATAGACCAAATGCGAAGATAATAGACAAAATATTCAAATTGAACTTTTAACTTTTTCATAATAGTTGAACTATTAGCAGAAATTTTAGCTATTCAAATTCAGCAGCAAAATGGTAGCCTATGTATTCTCTACAGGATATTGTTAATCTTCGCAATGGCAAATACTAACATTACAGCCTTTTGTGAATTCAATAGTCTTTATTACTAAATAGTACATAAAAAACAAAGGACTTGGACGGGAGTAAAGAGAATATTGATCCAAAGTTTTATGTTACTATAAACTCTTGAAATCAATAATTAACGATTTTTTTAATTATAGCGCAAACCTTTATCAATCAGAGCTGAAATAATATAACAATTTGAAATTATTTTAATTATAGACGATAAACTACTGTCCAGTTACTATTGCGACTCAGTAGATATCGATTTCACATATTTACTTGGGCTAGTTTCTCTGTCTACTTTTCACATATGGCTGTTGAAGAATCTACCGAAGCCGTTTGATTACATTATTTGTTATCGGAGTGAAAATCTACGGATATCAATAAAAATTAGACTCACGTTCCGGAATGGTATCTGCCAATTGGAAGAAAAACTCGAATGACCGAACGGGTAGAGGTCAGGAGTGAAATGTTTACCGTTACCTACAGATATGTCTTCCCATAAGTTTCTTTCCTCAAGCTCAGGTGGGTAAGATTAAATGCTTTTGCAACCGCAAGTCTCCTCTGTACCCATGCATGTGACGTAATTGATGTTCCGGTGTGATGTACGTTAAACGGAAGTTATGGCAAACAGATATGGCTCGAAATTACTCGCAACAAATCCTTGTAGTGCCACATTTTAGCATGTGTGTGTATGGGATTTTGCTGAGAGTGGCTTGTAAAAGATTTATAGGTATGTCTTGGATAAATTAAAGTTTTTAATATGCTCTAAGATTTTTATGATTGAAATAGGTTTTTGAGCATCGTTTCAGTATAGTTTTATTTGAACAGCAACTTTGTTTGGTTATTAGGATTGAGTTTCCAGCTTGTTTATGAGAATATTTTATGCCTGATCTAAAAGCTTGAGCCTGTTTGGATGACTAAATAGTAGATACTTGTTGTGTTCCACATCTATTATTGCCATTGTTAACGATATGTGCTTCTTAATTTGACCCATCTTCTTAGTAAACATACTGAACTTGAAAAAATCATGGACCACATTTTTAAATCATTATTAATTTATAAATATATACTGTTCCGTTGCATAATTAGATAGTAAATCGAAAGTGAATTCTCCACTTCTGGATTCTACAATGCCCGATGCTGCTGCTACGACACGTGCTACAGCTGATACCGATGTTCTTTCAGTTATTGCTACAACGCGTAATAAACATAATGCGCTTGCACAAGGTACTAGTTCTTATTTTTCCAAGGGCTCTGTGAATTAGCCTTTTAATTGCTTAATGAAAGAGATATGTTTGCTGAGCCTGCAACTTCTGATGCCTTGAACTTTGGATCTTTGCAAGCCGATTCTTGTTCAAGTACACGCTTAACCTGGATTTTCTGTAACAGGGCTTGAACATCTTCAGTCTGCGCTTGATTTATCAGTACTACATCGCAATGTTTCCACTATGAACACTGATGACATTTCGATTTCCTCGTCAACTGCTTCTTTGCCATCGAATCATGCTTTAACAACAGCTCAACCTAAACCTTCAACAGGTGTCCCTCAATCCCAACGACCGGATCATGCTCTTCCGCTTCATGTTGTTGCATCCTAATCTTCACAGGTGTCTGTCTCGCGTTTTGCATACAAAGAATACTTCAGCGGAAACAAGAAGTACACTGATGTCAAACCTGATAATTCGCCGTCTCTACTTCTTTGTAAGAAGATTATCCCAGATAAACTTCTGAATCAAGAAATCGTATTGTTTGAAATATTGTTTATTGTTAGTACTGATGCTCTGCTTCTCAAATATTTCTGGTCTTTAGGCCTTCTGTTTAAGGAATTCACCAGGAAAACACGTAGAAATTTTCGTCACAGAAGGTCAAAGAGTTCTCTAACATAAAAACCACAATAAAAGTTTACTACCAGAGTGTCCGTGGTCTGAGGACTAAAATAGATGAGATCAGTTTCAACTCTACCCTATCCTGTGATGGCATTGTTTCCTTCACAGAAACCTAAGTGACTGCAGATATTTATAATAATAAACTGCTTCTTTTACATAATATGGTGCGTAAAGACTGCAACCTCGTTGCCTGTGACAAATCAAATAGCATTGGCGTCCTAATCGTAATAAATAAGGCTGCCGATTGAATAGTCTGCATTGATTTTCCTTCCCTTCCATCTCCTGTTGAATGTGTTCTTGTTCACAGTTGCCTAGCGCCATCCAAAACTATAGTTTTTACGTTCATGTCTATCCCTGTTTTAGCTTACGAACGTTTTTTGTGGAACTCTCTTCCTATCTTAACACCCAGTTTTCTACTGTTTTCCCACTGCTATGTGGATATTTCAACTTCCGAAATATAAATTATATTCTGCATTTTTGACTATCCTATCTGTCATCACAAAAAAGTTCTTATTTTGTTTCTTTGGGCTGTAAGATTTGTCAAACTTTCATATGCACATCGGTTTTACAATTGTATGTCTTCGTTACAGAATCCAATTAAGAAGAATTCAACTATACCAGGAAAGAAGTATTTATTATATTCAAGGTGTACGTGAACGATGAAATTGCTTCTTTGATAAAACATGTGGAAAAGAAAAGTGAACGTTCAGTTCAGGTGCCTGAGAACTCGACGCTCAACGCTGTTCAATAAAATAAAAACGAAGTAGCAAGCGGCTCGCGAAACCGAGGACCTCGTTTTGTATAAGAACGATGAATTGCCTAGCGCACAGGTATCTTTTGCCGTATCTGGCACTGTACAGACAACTTCACTTAGTAAGTGCGGTCGCCCGTCCCATAAGTTCTCAGGAAGATCTCCCTGTGCTCGTTCGCAATAAATCGACTGGGATTACCCCTGCTATGACCAACACGGCGTTACGTGATATCGTATGGTAGCTGTTGGCCACTCGTAGCGCCCCTCTGCGTTGAACACTCGCCATCCTAATTGGATACTTTGCAAATTTTAAGGCGGTTGCCCATATCTCCGCATCATACATCATCGTTGAATGAGCTACCGTCATAAGCAGTTTGCCTTTATTCGCACTAGGACCACAAACATTCGCCATGAGTCAGCTAAGCGAGACTATAGTTCCCAATGCCCTATCGCATGCTTTCTGGATGTGTTCCCCATAAATCAGCTTGGAGTCAAGAGTCTTTTCGAGCTATTTCGCAAACATTTTGGTCTCGACTACTTCCCCAACTTTTCGGGGTATGACGGTTGGTAGCCTTGTTTTCGTCAACATTACAATCTCAATTTTCGAGATCGCCAGCTGGAAAAAATGGTTTTTCATCCAGTCTTCAACTCTTCTCATTTGTTTGATTTAATTTAAGCCGGAAAATTGGGTTTGAAGGTAATGACAGCTGCTACATCATCAGTGTAACCTACCCAGAGCACATCTTCTGGCAATTCAAGGCACAGGAACCCGTCGTACGCAGCATTCCATAACATCTGGCTTGAGAATATACCCTTGTGCTGCTCCGGCAGTAATATTTTTTCAGATATTTCCTTGCTTCATTTAATATATAAGGCGACGGTTTTTTAGACAGTCTCGAACCCATGGCTAACAGGAATTTATGTACCTAAAAATTCCGCTCAAGTGTCTCTAAAATATCCGCCCAGCTTGCTGAATTAAAGGCATTCTGGACATCCAGCGTCACCAGAAGCACGATCGACCTGACCTGGTGGCATGCAGCGTCGGTGCGCTCTACTCCACCGATTACTTCGTAGATGGTACTTATTGTTGAGTGGCCACTACGGAATCCATGTTGATTTTTCAAAAGGCCACCAGCCCTTTGTATTGCTGCCTGTAGTCGTGGCTTGAACAGGCCTTCCAGGAGTTTCCCTGCCATATCAAGCATACAGAGAAGCCTGTTCGTAGATTTTGTGCTACGGTCTTCCTTTTCCTTTAAAATCAAAGCTAGCGGTAGCTCTTTCAAGCGTGATGGAAAGACTTCCACCAACAAACACGGACTATACATTCGCAGCAACGCTGATGGTTGGTCGTCCACCACAGCTTTCAGCAATTCCTTTGGAATGCTTTCGGGGCCAGAGGCCTTCGACTTTTCACTTTGAAGGCTGCACTACGAATTTCCGCCAGAGTGAACAAAGGAATATCTTCCTGATGGACCATGAGAGTGTTTTTACTCTCGGGTGATGCGCTAGAAAGAGCGAGTCCACGATGTACTTCAGCGTCTCTGCCTCCAATAGTAGAGGTATTCATCGACAAATCGCTTGTCACATTTGTGTTTTCCTCGCCTTGATAATCTTTCCCAGCTCTTTTTTTGTCTTTTCGTACTTTGCGATAGCTTAGGATGCTTCTGCTCTTCCGATAAATCGCACAGCCCTACTCTTGCACGCTAGATCTCTTCGCGTCAGTTTTGCTACCTCTTTGATCCGCCAATAAGCCTATTGTTTCCCAAGAGGTGGTCTCCTACGTCTCGCTTGATTTCCCTTATGGCAAAGCTCACCAGCGTAGTTCACCTCTGCCTGATCTGTCACTAGCCCCAATAGCTGTAAATTATCATAAAGCATCAATAGCTTTTGTATAATAACATTTATCGAAATGAAGTTTTTTTCATATCGGTCATTTCGTTTACAATAATCTGGACTTTAGATTCGTGATCAGCGACCTAAAAAACCCGCATATACCAATTTTTGTCAAGATCTGAAACCATTTTCAAATTCTTGTCCGCCACATTGGATCGGCAATTTTGTTTAAAATAATTTCGGATTCGTAATAAGCGACCGTCCAAATGTTAATTACACCAAGTATACCAATTTTCATTCATTCAAAGTGCATTTGAGGTTTTGACCACAATTTCGAGATGTCGTACCACTGTGCGATGATGTTCTGAATATCTTAGCTAAAAATTGATCTTCTTCTTAGGGTGCTCCGCTTTGAATAATTTACAACCTTAGCTTTTTTTCGGGCACACCCTTCTCGCTATGAAAAATAGCAAACGATTTTCCCGGCAACAAAGCTGGTACAAACTGTTTGAAAGTGTGGTTTGCAATAGAGTCCACCTTTCCGTCCAATATTTTCTAGTTCCAAAGCAGCATGTTTTCATAAAAGGCAGATCTACATTGACCAATTTGCTTTTTTTACCAATATCTTTGCATGCGCCTTGGATCAGCAAAAGCAGGTAGATGTAATATATACAGATTTGTTTAAAGTTTATGACTCTGTTAATCATTATTTTCTTCTTCTGAAATTCTAGTCCTCTAATCTCCTGGATCACTTTTTATGTTGTTGACCGTAACTGTGTCGTAACTGTCGTTTCCTGCACCTCTGTTCCTCAGAAGTTCTGCAAAGTTTGTTCAATTCTTGACCCACTGCTGTTCCTATTGTTTGACCTACCATCTTGTATACGTTCTCGATGTCTTTTGTATACAGATGACTTCAAATTACCAATACCTTCCTGATACATACCTTAGAATCCGTGCAACGTAGGTTTACCCATATAAATAAATAAATGAATAAATTGAAGCACACAAAGTTTTTCTTCACAGGTGTATCCTTTTCAAACTGCATTACCGTTTTGTTTACTCTGCTCTATGCAGCCGAGTCTCTGTTTCGATTAAAGTTTCATGTGCAGTGTTTGTATTGGTCCACTTAAATATAATACAAACAATTTGGACCCATCAAAGAAATAGTAATTCATATTTTGCATCAATTCAACGCTGGTGCATAAACTAGAATCTCTAAATTCTTGTGCAAAATGCCTTCTCTCCTGCACGTAACTATTGACTTAAATATCTTAAAGCACCATAAAAATCCAAGTGCCGTTTCATAATTTCCTTTGCCACCG
This sequence comes from Nemotelus pantherinus, assembly GCA_963978885.1. Classification (NCBI taxonomy): domain Eukaryota; kingdom Metazoa; phylum Arthropoda; class Insecta; order Diptera; family Stratiomyidae; genus Nemotelus; species Nemotelus pantherinus. The sequence continues at coordinate 98,988,395 of OZ022265.1, read as the reverse complement.
GCTGCGATTTCTCTAAATCGCGAGACAAGCATTCTGCTAGGATCTTTTGTGCTATTATTTGTTCCTCTGGCATCCATACACGAGCACAGTATAATACGGCAAATAGAATCCTCGATAATTTTGTTGGTTCGAGAGAATCAGTTCAGGAGCGGGCAAGCCAACGATTCATATCGTCGAAAACTATAGCACTCCAGTTTCCGGTCTCGTTCAACAGTGCATGTGTTTCGTCGGTGTAGAAAAATCCATTGCTCTTATGGAAGTTTGCACCGAATAAAGTTTTCGACAATCAAGCCCGTACGTGTCTTCCGGTTGTGCTTAAGTAGTAAAGCTGCCAGAAAGCTTAGTGCATTTTGTATATCAGGCGAATGTTGAGGGAGTTTGCTCAACTAATTTTTCCACAAAGTTTTTTGCCTGTTTCCTCAAAGTTCTTGTGCACGACCTTTCCATTTCGTTTTAAACAACATTTCTGAGTTATAGGGAAGTTTTATGAACACTAGCCTGAGGCGAATTTATGAACGACTTTATCCACCATACAATGTTGGCACTAAGCTACGTGTCGATGTGATGCAATTGCATCAGGTAAATATGTACGTATGTAATTATTTTTTAAACTTACCAAGTAGATTGACTCCACGTGTTGAAGTTGTGACGAAAGATACAAAGTTGTTTCGGTGTTAAGTCGAAATGCTCGCTTTGATTCAAAGCATACGGATTTAGCTTTGAAATGACTACTGATTTAACTTTGACACAGAATGTTTTTTGCTGTAACCAAAATAATAAAATGAATGATATTAACAATTGTACAAAAACTATTAACGGCGTGTTCTACCATACGATATTATTAAATTCAATTTCAATAACTATTAGAATCTTTCGATTAAAATTTGATAATTTCTCGATCGCCAAATGCAATTCTGATTTAATTTGTGGAAGTTTTAAGCAAAGTTTTCAAAAAAGTCACGAGCAAAAATGTGTAGACTCTTTATTCCACCACACGTTAAACAATAGAACCCATCACCGACTTTTTAAACTTTTTCCGTTTCGATCCCGCAAAAATTAAACGAAACTTGATACGAACAAAACATCAGCTTTTATTTTCTTGATTCTGAAGTCCAGTTTAAATTGTCCTTTATAGCTTTCACTTAGTGTTCCTTTTATCGACTAAAGTTGACGAAGCCTTCGCACTTACAACGAAACAAATATATTGTTTTGACTGATGCCATTGTACCCTTTGATTTGGATTTCGTTTTCTCGTAGACTGAGACCAATATTCAAGCTTCCAGTATATCTATGTAAGATATTGCTATCGAGCAAAAGAAGGATAAGAAAAAAACTTTGTTTTCAGCTAAAATATTTACTTCCAAGTCATTGAGTATTAACGAGATTCACGGAATTATTTCGCTTTGAAATTGAAAAGGCAGAAAAGAAAGGATTCCGGGTTGTTGTTTATTTTCTTTTCATTAGAACCAACTGTAACGAATGGCATTTGGGTTATTCCTGGATTGTAGGTTATTTGGTTTGTAGCTCGGTGATTGAAAGTACAAGAGAAAAACAATATTTTGTATTAAAGTAAATAATTTAAAGGACCGTAGACACTGCCGATTGAATAAGATGAATTGTGTATATATTTTCTCTTCAGAATTTATTTTTGTCCTCTTTAAACGAAAATAGTAAACGGCATGAATGGATAAATTCCTGATTTGAAGTCTGCGTAAAGATATATTCCTGATTTGAAGTCTTATCTTGATATATACTCGTATAGCTATGATAAAACTGTTGCAATTGCACATTCCTACAGCTGCACCATAATTTAAACTGAGATGTAAATAGTGCATTCAATAATCAAGAGAACAAGCTAATAATATCAAAGCTTATGGTGGTAGTAGAAAGTGAGCCAAATTAAAAGTTTTAAGCTAGTCAAAAGTATTTAAATACTTATTGGTATATTTTTTAAGTAAAGTAATATTACGATTTCTATTACAGAATGCATATCATTACCATCAGCGTTATAACTAGAGTCTGATCCTGGCCTCTCGCAACAAGTTTTTCCACCTAACTCAATCGGAAGACGATGTCGTACAGTTGAATAGCTAGGCCATGGTGTAGTCATAGCAGCGAATCAAGCCTCAAAATACCTGAATGGGACTTCAGCGTTAGCATCCGGTTTGGGCAAGTTAAGTTGGGAGTTGAAAAGAGCGGTTGGAAAGCCATTGATCAGTCAGGTTACCAGTATGGAGTGCAACAGAGCCGATTTGGAGACAGCACCAAGCCATAGCTGTTCTCAAACCACTAAAAGCATAGATTGAGGTGTTTACAGGCAAACATGCATCTTGCCGAAGCATCCTTTGCGGAAGTAAGTAGCAGGCTGAAATCAGGCACCTTATCTACGGGGCGGATACAAAAGCACAGTACTCAGAGAAAATTCGTTGCATAAACAAATATTTGATTGAAAATTAAATATTTTTATATATGATTTGGATTCACTCTCAGATTCAGGATTCAGATGAGGATTCACTCTCTGATCATCGCTACTTGGTGTTCTCTTTAGCCACGGATCTAACACCCGTGGTGGAAAGAAGAAACCCAAGAAACACTGATTGGCCTACGTTTAATCGGCTTCTTGCAGACAGAGCGCGTCCTAGTGGTAGGATAAAATCGCCAAAGTCAATAGAATCCCGGTTGAGCACTCTGAATAGAGACCTAATGAGTAGCTATGAAGAGGCCTGCCCAATCAGTAAGAGCAGATGTGGCAAGACGGTTCCCTGGTGGAATCGGGAACTACAGAAGCTAAGGAAAAGTACCAGGAAAATTCTCAACAGAGCTTGTAAGAGCAACAATGAGGATGACTGGATCGCCTACAGAACTTTGCAGAGAACGTATAAGAAGCTGATGAGGACCTCTAAGAGGGAATCATTTAGATCTTACTGGAAGACTGGAAGGCGCACGGAAGACGTCTAGGCTTTGCAAAGTCCTAGAGAAGGATCAATTAGCTAAGCTAGACTCTCTAAAACGCTCGGATGGTGATTTTACCAAGTCCAAAAAGGAGTCTTTGCAGACTTTACTTGGGACTCACTTCCCGGGAGCCCCGGTGATTGAGTCGCAGAAGGCAAATGCGCCTGTGACCGAAATCCCTGCTCTTCGCAGCAGTAGGAAGTGCTGGTACACAACTAGATCTGTGGTCACTAGTGAAAAGGTCAGGGATGCAATCATGTCTTTTGAAAATTTCAAATCGCCGGGCCTGGATGGTATCTATCCGGTTATGCTTAGGGAGGGAATTGACCACTTGGGGGCAGACCTGAGAGAAATCTTCTGGGCATGCCTTTCCTTGGGTTATGTTCCATCACCTTGGCGAAAGGTTAAGGTAGTTCTTATACCTAAACCGGGGAGAGATGACTATTCCGATCCAAGGAACTTTAGACCGATCAGCTTAACTTCGTTTATGTTGAAATGCCTAGAGAGACTTGTCGAACGACACATACGTACTACGGCGCTTAGGTTTAACCCTTTGAATGATGAGCAACATGCGTACCAGCGAGGAAAATCATGCGAGTCGGCCCTTCATTCTTTGGTGGCCAGAGTTGAGGGAGCGATCTCCAATGGTGAGTATGCGTTGGGGGTGTTTGTGGACATTGAAGGGGCCTTTGATTGCGCGCCCTTCGTGGAACTATGTGATGCTGCGAAAGTGCATGGCGTGGATGATGTCTTAGTTAGGTGGATTCATGCCATGCTGACGCAGAGATGGTTGCTGGCGGAAGCTGGATCCGATTGCTACTTAAGAACAGAGGCGACAAATGGATGCCCTCAAGGGGGCGTCCTATCACCGCTCCTGTGGAGTATGCTAGTCGACTCCCTGCTTAACGAACTGCAACAAGAAAGGCTGCACGCACAAGCTTATGCTGATGACGTGGCCGCACTGGCTGTCGGTAAAGATCTGAATGTGGTATGTAGAAATACACAGCGTGCATTGGATCTGATTGGCAGCTGGTGTTCGAGGCACGGCTTAACAGTGAATCCTGGTAAGACGAAACTTGTTTTGTTTACCAGGAAAAGAAAACTGAGAGAACTAGTGCTTCCAATCATGAAGGGTGTAACACTTCAACTTTCAGATGAAGTCAAATATCTTGGAGTAATCTTGGACAAAAAACTTCTCTGGAAGAAACATGTGGAAGTGAAGCTTACTCGTGCTATAAAAGCTTTCGGGCAGTGCAAGAGAGCTTTTGCTACCACATGGGGTCTAAAGCCTCGTGTAGTGATGTGGATCTACACAGCAATAATTAGGCCGATGTTCACGTACGCATCGGTGGTGTGGTGGACTATCGTGAGGCAATTGTATGCTCGGAAAAAAATAGCCACGCTGCAAAGGACGGTGTGCCTGGGTATCTGTGGTGCCATGAGCACTACTCCGGGTGCGGCCCTTGATGCGCTTCTCAATCTGTCTCCTCTCGACATTCAAGTTCAGAGTGTGGCGATGAGCTCTGCCCATAGACTGGCTCAGCTTGGCTTATGGGTAGGTGAAGACGATGTGGGGCACTGCTCTATTAGGAGGTCGATGTGTGAGATCTCTCCGATTCTCGCGATGCCTTCGGACGCTGGGGTGCCCTTCCTCGACTTCAGAAGAAGGTACGAAGTAATCCTCTTAAGCAGAAGTAACTGGGATGATCCGAATCTGTGTACGAGGGGATATTCGGAGATCTTCTTCACGGACGGCTCGAGGTCAGATAGTAGATCTGGAGCTGGTGTCTATCTACATTCATCGAATGGCAGATGGGCTTTCTCTCTTGGAGAGCACGCTTCGGTTTTTCAAGCAGAAATGTTTGCTATCCTGAGAGCTGCCTGTTGGGCAATTGAGGAAAGATGGAGGGGAAAGAGCATTGCTATTTGCAGTGACAGTCAAGCTGCACTGATGGCGCTGCGTAGACCACTGACAAACTCGAAAATTGTCCAAGAGTGCAGAGCACGATTGAACTCTGTCGCCAGATTCAATAGGGTGCATCTGCTCTGGGTACCGGGGCACTGTGGTGTTGAGGGGAATGAAATTGCTGACGTCATTGCGAAGCAAGGTTCGGAACTTCCGCTACGGGGCCCTGAACCCGCCTTGGGTGTGCCCACCGCATCTGCACGTGCCATTATTCGAAAGTGGGTAGATGATGCTCACAAAGATAGATGGACGGCTACCGGTGTGGCCAGGCACACGAAGGTATTCCTTTCAGAACCCAACCATGTGACTGCGGGATTCTTGCTCAATAAGAGCAGGAAAGTTTGCAGGGCCATGGTGGGTATTCTGACTGGACACAACTCCCTAGGAGGACATATGTACCGAATAGGTGTTGCACAGGATGACCTCTGTTCATCCTGTCTAGAAGAGGCTGACTCGGCGGAGCATTTCCTCTGTGAATGCCCAGCGTTTGCGCGTCTCAGATATCAATGCTTTGGCTGGGATGTTGCACGCATGCAGACGATAGCCTCTTTTCCCCTATCAGTGATCCTAGACTTTATCAAGAGGTCTGGGAAACTATGGTAGGCAGGGGGAAATGAGTACAATGGGTCCTTTGGTCTGAGTGCTTAGAGGCGCCAATGCGCCTCTCCCCCAACTCACACACACACACACACACATATGATTTGGCATCATTTACGTTTCTTTTTTTCTTTCGTCAAATAATCTAAACTAATTTCAAATTCAAATTCAAATTCAAATTTATTCATTATAATTAAAACTTAACAGGTTTGCTGAGACTTAATTTAGAGCTTTAAGCAATTTGCTTCTTCAACTATGAACTAAATTTAGTCTTATTCCTGAGATTAATTGAACTTAAAGTAATGAGTCAGTATAAGGAAAAATGTACAAAAACCTTATATTTAGATGATTTAATTTTTCTTATAACTAGACTAAGCTTACTTAAATCTAACTAAAATCTACTTTAGACTAGTGCTAAAACTGTCGTATTATTACTATCTATTAGTAGATTGTGCAAAAGATTGAATGAGGGCGTTGTTGCAATGGCTAGATTGTCTAATAAATTTTATCCTATGCTTTTTTATAAGGATTTTTACCTCCTTTACTCCGGTTTCGATGTGTAGCTTGCGCGTGGAATAGAAAAACGACTTATTGCAGATCATCTTGAGCCACTTGTTTTGAGCTATCTGAAGTTTGTTTATGTGGGCGTTAGCACACATGCCCCACACTGGTGCTCCGTAAAGCATCACTGGCTGTAGTACTTGTTTAACAAGAGTCATTTTATTTTTTAGTGACAATTTGGATTTGCGGTTTAACAGCGGGAAAAGGGCATGTGCGCTTTTTGCGACCTTCAGGCAAGCATTGTCCGTCTGCGCCTTGTACGTGAGTTTTTTATCAAGCGTTATACCCAAATAGGAAATTTCATCAGCCCATTCAATTGTCTGCCCCAATAAGTTGAGGCTTCGGGAAGGAAGGTTTGATGCTTTCCTCTTTTTTGAAAAATAAATTGCCTTTGTTTTGGCAGCATTGATTTTAATCTTCCATCTGAAAAAATACTGATACAATTGCATAAACGAATTTTCCAAGTTGGATATAGCTGTTTCGGGGTCAACGCTGGTAGTATATATGCAGGTGTCATCTGCAAAAATAGCCAGTTTGGAATGGCGATTTGATGGAATGTCAGCTGTGTAGAGATTAAAAAGGGTTGGACTTAAACATGATCCCTGAGGGAGTCCTGCAGGTATTACGCGGTGCGAGGAAAGACTGCTATTAACCTTTACTGCAAAATCACGATCAGTCAGAAATGACTGCACGATTTTAATGAGGTAGATAGGGACATTAAAAGTAATCATTTTGAAGAGTAGACCCTCGTGCCAGACATTGTCGAAAGCCTTTTCAATGTCTAATGTGATCAGACCTACAGATTCTTTCTCAGCGAACGACCTTTTGATATCGTGAGTAACTCGGAATAGTTGGTGGTTGGTTGAATAACCCTCGCGAAAACCGAACTGAAATTGGGGTAAAATTTGCCCACACTCCAAAAAATATTTTACGCGTTTCAGAATCACTCGCTCGAATATTTTACCAAGCGAACAAAGCAAGCTGATAGGTCTGTAGCTCTCAGGCAAAGCAGGGTTCTTGCCTGACTTGAGTATTGGAATAACCCTTGCTTGTTTCCAGGAAGTCGGAAAGTAAGATATCTTCAAGCAGGCATTAAATATAAAACAAAGTAGAACCACTGCCTTTCTGGGAAGCTTCTTGAGACATTTGTTGGGTATGCCGTCAGGTCCTGGAGCTTTGTTCGTTTTAAGCTTGCCCAGAAAAGCAATGATTTCTCTTGGTTTGCAATATACATTAGCACAGGGTGACGGTCTTTCTGGAAGTGACGTAATCGCATGTTGAACCATAGATTCTACAACAGGGTTACTCATGTTAGCTGTGAGCTGGTGGGATGTCTCAAAAGTGCTCGCAATCAGATTTGCTTTCTCTTCATTTGTATAAGCATGCTTGTTGTCTTTGTTGTGGAGAATGGGGATTTGATTGGAAGCACTTTTCCTGAATATTTTATTCAGTCTCCAGAACTGTTGCGAGCCATGGTCAAGATTTTGAAGCATATTGTTCCACCGGCTGTTACGTAGAATGAGGATCCTTTTTTGAATTAAACCTGTCAACCAAGTGGTTAAACGTTTTAAGTTAGGATCTCTGTTGCGCTGCCAACTACGCCTGATAGAATTGCGTTTCTGCATAAGAGATTTTGTGAACAGATCGATCTCAAAGCTTTGTAATCTTACACTCTTCTTTGGCGTGCTTGCTTCAATTCCAGAATAGACAGTTCCAGTTAAGTGTGCCGTAAGTGCGTCTATTTGATCAGAGCTGTTAATACTGCTTAAGTTAAGTTCGCCTAGAGAAATACTCGAATTTAAATGTTCGCGAAAAACACTCCAGTTAGTTTCGTTGAATTGATATTTCTCCCGCATAGTAATATTTTTTGGTGCGTTTTGGGTTTCAATGGTAAATGATACCGGGAGATGTGGAGATGAAAGAGCCTGCAGCGTAAAAGGCGTGGTAATAGGTACTAAACCATCACTTATAACCAAATCCAGGACGGAACCAGCGCCCGCAGGGGAGAAAAACGTCGGACTATGTGTTGAATGTATGAGCAGATTTCTCTCTTGCGTGAACTCATACAGTATACGACCGCATTTGTTGGAAGACTTACAATTCCAATACTTATGCCGGGCATTCAGATCTCCACAGAGCAGAAATCTCCGATGATCCTTAGTGAGTCGCTTTAATTCTCTTCCAAACTGGGCGATCTTTTCCGGATTTAATTTTGTCCCCGGGAAATAGCAAACAATGATTTTCAAATTACTATCAATTTCGATACCAAGAACCTCAATAGCTGACGTTTTTGGTATTGAAATCAATTTATGATTGATTGTTTTAAGTACCGCAATTGCAACGCCGCCACCTATCCTATCTATTCTATCTGCTCTATAAATATAGTAGTCGGGATGAGATATTTTATCTCTCGCCGTCAACCATGTTTCTGTAAACAAGAAAATATCTATTTTCTGATTGACAGCTAGATCAAATGCCTCATCTTTCTTACTCCTAATGCTCTGAGCATTCCAAAGCAACATATTTAAAAATTTAGTCATATAAAAACTTACAGGCTAGCTTAACTAAAACATTGAATTGGTCATGCTTGGTTTTGCAAGTTGACAAGCTTACAAGTAGCTCCTGTGCTAGCAAGATCATTACGTCAGCAGGTAATAGTTCCCCCGACGAATCATTACGTGGTACACTAGAGCTTCTTGAATGCTGAGAAGTGGATTGCTTGGCCACAGCACTGTATGAAAGCTTTTGACTTGAACTACGATTTGAGCTTTCATGTGAGCTTATGAAGGGGCTTGAATGAGTGTTTTGCCAAGCTCGTGGGCGTGCGAGATTCGGAAAATCGCCAACATTAAATTTCGGCTCTTCGCGTTTATTGGAATTGGATCTGGAATTCTTCCCCGCCAGGCTCTTTTTGATTTCAATGAATTGCTTGCGCTTAATACATTGATCGTTATTACTGGTATGTGCCTCACCACAATTAGAGCACTTAATCTTATGTGCCTCTGCTTCAGTAAGCGTGCACTCTGATAGATCATGGTCGCCGCTGCAAATCATGCACTTCATTGGTAGCTGACAATGGGAGGATCCATGCCCATACATTTGACACCTCCTACATTGTGTGGGGCCGTTTCTCTTGTTAGAGAAGTAACTCCATTTCACTAGCGTGTGCATGATTGATTTTATTTCTCTGCACGCACTTAGTTTTGTCCCCTTCTCCAAGTAGAGGAGGTAATAGAAATCATCGCGTGCTTGGGACTGCGACTTAAACTTTTTCACATCCAAGCAACGAAGCTTGTAATCGCGCTGTAGAATATTTTTAACGAATTCAGGTTGCAAGTCATGCAAGCCTGATAAAACGATTTTAACTGGACGGAGATCTGCTCTTTGATGCGTGAAAAAATTTACTTTTTTGGCGGTAATATGCTTCCGAACTGTTTCGAAGTCTTCAACTGTCTTGAGGAACAGTCTCCTGCCTATTGACATCATTTTGATGTCGAAATTTTCAATTTTGAGATTTTCCATCATAGCGATGATGGAATCTCTCTGCAAATCGGTGAATGTTATTGGAGGGGCTCTCACCTTTCTGGGCTCCTGGGTGTTATTTCGTGACGGACCGGAATCATCATCTGGCAAGTTAGCTAGCAGCTGGAACTGGTTTGTTGATACCGTCTTTTCCGTACGGCGCATTTTGAATTGGTCCCTTAATAATGGTCTTACCGGGGAATCTTCCCGGCTACGTTTTTTCCCCTCCTGGGTTCCTGTCAACCTGAACCGCAACTTCACTTCACTTCTTATTAAAATGTAAAGTTTTGATGAGTCAGTAAAACTTAAAATAGAAAATGGAACTGTTTTCCGAAGACAACTAAATTCGCGCTTGTTAGAGATATACTAGTGTTCGCTTTGAATGCTAACACGAGGAAACTAATTTCAATATCGCTGTAACAAAGCAAGTCTTGTTTAGCACAAAACACATTCAATGCTGATTATTTTTTTACAAAATTTTAGATTAATGTATTTGTTTTTGATTGCATGGTTTTTAATATTATCAGATCAGTGTTAAGTTTTTAAGTAAAAAAATGTTCTTATTAGAATAAACTGGTGAATTTTTGTATTAAATGTTTAATACCGCAGGAGTGGTGCAAATCCAAATACCGCAGGAGTGGTGCAAATCCATCATATGCCCTATCCACAAAAAAAGGAGACAAACTTCGGTGCGAAAACTACAGAGGCATATCGCTACTTTGTACATCCTATAAGATACTGACGAAAATATTAAAAGATAAAATAAATGTATACACAGAAAAGGTCTTTGGGGAGTACCAAGGAGGCTTTAGGTCTGGTCGATCAACTACGGATCAGCTCTTCACAGTCAAACAAGTGCTTGAAAAATGCTGGGAATTTAACATCGACGTCCACCAGATTTTCGTGGATTTTAAACAAGCATATGACAGTATTGACCGAAACATACTGTACAAAATAATGCTATGCTTCGGCATCCCGGTAAAACTAGTCCGGCTGACCAAAATGACGATGACGTCGACAGTATCACAAGTCAGAATCAACAACGGTCTGCCTGACGCCTTTGACACAAATGTCGGACTAAAGCAAGGAGATGGGTTGGCCCCTCTGCTGTTCAACCTAGCACTTGAGTACGTGATAAGGAAGATTCCTGTCGACACAGGGGGTACGCTTCTGTATAAGTCGAACCAGTTAGTGGCCTACGCGGATGACATTAACATCTTGTCCCGTTCCTTCACATCCGCCAAAGAACTCCTGTTGAAACTTGATCAGGAAGCCAAAGAAGTTGGCCTGAAGATCAATCAGACGAAAACAAAAATCATGACGCAAACAAGAAAGAAGACCTCCATTAGACAAAATATAATTTTGGACGAATATAATTTAGAGAATGTGGACGAATTGATATACTAAGGCTCGAAATTGACAACGAAAGGCAGTGAAACTGACGAAATTGAACGGAGAATACAGCTCGCTAATAAATTTTTCTACTCCGTTCTGGCCCTACTGAAGACCAGCTGCATACACAGGAAGACGAAGCTCCAAGTCTACAAATCAATCATCAGACCTGTGTTGTGCTACGGATGTGAAACTTGGACCCTTACCCAAGCGTCCGCAAATATGTTGAATGCCTTCGAAAGACGGGTCCTCAGGCGTATAATTGGAGCTAAACAAGAGTGCGGCCAATGGCAGATAAGGTACAACCACGAGTTGTACGAGGTTTTTGGCGAGCCAGAGGTTGCAACAATAGTGAAACTCCGGAAGCTGCAATGGGCTGGTCACGTGCAACGAATGGACGAGCATCGAGTACCTGAGAAGGTATTCGATGGAAGGGCTGAGGGTCGAAGACCAGTGGGAAAACCCAGAAAACGCTGGTCTGACTCTGTCGACGAAGACTGCGCAAAGCTGATCGGCTTTCGAAATTGGAGAACGCGGTCATTGGACCGAAATAACTGGAGGCGTCACCTGCGAGAAACCAAGGCCTGAGAGGGGCTGTAGTGCTACGACGGCGACGACGATCCATATGAAGTTGAAATTAACAGAATAATTTAAAATAAAAAATATGTATTAGAATGATATGTTTAATTAGTGTTATTGTATTTTGTAGAAAATATATGCAATTTTAAAAGATTTGTTTTAATTATTTGTTGCAACGTTATTCATTCAACCCGGCGATCGCACAATTGGGTCTACGAGACCCCCGGCATTTTGAAATGCGTGCATTTTCTCTGATAATTATGTGACGTTACCTTACCGCTCAGTAGCTGTAGCAAAGGATGCCTTCTTTCCGTTTCTCACTATCAATGAGCCCTGTCGCACATGCATCATTGAATAAATGAGAAAAAAAAAACGACGAAGGGTAAGTTAGACCCAACCATACACATAATGTCGTATTCTTGTGTCGTATTTTTAAAACAAGTTTAACTCATTTAGCGTTATTACTAATGTTCAAAGAAGAATATTAGTAATAATATCACTTTGGCCACAAATTCATATTTCAATATGTATATATATATATATATATATATATATATATATATATATATATATATATATATATATATATATATATATTTATATCATTATGAAACTTAAAGGACATATTGATGTTACCAAGTTCTAAACTCGTGAAGTTTTTCATCAACGTCCTGGCAGCTCTGCAGCTACGGCAGGCATTGAAAGTGAAAACCTTCAAACCATCGAGTCCCCTGAAAAATTTTCGTCTCTTACAGTGAAAACCGGCTCATATAGAAATCTTATGCTTTGTCTATACAACCAAACTAAAACTTTTGAAATTTCACATCGGACAAAAACGGTAACCCTCCTCTAATCTACCTATATTTTTAGTATCAAAAACTTCTGTTCACGAGAACTCATGACCCAATTATTAGGTACTGCTGAAATTCACAGAATGTATTGATATTAACTAGGGCCAGGTCTGATAGAAGCGTGTTAGAAATCCGGGCTACTCTGTGCCAGTGGTGCCATCTTGAAAAATTATAAAGAAAAAACACTGCTTTTTGCCCTATGAATTCTGATTCAGCTACCAGGTTTTCATGAAATTGACACAGTAGCTGAACCTTACTCTAAGCCGTCTTTGGTAGAAATTTGGCTGAAAAATTCGGTTGGTGCTGCCAACTATGGTAATTTTGTTGCCTTGGGTTTTCAAAATTCGCTCTGGAAAATAAAGCTTTTTGGCCTGTAACTTTCAGTGCAATCATTTTTCAGAAGAAATCTGGTAAAAAAAACCATTATAGGGTTGCCAGCTATTGTTGGTTTTGTATTTATTTGCAATATCTCAATTAAGCGATTTTATCGTAAAATATTCAAATGGTAATGATTTTGTTATGACAGTAAACAACAAATATTAAGTTTACCAAAATTTGAAAACTTTTGCGACTGGTAGCTCTAAATTTATTTGCACCCCTAAAACTTCCATTGCAGTTATCGGATCAAAACGAAATTCGCAGAGTAGGTTGATTTCAATGTGAGGCAGGTGTGCAAAGGGCTGCCAGCGCGAGGCGTTTTTGGCTACTTTCGTATCAATAAATGCTTACATTAAATAGTCATATTGCGAACATTGACAATGAAAATAAGTTACCAATGTTTAAATTCGTTTTTTGACCCTAAACATGTTTCTGTCTCTATAACTTTCGACGAAATCATGCAATAAAATCAAAATCAATAGAGTTATTTGATTTTGGCGTGAGGCAATTGTGGGAGACTTTTAGTTGCAGTGCTAGTAAAGTGTTAAACCATATATATATATATATATATATATATATATATATATATATATATATATATATATATATATATATATATATATATATATATATATATATATATATATATATATATATATTGGGTTTATATATTGCAGCCCTTTGCACACCTGCCTCACATTGAAATCAACCTTGTCTGCGAATTTCGTTTTGATCCGATAACTACAATGGAAGTTTTAGGGGTGCAAATAAATTTAGAGCTACCAGTCGCAAAAGTTTTCAAATTTTGATGTTGCAAGCACTAAGCATTTTCTTTGTTCATGTTATTTATGCTGCTCTCAAAGTTTTGCAGTGTTTGGCTCTCCTAAATCTTGAAATGCTTGAAATTCTTTCCACCCTATGAGGTTAAATGCATTGTTAAGATCAAAGTGATTTTGCGTTTGAAACAGATTGGAGCACGAGTGGTAGAATATTCACTCAAAATCTGCACGATTCTTCAAGTGTTCATCGAAAATTAGTATTTCTAGCTGTTCAGGTGTGCTAGAGTCTTTGTTTATCTTTGTTTATTTAATAAGTTCGTCTTATACAGACTAAATGGATTTACATAAAAAATTTTGAAAAACAAACAAACAAATCCAACAAAGTGGAATATTTTGAGCCAGGGTCTTTTTCGAAGATGGTAAATATATATGAAAATCGAATTTATGATAAGTACTGTTAAAATTTATTTTTATGGACAAAACGGGCTCATGGAAGGCGTTGCTGGTACGATGGGAAGGGGCAGATAAAATATTGACGTGTCTCTTTCTGTGACCCCTGGTATTGAGCCCAAATATACCTAAAAGATGTTCAGAGGAAATACTCCCCATGAGGAGCTTAGCAGCAAAGATGGTTTTGAAATGTTCTTGTCTATTTTTAGGTGTGGCCATTGCCAATAACATAAGTCGATTGATGTAAGGAGGCAAGCAAATCTGACCAAGCAAACTCCTTTGATTGCGTCCTCACAAAGTCAATAGTAGATGATGGCGTTAATATGATCGTCAAGCATGAAAGTATTATTTTATATCCAGTACCCTGTCAGAACATCTTAAGGAACTGATTCTACGCGTGTGCAAGACAATGGTACACCGGTTAATTTCTGATTTGCTAGTATCATACGAAGTCCTAAGGTTATCAAGGTCAGCTTGAAGTCCTTAGTAGTCGCAAATATTGGATACCTTTTTAGAAATTTTGGCGTCATCTGCATAGAATAAAATTGAAGAATGTTTCAGGGCAGATGGGAGGTAATTTGTTTATAAAACAAATAGAAGAGGTTTTTAGTGACTTCCTAGATGGCTCAAACTAAATGACTTCTTTGTGAAACAACAGATATGACATCAATTTCTGATGAAAGGGCACCGCGGAAGGATACACATTGGGTACGGCATTCCGAAGAAGGTGCTATTCAGGAAATAAATAGCTGTGGAAAGTTACCAAAAGACAATTTACACAGCAATATGCAGCTTCGTGAAGTCAGTATAAATACAATCTATCTGAAGTTTTGCTTTGATTGATGGAATAACAGTGTTCAAGAACTCTAGCAGGTTGGTAGTTGTGGATTTGCCTTGCGTAAAACTACGTTGGAAAAGAGATAATATTGATTTGATTTATTGCTTTTTAGTGTCAAATTATTGTCCAGCTTCCTAGAAAACGCCAAAATGGTATCTTATATCTCTTATATAAATAACTCATTCTTAAAGAAAATGTTGGGAACATTTTCGAGTTGCCAGTTTAGTAACTAATGTTAGTAGAAGGCTCCGTATTGTATGCGGTACGGAAATAATTGACCATGTCGTCAAAGTTAAAAGTGGTGAGATACCCGTTGTGGTATCTCTCGGAATTAATAACATTCCAAAATCTTCTTGTCTGCTGTTGAAAAGTGGAACTAAGATCTTCTAAGGCGAATTTCAGAAGAATTTTCGTTATCGGACTGGTAAATATGTCTCATTTCTACAAAAATCAAAAGGTAAGATTGTGACGTGGCGTGTGGCGTGTGGCGCGTTGCCTTCCATTTTCATGAAACTTTTTTGCAATCGTTTGAGAAAGAGACTAGTACACAGTGAGCAAAGCATCTGATGAGAATTAAGTGAAAATTGTACACAGCCTTATTAATATCTCTTTGTGACATCACATCAATAAAAAATACATCAATTGTATCTCGCAATGAGACTATTTAGTTCATCTTGGTCAATTTTCTTAAAGTAAAATTTACATAGTGTGCTATCTAAAGGTATACTTAGAGATGTATCCATTTCTAAGATGATAACAATAGAAGCATCTTGTGTTGAATCATAGCAAAGAGATGATGATGATTATCAAACAAACCATCTCGCACGAAAAGATTAAATGGGCAGGTAACTTCAAACCTTTTATGTCATCAGACCCATATGGGATTACCTCGGCTCTGAATTATACGGGCAAATTAGTCTTTCATACCGAAGACCATGAAAAACCTGATCGCTTCATGTATATTTAGTGATATCTTTGTCAAATTTTAATTAGCCTACAAAAAGGGCAAATCGACTTTTTCAGCAATCATAAGCTGTTACAAATAATACAAACGGCGTTAAATAAGGATATCGGACGATAGAAGCAGAGGCGAGGCGTGAGTGATTCATTTAGTCATCGCTGCAGTGCTTTGTAAAAAAATATACACAAATTTATAAAAACATGTTATATTAAAACTTAATATAATAGTATTCATATTTATTCGATCAAGTTTTTCGTTCTCAAATTCATATAATATAAATATGCATGTATACTGCCCTACTAAGCATAAACGTTCTATCTGCATTTTTCTCATTTTTGAGTTATTACCGGGTTCGAAAACTACGCACTCCATTACATCATTCTACAAAATTTGAAAACCCTATCTGCTGTTGAAGTATGCTAAAATCAAATTACGAAAAATTAATTTTTCATTCAAAATTTGCCATCACAAACTGCTTAAGCTTCCTTTTAAATGGAAATACAAAATTTGATTTAGTTTCATGAGTATTTATTTAAATTATTGAGCAAAATTAAAACTTGATTGTGACTTCACATATACAAAATGAAGCGAAAAGTAATTCTTCAATGGAAAACTGTTTGTTATATGCATAAGCAACCAGCAAGCTATTTAAGTAAAAATTCCACCCTTCTTGACTTGGCGGCAAATTTCTCTATTACTAGAGCACAGAAGCTATCTTTCTTCCTAATAGACTCAAGAAGTTATTTTTCAATCGAAATAAGCGAAAGATTGCTTAATCTTTCTTCTCCCTGTGTAGATCTTTTAAAAGTGTGAATTCGTTTGAGAGCAGAGAAAGATCTTTGTATTGAATTGTAGCTAGTATAATGCAATTAAGTTTTGCTAAACAAAAGGTTTCTTTAAAAGCATTTTTCAAACTTTGTTGAAATAAAAAGCTTATCATTTGTCGTGGAGACTTTTCTGTAAACAACTTAAAGCTCGTTGTTTAATGCACAATATTCTCCGGAAATTGATATAAATTTGAATATTTTGTGAATATTTTGATTTGATATTGAATAAATTGAAGTTTATCACTTGAAGAAAACCGCGCAGATATATGGCCGCTTAATTATCTACAATAGAGAAGTATAAAACCCTATATTTCTGTTTTAACGCTTCATAATTTAATTGTTTTTGTGAAGATTACGGTAGACCAACCATATCAACTGTTTGTCACTCTTTATCGAAACCAACTTTTTGGCGATATTCTCAGCTTTCATTTTCTGCGAAACGCGCTTCAACAACTTTTTGTCCGCAGAGAAATTAATTATTTGTATTCTATAATTTTCAGTTGTGTTTACTAATCGAGAAGTGAAACACCATCTCGTTGGAGCGAAGGCTGTAATAGATTTTCGTAAATAGTCCTGGAGTGTAAATGATCTTTTGCTATTACATTCGGGAACATCATTCATTCCCTGAGACAAAAGTAAATTCAACACATGCGCGTAGCAATGAGTAAATTACGCCTTTGAAAATGTTTGTTGCAAGCCATTTAAATGATCCGACATCACAGATACACCATCATAAGTTTGGGCAACAAATTTGTCTGATATTTTGAACTCTATAGCAATTTTAGTAACGTGCAAATATAATCCGTTCGATGTTCGATCAGCACTAACATCAAAAACCCAACAAACCTCTTTTTAACGTATCCCTCTTTTTTATGCACGTTCCTCAAAACAGTTCATAGTTGGGAGCAGCATTTCACGTCTGATGTTACATGAACCATTATAAAAACGAATTCTGTTTCATCGATTTCTGACGAAATCTTCTCGACCATCAAATCACTTATGTGTATTTGAATAAGCTCATTTTGGATGTCACTTGAAGTTCCTTTAAAAACAGTTGCGCTCACAAAATGTTCAGCTAACACGGGACCCCATCTTTTCAAAAGATTTAGTGTTTCTATATAGTTTCCTTTTTTTCTAGGACACTTCTGTTTCGTCATACCCTCGAAAAGGAAGCTCTTGCTTAGCTCGGAAACATACAACATCCACCAACCTTTTCAAAATTTCCCTGAGTTTCATAACTTTCTGGTTATGCAACGTATTGCTGATCATCAGTGAGTTTACGAGTCTCATATCTACTCTTTGCTTCACAAAGTTATGAAGAGTTATCGCAGACTGAAGATGGCTTTCAGATTTCTCATTAGCTCTTCCCGATTTTGTAAGCCCACTCAAATTGAAAATCCGGAAGTTACCCATCAGTTTTTGGTGGTGGTTTTGCCAAACAAAATGCAAGGCCAACAGAAAAATGTTCCACTACCACTAAACCATTCATAAGTTTCATAGTTTGAAACTGTAAAATAACCCATATACGTTTTTCCCTCTCAGACACATTTGAAAATAGTTTTGGAAGTGGAGGACAAGGGCGGCCATTTTCAACGGCTATTTGTTTATCCTGGAACGAAAATGAACCAAAATGTCTTGTTTTTAAATAAAAACAAATTTCCTGTATAGATTTCATATGTTGTTTTTAGAAACACAATCGAAACTGATTTTAAACATTCAGCCACTAGAACAAGCAACTGAACTATTAAAATCTGAAATTTATTCACTTATATGAACCACAAGTGCAGCAATCGAATACAAAAACATTGTTTTGATAAGACAAAATTTATAGGTATTTCTATATATTGTACCGAAAATTCCAAATAAACTGCATTGCGAAGCGATTAAATGGGGATCAGGGCTGCCAGGTCTTCTGGCTTGAATTACCGTACAAATGTTCAAAAATTACCTGATTTCCACTTTTTTACCGTACACCATTACTTTGTACTTGTGTAAACCTAAATACTTGAGTTTTTGATAGATTCTCCATGAATATGATTCTTTTATTTGTTAATCATAATATAGTTTTTTTGGGGTCCATGTTTATCATTTTGCAACTTGTGAGCAAGAAGGAAATAGAACGCGGCTACAAAAATAGTCCAGCTTTTCGGTCGAAATACAAAAACAGGTGGGTTTTCAGACAAAAACTAGAATTTATTCGAGGAACTATTTTATTACTAACAAAATTTATTAACATTTTTTTTCCTATACGGAAAACATAAATTGATTCACGCACTTTTTTACTTCCATGCAAGTACAATAAGCTGTGCATACATAACAGACAAGTACCTACCTATTTGTAAATATCTTGATTAAATGTTTTGTACATACTTTCTGGAGGGTTAATTTCATACAAGTGGAGTCACCGATACATTCTGACGTTAATATTGTTAATATTCATTTTAATCCTATTTTTCGTTTTGATTAAATTAAGTTTCGAAAAAATCCTTTCACAATCAGCGTTTGAATGATGTAAACAAAGAAAATCTAACTGGACAGGACAGCAAATTCTCGTTTTCCAGCTTCATCTATAAATTTTACCCAAATTATAATAAAAGCAACAAATTTCATCGTCAATCGGCAATCGTGGAAAAATTGGAAGCTTTCTCCACTCATCATCTAAGCCTTTACATGTTCTGGGACAAAAGCTGCATAATTATTTTAAGGACGGGTATTCGTCTGTTTTTGAAACGTCTACTGCCAGCTTCTGCTTTAAAATATGCATTCCAGCCAGCCAAGAGTGGGTTGCAAGACCACATTGCTTTTTCATTTCTACGCAAGCAATCTTATCAAATTGGGTGCAATTCCGGATAAAACTTTGATTCTCCTGTTCGAAGTCGGCTACTAAATTTTGATATTTAATATGCCACAAATACTCTTCCACACAATAAGGAAGATACATTTTGGCTAAGTGGAGAAATTTTTCGTTCATAGAATGATCTATATCTTCAACTTTTACGGAGTTAGTAAAAGTTGAAAATAATCAGCACTATATCTCTGTTGAAACCCGTGAAGACCATATACGATTTTTCGGAGAATAAGCTGACGGAATGTTTCCGTTACAGCTGTTAGCAAAGTTAGGCACATTTTTTGGCAAATCCTAAAATGCTAAGGGTGTATCTACTTGAAGTATACGAAACTGCAAGTGCGTAACATTTTCGAAATAAATTTATGGGGTTGTTTAAAAATTATTTGGATGAATTTGAAAGAAGATCAGTAAACAGAAGTTGGCACAAACATACATAAAATCAGCCATATGTAGAAAAAGTCAAAATTACCGTACGGTAATAGTTCATTACCTTTATCCGTACGGTGCTTGAAAATACTGTACAAATACGGTAATTACCGTACACCTGGCAACCCTGATGGGGATCAACAAGTAAATGAGTTTTTTCTTTAATTTGTCATTATTTAAGAAATTTATTATAAGCAATCTACGAATTAATTAATTTAGTGTTTTATCCATAAAACCATCAGAATAAAAAAAAATCCCTTCCAGCGAGAAGTTTTCTGTACACTTGTACCTATTATTTTTACCAAATTCCCTTAGCAAACAAAAACTGCGAATTTTAAAGAACATTGGTCACAAGCACATTTCATTTTTCTTGGGGGGTGTGTTCAGAATTTTAGGAGGGGTGTCTCTTTGGAACAAAGGACAGGCATTTTTCTTGGGGGGTGTGTTCAGAATTTTAGGAGGGGTGTCTCTTTGGAACAAAGGACACAAAGGTCTCTTTCTGTAGGAAAATTATCCGTGTTAGGGGGGTGTATGCACTTTCCAGGGGGGGTATTAGGGGGGTGTAGGAAAATCTCTGGCGATAGGAAACCCAACGGGAAAAGTAGTGAACCAGAATCTCTGTAAGTATTTCAAGTTAGGGAAAGCAACATTTCAGCTATATTCCTAAGTTCATTTTTATTTTAATTGTAAAGTCTAGCAATGTATTTTTGTATGCTTACTCCCGAATGGATACAAAAGATGGCTGAATTAGTCCATTAATGCATTTCCCTACTAAGCACAAACGTTCTATATGCATTTTTCTCATTTTTGAGTTAACACCAGATTCGAAAGCTACATACTCTATTACATCTTTCTACAAAATTTGAAAAACCTATCTTTTGTGGAAGTATGTTAAAATCAAAGTTGAAAAATGTACTCTCCATATATTTCCAGCACATATAAAAATAAAAATCATTGAATATCTCGAAAGTTACTAAAATGTAGATACAACGTTCATGCTCAGTAGGGCAGAATGCTTTTTCCTACACTCGGATAGTATCATTTGCAGGATTGGAGAAAACGAAGAAGAAACGGCGTAGGAACGATAATCTGATTTTTCATCTACCCCTGTTCGCGTAACGTATACTACTTTGACCGATGCGCTAAACTTCCCGATGAGTTGATCATCATAAACACTCATGAAAATGCGAATGGGTGGCATAAGAGGAAATATGAATATACGGCAATTTCTTGCTTTCACACTTCGAAGCGAATCGATACGCTGAATTTGCCGATGACTTTTCCGCGGCAAAGACTTAATGTGGGTGCAAACAATACGAAAAGCGCCTCAACGAAAATTAGCGAGTTCGGGTGCGCAAGTTTTTCGTGATATGTTCCACTTGTCTTTAGCCTCCGATGTTTGTTGAAAATCAATGCGTTTGATTTTCCGATGACTGCGTTGAATGTGTGCTGTGATGGCAAGTAGTGAAAGAAGTGTATGCTGGAAAGCAACGATTGTCGCTTGGTCATCGGCGCATCTACCGATGACTGGACGCTTCGCAACTGGATAGAAGTAGCCTTTGGAAGTGCCAAACAAGACTCGTTGCACTATGGATTAATGAGAAGGGAAGCCCCTCAAGAGGTAGTGAAATGAACTTGTAAAGTACTGAGATACCGAGGTGTATTCGGGTAGCTGGTGATAGTAAAGACAGAAACAAAGACTTGGAGGAAATGTTCATCGATACCCTCAAAAGTAAGTGCATAACCAGTTTAGGATACGTCGATGACATACTGGTAATAATAACACAGTCAATTATTTTGAGATTAAGAATGAATGATGCCTTGGATGCTATGAAACATAATGGGTTTTGGAAGAGGGTCTATTCTTAAACCCTCGAAAAACCAGCAAACTAACATTCAACAGGAAACGGGAAGTTTCTGAGAACATCAGCTGCTACGAGGATATTTTGATACTGTGATAGCATGTTGCTTGTTTTACTGGGAGCTTCTTTTATTATAGATTAGGAGCGCAAATTAAAATGTAGGATTTATTGGGAAATTTAGGATGTTTAGTGTGAAAGAATAGTAAATTTTATTTTACCGAAAGTATCGTCCATCAAAGGCAAATACTATTTTCCATCTTTCAGGCGACTGACATATTCCTGAGCAAAATAATTTTTTATCTTTTTCGTCTAACCATGAACCAATCCTACGTTTGGTTTCCTCACAGGAGGTGAACTAGTGGTTAGCCAGGCTATGTGCCATCGATCGAAACAGATGCCAATCTGAAGGATCAATATTAAGGCTATAAGGTGAGTCTGGTAGCACACACAGCTCAGCTCTTCCAATGTGTCCTTGACTACTTTTGCAACATGTGACTGAGCATTGCCATATTGAAAAAATATTTGACTGTATCTTTTCGCATGTTCTTGTCATTATTCATTCAGTGCTTGGCTCAACTGCATCAATTGATATTTGCAGCGGTCACCGGTCACGGTTTCATTCAGCTAGAGCAGCTCGTAGTACACGACACCCTTCTGATCCCATCATATGCAGAACATGAGTTTGGAATCATAGATATTTGACTTGGCCGTCGATGTTGAATCACGACCACGGTATCTTTACAATTTTTACTAATGTTCGAAGAACATTAGTATTAAAATCGCTTCGCGGAAAATCGTCATATATATATATATATATATATATATATATATATATATATATATATATATATATATATATATATATATCAGCAAAACGGTTAAGAGAGATAATCTCTGAAGTGGCCGATCCGATTGAGCTAAAACTTTCGGAGAACATAGATGTAAATAACAGGTAGGTGCATGACTTGCTAAAATTCAGATATCTCAAACCTTTTGGCGGCGGCAGGCATTTAAGTGAATTTTCAGGTACACCTATATTTCTAAGCAGTGTAAATTTTTGTTAAAAAAAAGTACTAGGAATGAAAACTTATTGTGTTTGTAGTTTGTCTATGATAAAGAATGGAAAATTTTGAGCCAGGTGTAGGCGCTGAGTGCCTAAAAGTAGGCAAGGATTTTTTTCAAATTTCGATTTGTCATAACTTCTAAGGAAAACAATGGATCATCGTGAAATTTGCAGAACGTATTGATGTAAACTAGAATTTAATACACATGGACTTTTCAGACTGTGTGGGCAACTCTGTAGCTACAGTAGGCTCCTGAAAACAAATCCTTCAAATCATCGAGTCTCCTGAAAAATTTTTGATTTTTGAAAATAAATTCAAACTTTTGATAAATTTTGACTTTTGTCCACCAAGTCAAATAAACATTTCAAAAATTCCGCGGTAAACAAGAACGGCAACCCGTGATCAAATTACCTCTATTTTCAGCACCCAAAACTTCTGTTCACGAGAACTGACAATCGGATAATGCGATCAATATGAAATTTACAGAACATGTTGGTATTAACTAGGACCAGGTCTGATAGGAGCGATTTTTAAATACGGCAATGCTGTGGTAGTGGTGCCATTTGGAAAAATCACTGAGAAAAAAAACTGGTTTTTGGCCTATAGCTTTCGATTTAGCCACCAGATTTTAGCATAATTCACGCAATAGGTGAACCTTACTCTAAGATAGATTTCATAGAAATTTGGTTGAAAAATTAGTATATGGACGCTAGCTACTGCAATTTTTGTCTCTTAAATATTGTAAATTTGCTCAGGAAAATAAAGGTTTTTCCCTATAACTTCCGATGCAGTGATGAAATCAAAACGAAATTAACGTGAAAAGCATATCTTGTTGCGTTTCTAATTCTGTAGAAATTTTGTTGAAAAATCGTGAAAGGGTTGCAAGCTATGATGAATTTTGTAATTTATTGACATTTCTTTATCGAGCGATGTTGTCATAAAATTTCAAAGTGGGAATGATCCTGCAATGACAAATAACATCAAACATTTACGTTTCAAAAATTTAAAAAGTTTGGACGATGGTAACCCTAAAATTTAATTCACTCCTATAACTTACAGCGCAGACATTCAATCGAAACGAAATTCATAGGGTGGGTTTAACACAACGTGAAGCAGCTATGGTGCTAGCACATGATTGCCAGTACCGGACAATTTCGTAAATATCGCACCAACAGATGCTTCCATTTTCTATTCATAAGCAAACTATTTACAATAAAATAAGCAACCGATATTTTAATATTCCGAGCTTTGGAAATTTTATTGTTTGTTACTTGAACCAATAACCGAGTTTATTAGCTTATTCATCTGAATCATCCCCCTCCTATGGTAAGCATAATTTATGACAAACGACTTCAATTATATAAAAGCACTAAAAGATTATATAAAAGCAAAGCATCTAAGTTATATATCTATATGCTTTTAGAATCGTCAAAAATTGGTGCAACTGCACCAAGTTGTTTATATAATGTTATTTTATTTGAATATAGCTCTTTGCCCTATAGCCTCCAGTACAGTCATGGTATCATAACGAAATTCATATGACAAATTTAAATTATTGTAGACAATATTCAGCATAAATCTATTTTGAAAAATAATGATAGGGCTGCCAGCTATGATTGTTTTTGTATTTTATGAAATAGCTTTAGTAAGCGATTTTATCATAAAATTTTCAAATCGTAGTGGTCTTGTAGTGAAAATACACACCAAATACTAAGATCTAGAAAATTTGAAAGCTCTTGCGAATGGTAACCCTAAATTTCTTTGTATCCCTATTACTTCCAATGCAGTGATCGGATCAACACGAAATTCGCAGAGCAGGTTGACTTCAACGTGAGACAGATAGGACTGCTAGCACGAGGTGTTTTTGTTATTTTGGTACCAATAAATGCTTGCATTAAGTATTCACATCGCGAATATACAATATATAACAATATATATGACAATACGTACAATATATAATAGATAAGACAATAACAACAGTATAACAACAATATATAACAATACACTCAAAATCTGCACAATTCCTCTACTGTTCTTCGAACATTAGTATTTCTAGCGGTTCTGATGTGCTAGGGTTTTTAAGTTTAGAGTTATATTAATGAAGAAAAAAATCTTTGTTTTATGCTGTTGAAAGAGTTGTCCAACAGCAAAAAAGTGCCTTGTAAGGCACCAAATTTCCTTGTTTTGGGATTATTTTTGTATTTGTTGTATTGTATTTGTTTGTGTATTAACAGTTGTATCTAACTCTTTGTGTTCAAACTTTTGGGCCGTTTTGGGCACTCTTTGTCTTCCATATCAAAATCACCTCTTCTAAGCTGCACCAACCACCACATGGTTGATTCGTGCTCCTAATATTTATGAACGAAACGATACTTACCAGGTGTGTAAGTATGAAACCGGAATTTGCCTATAGGTGGCGCTAGACGTCGATGCAGTTACCGACACATCACGTCAGCTGTGTCTTGTTATTGTTTTGATATCCGACAAAGATTTTCAACTCACAATAACTCGAGTTTCATTCAGCAGCATTAGTTTATTAGAGATAAACATGTCGAGTTTTGTGCCAACAAATTACGATTTGCGGACAGCACTACTTTTCTGTTTTCGTCTGAAGAAAACCGCAGCCGAATCGCATCGAATGCTTGTGGAGGCGTTTGGTGAGCATGCTCTTGGTAAAACACAGTGTTTTGAGTGGTTCAAACGGTTCAAAAGTGGTGATTTTGACGTGAGGAACAAAGAACGTGGAAGACCACCGAAAAAGTTTGAAGACACTGACCTGCAAGCCTTGTTGGACGAAGACGACGCTCAAACACAACAACAACTGGCGGATCAGTTAAAGGTGACCCAAAAAGCCATCTCCTTTCGGTTGAAAGCCATGGGAAAGATACAAAAGGTGTAGAAATGGGTTTCACATGAACTCAACGAAAGACAGCAGGAAAACCGCAAAACATCATGCGAAATGCTGCTCGCCAGGTTCAAAAGAAAGTCATTTTTACATCAAATTGTGACTGGCGATAAAAAGTGGATATATTTCCAGAATCATAAGCGCAAAAAGTCATGGGTTACTCCGGGTGAATCATCAACATCGACGGCAAGACCAAACCACTACGAACGAAAGACAATGCTGTGTGTTTGGTGGGATCAGAAGGGCGTAATCTACTACGAGCTGCTGAAACTTGGGGAAACTGTCAATACTCAACGCTATCGACAACAAATGACCGACTTGGATCGAGTTTTGCGAGAAAAGCGACCAGAATACCAACAAAGACAACACAAGGTGATTTTGCTGAAATGATAATGCACCAGCACACAAAGCAAAACAGGTCCAGGAAACGATAGAGTCGTTCCGTTGGGAGATTCTTCAGCACGCGCCTTACTCATCGGACCTTGCCCCCTCCGATTACTACTTGTTTGCATCGATGGGACACGCACTTGCTGAGCAGCGCTTTACTTCTTACGAAGATGTACGAAAATGACTCGATGACTGGTTTGCCTCAAAAGAACAACAGTTCTTTTGGCGCGGAATCCACAAATTGCCAGGAAGATGGGAAAAATGTATAGATAGCGATGGACAATACTTTGAATAAGTTACTTTGTATAATATCATTACAATAAACGCGTATTTTCTGTACGAAAATTCCGGTTTCATACTTTCACACCTGGTAGTAGGAAGGCTAGACTTGTATATGAAGTACCTCTATTTGGTCATTTAAAATCGGCAATATTTTCTATACTTTTTTTTATCGGTATTAAGAATTTAAAACGAAACGAACCAGCGTTAAAGTTAAAGCTGTGAGCAAATAATATTACATGTTTGACGTTGAATAACATTCTGGCAAGATGATATGAACGTAAATTTATATAATTTAGCTTTTTTAGTTTCTAAGCAAAGTAAAGCCAGACCATGAAAACTAGAAACATTAAAATTATATTTATGGTAAAAGGGCAAATAAATTAGCTGCAGCTACTTAAATTTTCTTAACAGTTCGAACATACTTCAGTTTTATGCAATATGCGAGCAACACCAAATTGTTGCCTTCATCAAATTTTTGATAATGCTCATATCTAATTCGTTCAGTGTTCTCAATTAAAATTCAAAATATCAAGGATAATTAACACTCGTCACTTTAACTTATAATCAATTAATCAAACTGTATTTTTTCTGAAAATAAATCAGGTGCTTAGTCCTTCCTAGCGTCGATCCTTGCTTCGGACCTGACTTCAGTTGTTTTATCTAAGCGGAATGCTCTTATCGGGGCCACAGATGTCGCAGCATGACAATGAAGTACTTCGGCCGGAAAAAGGTCATTTGATGTTGGCAAGGTATTAGGCGGAAAGAACCATCAACGATGCCGTGGCTAAGCTAAACGAACGTCAAAGTTTAAATTGAATCACAGGCCAAACGGTGTATTGATTAAAAGGTTTTTTTTTCTGTATCGCGTATAAATTTCGCAGGACTATGAACGGGCAAATCAGCAAAAGGGGATTAGAGATAAAGTACTGCTGACGAATGGCTATCGACACGTTCCGTCGATTGGCATGAAGTGGAATATTATTGCTTAAAGGGTATTAAAATATTATGTGATGGTAATCGTTGGACTCAGTATTTTTTTATCGCTGGTATTGGTTGCATGTTTTTGCTGAAAATTCATTCGAGCTTTTTTCACTTCACTGACACATTTTTTCTCTCTTTACATAATTTATTTTCAGTTCGAACATTCCAACAGTTTGCTGCATTTATTTTTTTATTAGAAAGACATTCCTTTGACACCTTTAATTGCATATTCAATATCGAGAAGAGGTTACTGATAATTATTAAATATTTCTGAAGCATTAACGGTGTAAAATATCTTATCTTCTCTACGATAGGAAAATTTTTCATGGCATCTTAACTTGCTGATCTAAATGAAGTTTTCAAAGATTTTAAGGACATAGGCTTCATTGAACTTTTGTGACATCACCCCTGAAAGCTTGCAGTGCGTCTGTAAGTTTTTCAAAATTTTATATAAACTGAGATGTTCAATTGAGGTGAATAGTCAATAGTAGGGGAGCCCGGGATGCTAAATTTGCAATTACTAAAACGGCCCACAGACACGGAGATCTAGTCGTCGACTGGGTCTCAATTGATTTGCCACAGACACAGAGAATGTAATCGCAACTTGAATTGCAATCTCATTCGAACGTTGTTTTCGTGGAGGCAATACGCGCTTTGGAATGGGTGTTTTCACGTCATTTTCGTTGTAAGAAAACGGAGGACATATGTACATTGTAAGCATAGTTAGCAAATGATGTTTTACGTAAAGTAATTTCGAACAGGATATATGAGGTATTTGTACTCGGATATATGAGGTATTTGTACTTTCTGCTTCAAGAATCTGTAACCTAGTCATAGATCCCTCTAAATAATTTTTAATTGGCGGTCATCATAACCAGGCATTGATTGTTCGTATTAGGGGTGTCGGAACTGATTTTCGAAGAAAATTATAAATTTGTATGTATCATGAGCTGGCAGCAATTGTGCCTTAATAGGGTTTAAAATTATGTTTCACGTAAAGTTATTTCGAACAGGTATGTACGGGTATCTAGGTATTCGTACTTTCTGGTATCAGTCACATGTAGCCCTCTAAATACTTTTTTATTGAATTTTAATTGGCGGTCATCATAGGCAAGCAGCACTGAAAATGAACTAAATATCCGTTGCTGCCAAAGAAAAGATATGATTGTTCCACATCTATTCTTTTCGTTCATAAATATTTCCTGAAATAATAAAACATTAACGGGATCATGAGGTATGCTAACTGACTCTTGTTGAGCGTACTCATACACAATTCAGTCCGTTAAACCAATGATTTCGAATTATGTTACCATTACGTAACACTAAATTCAAATGAGATCTCCATTCTAGTCTCAAAATCACCACAGACACAGCAACGTGTTCGTCGACCGGTAGCTCCGCCCACCAAATATCAAAATTTTTCGATATTTACTGCAGCCGTTGCAGAGACTAAAAATGCAACCTGAGACTAGCCCACAGACAGAGATTTTCGTTGCAGATATCGCATATTGCAGATCTAGTTGTCGACGAGATCTCTCGTCTGTGGGCCGTTTAAAGCGTCATGGGGACCTATTGAATATTGAAGATTAGGTTCTAAAATGAAAAAAAGCTTATGTCAAGTTTTCCATTTTAGTGAGGGGGAGAGCGTGTAAAAATTTTCAAAAACGTAAAAAAAAACAGTCACATGGAAGACATTCATAGTGTATACGCGCTTTGTCTTTCTGATAACCGATAGACATTAATCTGACGATTAACTAGTGGGAGATGGCCGTAAAAAGGGGTAAAAAAGCAAAAACAAAAAAAGTTATTCGAGCGTGTCAGATATTCAGAGGGAATGTTAAGTGAACTCAAAAAAGTGTCCTATTTAAATGACTGACGATTTGGATTTGGAGGTATGCTAACTGGAGGTATGCTAACTGGTACGTGACCAAAAGTCATGACTGAATTTTGAAAATGTAAAAAAAAACCTCACCTCGAAATACTCGAGCGCGTCAGATTTTTATACAGAGCGTTCAACTTGATGTCTTAGTTGTCCTTAATGATAATCTGACAATTATATGGAGGGATATTGTTAGTCTGACAATTTGAAAAAAAAAATTTCGTTTCTTTTTATTTTTGGATGAAATAAAAACAATATGTACATATATATGTATGTATATATATATATATATATATATATATATATATATATATATATATATATATATATATATATATATATATATATATATATATATATATATATATATATATACATATAATACGCTTGTGCACATTTCTTCACAGGCATGCGATGTATTTTGTTCGCAATATATGTTGCTGTAGCTCTGATCGGCAAGGTGGCAAATTACAAGCGTCCTAATTACGCACATTTAATGAGAAGGGCTGAGATGTATCAAATACTTTGTAGGTTTTATTAAATATTTCCATCCTAGCACTGTTGACATTAGCAATTTTATAATTCGGACAAATGGCACATGAAAGATTCCATGATGAGAGATAATTCTTCAATATCAAAAGCTTCAGACCCCAAGTTTGCAAATGCTTTTTGAAAAGTTTCAGATTCCATTAAAATCTGTAAAGACATGTTTTGCCTCGCCTGTGAAAAGCTGGGTTGTAATCACATCTCATTTTAAAAACACAACAAACAAACCAAAGCGTCGTACATCTACAAAAACGAAAAAGTCATTGATAGAGAAAGATTGAGAAGGAAGAGAGGCGCGGAGTGGGGAATACACAGTTCTCAGCATCTATACGCTTCATCATTTATTGATGGTTTTAGCTACATCACCCCATGAAATCCGTCAGATTATATGTTTTTCGTAATCCTGATCGGATTTCCTTCAAATTAAAAAAAAAATCAATCGCGCTCGAGTATTTCGAGGTGAGGTTTTTTTTTACAACTTTGTGACTCGCCCATTTCCTTATGTCACGCTCAAATTGTCAGATTATTGAAATATACTCTTTTCGAGATGTACTTAACTTACCTTGTCTTAATCTGACGCGCTCGAGTTTTTCTGAGGATCAATTTTTTTTTACTAATCTGACGGGCTGCCCTCAACGCACCCCACTATATTAAGAGCTCATATATGGTAGGGTACATTACAGGGTGCAAGGCTTCTCCCCATATGATTTTCTGACGCGCTCGAGTAACGCGCAAAATCCCCGCTTGGGCTCCCCTACTACAATGATTAATTACAAATAAACCGATTCTAATGATTTTGC
The DNA here is from genome assembly GCA_963978885.1 of Nemotelus pantherinus. NCBI lineage: Eukaryota > Metazoa > Arthropoda > Insecta > Diptera > Stratiomyidae > Nemotelus > Nemotelus pantherinus. The sequence goes on along the minus strand of OZ022265.1, from coordinate 98,957,762 downwards.
AAATTAGATGCTGATAGTTTATAAAATCATATTTAGCTTTTCAAATTTTAATCAGGTATTTCGAGCTAATTTTTCGTTACAAAAATATATGCATGTAATTATGATGTTTTGTAACTAAGCATTACCATTGAAGTCTGTGTTATCAAAAACATAAACCAAAAGCTGCTAGCACGGGTGGATCGCATTCGCATTGTATTATTATCACATACCATGTATTGAGAGTATTAAGCTGCGATTAGGTAGCTGAGTCGAATCAAGGGAGAAGTTAGTCGTCACACTGATGTCTAAAGTCTATTGAGATTCAACCTTGTTGTAGAAAAGTAATTTTTCATTACTCGATTTGCAACAGAAATAGAGTTTAAAGTTTTCCAAAATTCGATCCAATTAAACTAAACTATTTCTAGTGATGAAAAAGTATTTATAATGAAAAAAAACTCAGTTACTGGAAAACGTATCTCTTACATCAAACATCTTTCATGTTTCAGTGCATCGTTACGATCGAAAATTGAAACTAAAACCCTAAGTGCAAAATATCGTAAGCTCAAACACTAGAATATGAAGGAGAAGCAAAAATAAAATAAAAATATTTTAATAGAAAAACTCATTTTTCCTTTCGAAGCTACACTCAGAAAATGTCATTTAATAGAATCAAGTTTAAATCAAAAGTTGAAATCACTTTGAAATAAAAAGCGAATCTTATATGAATTCCACTTTATTATAAAAATTTTCTTTTCAAATCAAAATTTTTCATCATTAAATTAAAAAGAAACGTATATGAAGCCAAATCATATTTGAAAATTTTTGAATAAAAAATGTTCAAATATGATTTGGCGCCATGAAGTGATTTCAACTTTTGATTTAAAGTGATTCCAAAAAAGTGATTTAAAGTGACATTTTTCTGAGTGTAGATATATTTACTTTTGTTTTTGTGACAAATATCGATATTTCGAGGGTAATCTGCCCTCTTCTTCAGTGTCTATCGGTCAAAAGCAAAAGATAATATCGTTATTTTATACAAAAGAAGATTTTCTTTTCGGATTTCATAATCAGTAAATAAAATTATTTATGAAATATTAATGCACAAGAAGTGTTGGCCGATATTGCTTTGCAAAATAAAGACTTTAACCCTTTTGCGGCAGCAGAAGTTTACTTTATATATCGGTATCGGGAAAAATTTTTCACATAAAAGCGTAACAAATTAACATATGTAGGTTATGTTCTTACCTTGGCTATGACAACGTTCTCAAAGTGCCTGAAAGTAGGCAAACAGAATTGTAAAATTTCAAATCGCAATAACATTATTGCGAAATTTACAGATAATATTAATAAGGACAAGAAACACGTTTGCAAGATTTTCGATGAACCGACTAGTTGATGAGGGTGCATGTGCAGAAATATTTTGTAGCTGAACCATAGCTTAAGAACTATATATAGCTCGGAAAGTACGTGAATTGCGATACAATTTGCAATATTTTCCCACTGATTGCGACAAGTAGATAGCAATATCCAAATCTAAGTTGAAAAAAGACAGAAAGTACCCCGCCAAGCAACGCTGCTACGATCAGATACGTTTCTCATTCCCACTAGGCAATATACATGTGCTTTGCCAAAGAGACTATTTTAACGAATAGCAATTTATGCAACATTGAGTTTCTTAAAACATTTTCTGAGTATAAAAATGGAAAGTAATAAGATAGTTAACGCGAAATACTACTTTCAATGCTATTTGGCGAGTAAAAGGAATATTTCCGACACTTTTATGCTATTCACTACAGAGAATTTTGTTTCCCGCCAACGAATGTTCGCTGCGCTTGCTGTTTCTTGATGGGATTATACGCACGCCAACACACTCTCACCTATCAGCTAACATGGATATACATTCTCAGTATGCTTTTCTCACTTTCGCATGTGATAAAGTGAACTTATTTTGGTTTTGGTTCTTCTTAGGTGCTGCTGATGGTAAATCTTTCACTCCCTGCCAATCTCTTCCATCAATCAATCACGTAATTTCAGTGCTATTTATTAGTTCTTATGCTATGGCTGAACGCGATGAGCACATGCCAGAGCGTAAATACTACAAAAAGCGCGATATATTTCGGTGGAAGGGAAGGGTATAATGCGAAGGATCTACGGATTGGCTTGTGCCATAAATAAGTATACACATTTCTTATTCCATATGCAAAAGTGAAAGAAGCATATTCTTGGCTCTGACGATTCACCAATAAATAAATATTTTGAGAGCGTGCTGGGTGTGCATATGATCCCAACAAGAAATAGTAAGCGCAGCGAACATTCGCTGGCAACAAAGAACCTTGTCTATAGTGGATGGCCTAAACGTATCGGGAATATTCTTTAGTTACGTTAATTAGTATATACAGTTTTATGCAGTTTTCAACAACTGACGTTTTACATTTTCCCGAAATCCTGGCTACTTAAATTTGTAAAAAAATAAGTATCTTAATTATAAGCGACCACACTGTTTCCAAAACCTGTTTTTGCAAAGCATATGTACATTTATTGCCTATGGTAATGAAAGAATATATCCTGTCTTAGCAGTGCTATGAGTGGGGTATTTTCTGTCTTGCTTCAAATTTCGAAATCGGGTATTGCTATCAATTTTTGTGATCAGTGGCGTAATGTCGTAATTACTATCGCAAATCACGTGCTTTCCGCGCTAATTAATAGTATATAAGCTCTGCACATGTGCGATGGCTATTTTTTGAAAATCTAGCCATCAACTTTGCAATATTTACTCTTTTTATTGAAATATTATCTTAAATATTTAAATTGGTTGGAAGCACTCGTAAAACTTTTTTTTCTAACAAATTTAACTTGAGGGTTTAAATTCAGCCAATAAATTTTAACGAAATTCACAAAGTTGTTGGACCTTACCTTACAGGCCACCTCCACTAGCAATTATGGCATGCCATTTGAAATTGCTAGAAGACGCGGCCTATGGCATGCCATATTTGATGGCATTCTACAAATGGTAGGCAATTTGGTATGCTATTTGCTTGGCCATTTTTCCTAAATAGTGTTGAACCGTGATCATACTCCGTTTCTTATAAGAAAATGTAAAAATTTTGAACTTACATGGATTTTAAGATCTCGTTGAGTAATCAAAATAGTTAACAGAATATGGAATGGTGGGAAATTGCGAAAAAGTTTAGTTATGATTATGAAAAAAAGTATAATTATGAATTCAGAATCCCTGCATTTTCTTATAAGAAATAAAGCATGCCCACGGTTCGGCGCCATTTTGAAATAAAGAACTGTCAAAATATTGCCAGGCAGATGGCCAAGCAAATAGCATACCACATTGCCTACCATTTATGGCATGCCATTAAATATTGCATACCACAGGCCGCCTCCACTGGCAATTTCAAAAGTTATGCCATGGGGAATTTCTAATGGAGGCAGCCTGTCATCTTGGATGAATACAAATTGAAGCTTTGGCCGGCGGCCGATTGTACCTCTGCAAGACTCGGAATGTGTGGTTATTGCATGCTGACTGATTGTGACGCTCATTGGAAATTCCAATAGCATATCCTCTCAGCTACTAGGGGGAATTGGTACTTTTGTATTCAATATTTTACTTACCTGTGATGATTTGAAATGCTCCGAGATTTTCATCTCTCCGTTTTCTATACACTCTAAAAAGTGGGTCTAAAATTAATTCTATGATAATAGGAAATCTATTCATTTTTCTGTTTAAAATAACGAATCACAATTTTTTTTACACATTGGATGTGTATTTTGTGCTCTTACGTCATATCAGCTGAATAATAAATAGTGTTTTGTAAACCCAGCAAAAAGAGTGTAAATTTACTACTTCGCTGCTCACATTTACACAAAAGCTGTAAAATCGTATCATTTGCTCGATTTTCACTAATTATTGATGTAACATTGTGACAAAACCCAGTAATTTGGCTAGACTGAACGAGTCTAACATTTCGTTATAGTTGCTTACATATTAAGTTAAGTGCCCAGTGTAGTCTTTTCTTTTCGTGTAATAAGTGTAAAAGTGTAGCTATAAGCTAATTAGAAGTGTAGCTATAAGCTAATCAAGTGTAGCTATAAATGTTATAAATTAATGTTTATATGTGTATATATAAAATTAAAATAAATTATGAACTTAAAGAAATTGCAACAATTTATATTCAACAAGAAAAATATTTATATATTGCTTGCGAAATAGATGGTTTTTGATGTTATTTGTTTGATAAAGCAATCTTTATTATCGTTTTTGTAAACAATTTTAAGGACATTCGCGAATAAATGGTGTCCTAAATATTATCCCAAAAGACTTGTAAAAAGCAGCCTTTGCTACATAAATGTCATGCATGTTCGTCCAAAATTTACGTCTTTTTAGGGTAAAATTACACAAATTGCTCGTAAAAAAATTACACATTTGAGACGTAAAATATTCTTTGTACGCACTTTTGTAAATTTACATCTTTAATAGTAGGAAACCAATTTCCTACTATTGTAAGGGTAAAATTCAGACAAAAATTTTTTTAGTGTACTACACTACCCATAGTCAATGTATGCTCGCAAGTTCTTTTCCCCTTACTTCTACGAGTGATGTTCATTGGCCAGTCATGGACTTTTGGAAAGCCCCTTGCAAGCAGATTACATTTTCATTACCAAGAAAGTTTGCTTCATAAATTCTGTCCGGAATTTGTAAAATAAATTCAGAAGTGCTTGCTTGGACTTGCATGCTGAAAAACTTTGAAGTAACTCTTGTGTTACCAATATAATTACATCAAGAAATAAAAGTTCTCCCAACAAATCAATACGTGGCAAATTAAAGCGTCCTGTAGACTGCGAAGTAGATTGCTTGCAACACTGACACGAAAGAATATGGATACGAAATGGCTATCCGTGCACCCATACGTGAGTGTGCCTTTTTTAATACACGCACAACATTGCTCTCTCACAAAAATTCCGCTCAGTGCGCCCCTTTCTACCGCACTCACAACCAAAAAGCCTTAATGCTGTGAACACCAGATCGGCTTAAAAGCGTGCAACGGGCAACACGGAAAGAAACGTCAATGTCAGTTTGATTTGTGTCGGGGACTGAAAACATTGACTTTCAGTCAAAATTTGTCAAAGAAAATTAGAAAATTTTTCGGCATATTCGGCGGAAACGTACATCTACGTTTGTGCACAATAATTTGCGCCGGTTTCGCGAATAAATTAGCGGTCAAAAATTATGAAATAGTGCGATAATGAAGTGCCGCGTTCCAGGCTGCAAAAGTAGCTACCGAAGTGCTTCGCAGGGGATATCGTATTTCGGGTAGGTAAAATTAACCTTTGGCATCAATTTCGTTTGGTTTTTGTGTGAAATCATAATTAATTTGATTCACAAAAAGCACTTCAACCTCCACTCGCCGGTTTGGGGAAAGAAATGTCAAACGACGTTCAAAATGGCGATCTCTCGTGGTTTTTAGATGAGCGTTATATGCCGTTCACACTACACTCTAAATCAGGCGATTTCGATCAGCTGATCGCTTTAGAGCTAAATCAACTTAAGGGGGCAGGATGGTTTCCGACTTAAACAAAAAAAATTTTTCAATTATTTTTTTATATGAAAGTACAACATCTCAGGAATATCCTTTGAAAATTTCGAGGCGATCGGACTAAAACTCGCAGAGATACCGGTTATTTTATGATCGTGTTGCCTGTTATATTTCCACGAGAAACCGAAATAGTCTAGCTCGAAACTCCGAACTACATTTTTGAAGTCGGTGCGTAACATAACTCAAAAAGTAATGCACCGATCTCAATGAACTTTGCCGGACATCTTTAATATGATAAATACTCGCGGATGAACGATCGTTTTTTTTTTAAATTTTTTTACTATTTTTTACAGGCAATCAAAGGCTGATTTTTTATGTGAAAATGGTACCTCCAAATTAAAAACCGCACCAAAAATCGGAAATCGCATATTTTTCAATATAGTTTCGTTCATCCGCGAAAAAACTAATATATTAAGTAAATCACTTCGATTTTTTGATTTCAGATAACACCTTAGAAGAGAGAGATATAAGGAAATGAAAATGGCAGTGAGAAGTGAAGCAATTTGCCTAAGCTGAGCGTTAGTAGTAGTAAGCGAATTTGACATTCACTAGCTATACCGAACAGAAAGATAGAGTGAGATAGATAGAGAAAAATAGTTGGCCATGTGCACGCGAATTTGACAATTACTATTTCAGCAACAACAAAAACTCAGGTATCGGGGAAACCAAGGGGAATATCTGAGGTAGCAATTCTCTCGATTTGTTCTATTTATAGATTTTACCTTTGTAGTAAAATTACTTCACTAAATTTCGTATATGTATACGCTTGTTTCATTTCCTTATATCTCTATGTTCTGAGGATAACACTGTCAGGCCAGGTTTTACGCACCGCACAACGCCTTTTTTTCGAAGCGCCTTTGATCTACTGCCACCACGGGATAACTAATTCATATTTTTTTATGCAATAATTCCTACATACTCCCAAAGTATAGTTCTTTGATGTGTTATAAAAAATTAGTAATTATTTTCACTCAAAGCTGAGAAAAAAAATCGCAAAAATCGGCTTTTCTTCGGCCTCGGAAACCATCTTGCCCCCTTAAATCTATCTGATTACCCATACATTTTTTTCGGCGTCTGACAGAGTTAATCAAGTAGATTTAGAGTTAATCGAGTACAAATCAGGTACTATTGTGAATTTTTTCCGGCTGAATTGTTCTCAGAGCGTGCTGAATTCCATCCGTGAGAGGCACAGTAGATTTGAATGAAATGTCATTTGAATTTCGTTCTAAAATAGCAAAAATTGAACAAAAAAGGAAAATGTGAGTTGTACAAAGTGAAAAGAAAATGTTCTTGCATGTTCCTGCACCATTTTCAACAGTTTTCGCGCAAAAAAAATTGTACACATAAATTTGAATGACATTTCTCTCTCTAAATCTCCTCATTCTAAATCACGTCGGGTAGTGTGAACGCTTACCTGATTAACTTTGACAGCTTCTAAATCTACTTGATTTAGAATGTAGTGTGAACGGCTTATTACCATAGGAACTGTGTAGGGCACACACTAGTACCTCATACTCACACCAGTAAGCAAAAAGTCGAAAATTAGTACATTTCTCTCAGTCGATTGCTAATCCATTCTCTCTTATATCTGTTATTTGGACCCAGTCCAATACAAATTAAGTTCCAAGCAACACAGATGCGAAGAAATCAATTTTTAAATTAAGTTTAGAATAAATGTTGGATCTTGAAGTATTAATCAATCTCATAATCATTACTTTGCAATTTATTAATATGATCCATTAGAATGATTGAAACATAGCAGTAACATTTTTCTGACGTGAAGTTTTTTCATAATTACAAAATTTTGGTATCAAATATTGCATAAGTTTTTCCATATTGTCCACTAATTCTAATCACATAAGTCTATTATCGCTTATTTATTAATCCAGGCTTATTCATTTATGCTGCATTACACAAGAATAGCATTACTGAATCGGAAATCTTTTCAATTTTCTTTTAATCTTCCCTTTGTACTTTTAGCGGCTCCATTTCCCACCTACATATATCAATTTAATAAAAAATACCGCGAAACTTTTCGCACGACTTTAATCTTCTTATTAACAAAGTTTGCAAAGTTCAGACGATGCTACCTATATATTCTTAGTAAAATTGTTGGTTTTTTTTCTCTCATCGCTCTGTTTCTGACGAAGCAAATATCCAAGCCATAAAATTATTTTGCCGGTATCGTAGCTCAGGCGCTACGGAGCAAAGTGGAAGTTGATGTACGCAAATAATAGATTAGGCCAGAAATTGAATTTATCAAATTTCATTGTTAAATGTGTGTGCGAAAACAGAAGAGAAGAATACCTTAAGCAATCAAACATTCATTCCAGATTAAGTTATTAATCCTTGCTATTAATTCTATTTTTCAGCGCTATTAGAAACTCAATGGGCTCTAAACTTACTCTGATGCAGTTAGAAAGTGCATCCAAAATTTTACTTCCGTAATACCATATTCGCATTCAGGTACCACTTGCCTCTACAAAGTAGAAAACTACATAGAGAAATGCTACTTCTTCATTTACGAAATAGGTGCCATGAGCCTAAACACCAAAAGTCAATTTCGTTTAACACCGAATAGCTGTTAAGTCGCCAGTTTGCACACCATCTTTCGCCAGCAGGACACGCACAAGCTGACAGAACTTATCCGATTTCCAAAGTCAGATCCGCTTGACGGAACCAAACTTTAAGTACAGACTTTCGTCTCTCAAATTAAAAATAAGATGAAACGACAGCCAAGCGATTCGGGCAACTTAATAGATGAAGCGAAAGGTAAGTACAAAGGAAAAAGTTTAGCATTGTCGTTCAAAGAAGTCACCATTTGTACTAACTTCTGACATGTACAGTGATAAGTTCAATTTTTTTATTCGTGCCCTGGAAACCACTCAGAGATTTACGGTTTCGAGACCGACCATCAAGGGGCGGACAATTTGTCAGTGCTTTTTGAACATTTACGTATGGCGGACTGATGACTTAGTTTGGATAGTCGATTGTAAATTGCACAGAACTCATTGAATATGAAAACTATTATTTGGTGTTATTTATATTTAATGTATTTGAAAAAATTCAATTTGAAAAGACAAAAAACTTACATGAATCGAAACAAAACAATTTCAGCACATGTTTTGATCCTCTGTGACCCAGACCTACAGAAAATTGTTCGCCAAAAACTTTCACGTATCGCATTATATCTCTGTAATATCATACCCGTCACACATGTAGTAGGTACGTATGCTCAGCTATCTGTTATGGGGCCATCATTCTCATTTCCCCACAGAACGGTTAAGAATAGACGCATATGGGCCGAAGAAAAAACAGGACATATGACACTCATAACCAAAACAAACGACGTAGCTACCATGACTGGTCTTTGTACTATTTCCCGGCACTGAGATGGAGACATCTTCAAGACGGATGGAAAATTATGTGTCACTAAATGGAATTTCCTTGATGGCTGATAAAAAATGAGAAAAGGGCATACAAGAGAGCTAGAAGGGTGAAGCGAGCAACAATCCAAGGATGTGCCAGCGCCAAGATGACTAACGAACACAACGACGACGACAACGCCACTAGGAGAAACAAAAGTTAGATGGCAGAAAAGGGTCAAGAAGTGAGCAAGGCTCGGGGCATTTTCATTTGCTATTCCGTTCCTTTTGAACGCCATTGCTCCATTGTGTACAGAAAGCACTTTAGCGTTATCCTTTGGTTAGTTAATTATGTGTGAAAATAAAGTGATCTGGAACGCCATTATTTTGGATGCTTGGAAATCAAAAGGCGTAAAGTTTGCGGGAAAGGATTCTTAATTTTTGAGTGGATAAAGAGAAAGACAATGACGTGATTTCTTGGCAGCAGCGTTATTTTAAAAACCACAAAAAGGAAAATTTTGCGGTGGCAAAAAGATGTTTCTGCATCCGTTCTTTTTTGGTTTTATTTGTTTTACTGAAACAATAGAAATATTAATGTAATATTTAGACTAGAGTCATTTAAAATTCATTCACGGAAGAAAATGTCGCTCGTATCCATCATTTTGTAATATTCGAATGTCCATATTGATAGTCTGTGGGCTGAAAACATAGTTAATAAATAAGAATATCAATATTATACTGTAGCTTAAATGTCATCAATGAAAACGCCTGTGCATACAATGTCACGTTTGATTACCTGCTATCGAATAATAAAACTGTGTTGGCGTCATATCAAATCGTCTGTACAGCAACCACTTACATTTCTGGGGAAAATATTAGTCTCTTCAGGGAGTTTCTTGAAATGCTAAGGGATTTAAGACGAGCTTTCAAGAACATCTTTCACATTGTTTCAGTCTTTTCCTGGCCCGGTGCTACAAAAAAACTTTCATAAATTTTATTTTTATATGTATAATGCTTCGGTGAACAGCTTTGTGTCGTAGCGCAATTTTATATGGCAGACAAGTTGAAAGCTGTTCCTTTTCCCACGTGTGCTGTTAATAAATTAGATTTAACGAGAATTTTTGCAGGAATAAAGCGAAAACAGCCAAATATACAAACTTCATGCGATTAAACAGCTATGATTAAAGGAGCGTTAATTGTTTACGGTGTTTACTTTTTTTGTGGTGCAGCTTTAGTGGTTTTCAGGGATTACACCGGACTTTTGTAAGCATAATGCGATTCTAAAGTGTTTATGGGTAGCAATACAGTTCATTAAATGGGATTTTGTTGAGGTCAACATGAATGAATGGAATGTATATTTTTTGTTTGGATTTGCAGCAAGCTTAAAAGGTTGAGTTTAATGTGCTAATAATTGGTTTGATTGTGGTATTTTTCTGTGTAAGCTGGGAGCTTCGATAATTTGCGCGAATAAATTGTATATAATGAAGTAGAACATAAACTCTTTGGCCAGAAATTTAATAACATTCGTGAGACAAATTTTATTGCTACAGGAAAATTATGCTTTCATAATGGCAGAGTTTTGTTCGAATTCAATGTTTCATTCTCTGTCTTAAATTAGCCAGAGAGGCCAAAAGAGGTTCTGATTCGATAGACTATCCAGATCGGAGAATTTTCAAATGACCTAAACCCAGTGTGCTTCAAAGCTCGCATGTTTGGAGATAAAAAACTCGATTACAAAAGACTGTAATTAAATAATGCAAAATGAAATATTGTTCGTAATAATAAATAACTTTTTAAATTTTCGCCTTTTTGCAATATATGTTTTTTTTTTAAATTTTACATTTGTCAAATTTTTCTCTTTCATGGGTACTAAGTTCTCTGCCGTATTTTCTGGGAATTTTGGGAAGTTACCCAACTAACAATTTGTGCCCATATGTTACTAAATGGACTTTTTTGACGCGAATACGTCGTGAATACTATGTCGAGTCCGAATTGTTTCGTCATTTTTCCTTCAAAGTAAAATTCCTTGATAGGCAAAATTTTAGTAATTAAGTGGTAAAGACTACTTTCGACGCGTCTTTACAGGCATTGTGTCCATTAGGGATTAGTTCCTTCATTGCGACTTAATCAGAATCCCAGTAAGGCACATTATACGTCAAAGTTACCACACATATTTCCTTTCATATTCCCATGCCTATCAAGGAAACTCGCATGTAACGGGTACGTATTGGCGCCTAGATCCATGATGATTTCGTTCTGACAATTCTTTAAACGTCAATGCGGAATCTCAGAAAACGAGTTTAATAAAAAAGTCTCGACCGTTCGGGACAGCTAATTCCTTTTATAAAAAAATTAAAAAATATTAAAGAAACTATTCCAATCAACTAGAAATTCAGTTTTCAAATAATACGTTTGATTTGCAAATTAGCAAAATGAATTGGCAAAAAGTTTTATAGATTTGTAATCACAAATTGACTATCTTCTGAGTATATTCTTACACATTAATGTTGATGGTTAGCTCATCAATTATTACATTCGTAATTTATTGTAACGAAATGAAAGATTTGCTCAATGAAAGATTTGTTACGAGTTATTTTCAATATTAATACAGGCAGTGATTGTTTGTGGTAGCAACATTTCAGTGAAAATTAGGCGTTTTTTTTGCGATTCTACCATCAGCGCATATGTAAAAGGTATATTTACTTATACGTTTTTGTGAACATATATATCTTGCACAGTTATTTATACACAGTTATTGGCGGATACGAAAATTTAACCATGATTTTTGGAGGAATCAATTGTAAGAAGAGAGTAGATGCAGATTTTAGATCACGAGCTGAAGAAGATCATCACAAACAATCAACACGCTTTGAGAGTCTTTCGACTCACATGATCAAGTTATAGCCGACTCCACATTTATGTATTTCGACATTCTATATTATTTACTGTATTTACACATTACAACCTCTTATAATTTGGACCCCCGAAAAATATACATTTCATTCTGAATGGTAGGGGTTTTTTAGTTGAATGTAATGTAGTAAGCTTTTTGAGATACACCGCACTGTAAGAACACTTGATTTTATAAAATTCTGGAAGGGTGCCAAGTTTCGAACATTTTGAAAGCATATCGGTTTTATTATTCTTAAAGAATTTTTACTGAAAAGAATTTACAAGAATTTTCTTATTCTATCTTGTGTGGTTAGGATTCGTCAGAGTATTGCGTACTTTTCTTTTCATAGTATAGCTAAAATATTGATTGCAGACTTTTTTATTATACTGTATAAAGAAATTCATTTTTGGTCAGCATGCAATAACAAATAATGTCTACAACCTTTGCCATCTAAGCGATCATGTCATTCGTTTTAGTCCTCTGCCAAACTTTTCTTCTTATAAAGCTGAGAATTATGTTGGTTTTTCGAAAACGTTTTTAGGCACATTATGGGCACATCTCGATTTTATGTTACTTTGATGGCACTACCAAGTAACAATATTCCCAAACTAATACTTCAACAAAATCAACAGTGAGTGAACTATACTTTCGTACGTCTGCGGTACGTGCATTTAAAAGCCTGAGTTTCTGCATTCAGAATTCATACTGCAGTAGTGTGTTAAATACCAAGTAAAAGTGCAAAAAAAAAAACGAATAGTAAAATAGAAAATCCAGCGATGCTTAAAAATTTTTTAAGATTTCGCTTTTATCCTTTGTATCGCATATAGACATTTTTCGGTCTTTTGAAGATAATATCCAACTCCTGCCAACTAGTATATTGTACGATATATTTATACTTAAATTATTGTTAAAGAATAGCTTTCAATTAAATTTCATTATAATTGTCGCATTATTTTATACCTCTATCGAGAGCTGGTCACGACTGTAGTATTAAAAGAACAACAATACTGTTCCACTTGTTGCAGTTTCCAAAGGTACTTTTCTAACCAGCTTTCGACAGCTTTCGAATTGTACGATATATTTATACTTAAATTATTGTTAAAGAATAGCTTCCAATTAAATTTCATTATAATTGTCGCATTATTTTATACCTCTATCGAGAGCTGGTCACGACTGTAGTATTAAAAGAACAACAATACTGTTCCACTTGTTGCAGTTTCCAAAGGTACTTTTCTAACCAGCTTTCGACTGAGGTGCAAAAAACGCACCTAGCATTGGCCAAATTTATGTTAAACCAACTGTTTCACCTTGGGTTTCGAGCGCATTTCAGATTAGAAACTAGGCAGTAACGACGGCTTCTAAAAACTACTATGAAGGTACGATATAGTCAAAACTACTATTCGGTAACATCCAAAGGCACAAAGTGTCAACAATGCCTTGAAATGACCGATATAGGCACTAACAGTGATTATTTCCTTCAAAGGACAATCATGGCGAACAAATTTGGGCAATCATGGCGGCTAAGAATTGCAAACCACTTTGAAGTTAAAAATATCCAAAATAGTAGTTTTGATTGATGTACTAAGCACAGATTTTTCATGTTTGAACATGCTATACTTGTTTGACAGTGCAAAACTTAGTTTTTGCACAAAGTATAGAGTATTTTATGAAAGAAAAAAAGACCTATTTTAGCTAAAGCCTGATACAATCGCAGGTGCGTGGTAGTTTTAGGGAGTATCAACACTACTTTTGCAGTAACGTTTGAATCGTTCGTGTTTTATCACCATAGGATTCAAAATTTTCAATTATTATAATAATAATTAAACATATGCTGAAATACAATATTATCTTCATCATATAAACACTTAACACATACATAATCATTTTGAATAAACTCTTCGTATATCATACAGATAGCTATGAGCGTGAAAAAGAAAGATATTGGGTATCGGCAAGAGGATTGTTTGTAAATTTGAAACAATTCCAAACGTAACGTCGCGATTGCGAAACTTTTTGAAAATTGTGAACTAGATTTTACGTTGCTGTTACGTCATTGCGACTATAAGTGTCATATTCTTAGTCGCACGTTAGGCATAATGTTTCGAAACCATTACTAAGCGGTGTCGCGGTAATGCCGCCACAAGGAAGTAACTACAACGTAACTCTTCCCATGCAATGACTACTTTGTTTCGGTGTCATTACTGAACGGCGTTGCTCCAAATTCGAACCTACGACGTAACCACAAAGTCGCTAATTCGAAACATTGGTTTCTTTGTAGGCGCAACCTTAGGAATGGAAACGTGTCCACGCCCAAAATGTTCAACAAATTGTTAGTTGGGTAAAGGGGGCTCGGTAAAATATTTCAACTGAACCGAAGATCAGTCAAGAGGCTGCCAATAGGATGTCAAAAACCATCAACAAGAGCAACACACAAAAAATGCTCACAACACACAAAAAATACAAATCAGCAGGGTGCCCTAGATATGGCCGCGAAGGCACCTAATCCGCCATACTGCCCTACTAAGCATATATCCACACATTACTAAGCATAAACGTTCGATTTACAGTAAATAGCACTTTTATGCTTAGTAGTGCGATGTTTTTGCATATTTCACATATTGTAGAATGATGTAATAGAGTATGTAGCTTTCGAATCCGGTGCTAGCTCAAAAATTCAAAAAATATAGATAGATCGTTTATGCCTAGTAGGGCAGCATAGCGGATAGCCCTTTTATTCAACCCCGACGGATACTGGTGTGCCGTTTTGCTAGCTCTCCGCGGCTGGGGTGGATCATATAACAATGGGGTGGATAAACTTTGAGAAATGAGGGACGCTACGTATTATTCATCTGTAATAAAATACGTCTAGCCGCAATATATATATACAAAAAAAACAAAGAGGACTTTAAATGTAATATTCTAAAATGCAAACATATTTGTTTTCGTTAACTACTCTAAGCAGTTTTAATTAATATCGGTAGCAACTTTAACAATTTTGATAAATATCTTTAACAGTTGTTTTTCATTAATATAATAATCTCATTAATAAAATCGATTTTTTCCATACAAAATTTTAGGTGGATCCGAGCAAAATTAACAAAGTTATCGGCTTAACAATACAAATAACTCAAATTCATATTTTCGCGCAAATCACGTGTTATAGCGTTCCTTTCCCGCTTTATTAGCCGCGCGCAGCTCTCATATACGTAATAGTAGAGTCTTCCCACTCTATTCACACCTGTCTGTGCTATATTTGTGTAAAAACACTTATATATGTGACTTGTAGTAGTATACATTCATTTCATCGAGCAGTTACGGTGCACGTGTTTCGTAATTTTTCACGCACTTTTGTTAAACAGTTAAAATTTTAAAACGTGTTTGTTGAGGAATTTTATTTTTCAAGTCGGTGAGACATGTAACTCGAAAACTACTCGACCGATCCTTCTGAAATTTTGCACACTATTTCTGTAGGCAATTTACTAGGTAAGATATTTTTTTCTTCTTGCTTGTTTTTTTGTTTATCGAATTTTTTACAACTGAAAACAGAAATTTCGAAAAAAAAATTTCCTTTTTTTTTGGTTTTTTTTACTTCAAACTTATACCAAAGATGAAATAATCTAGATATTTGGAAAAACTCGACAGCGATACCTCAAAAAACTCATAAACTAACGAAATATTTTTGGTTTTTTTGTTAACGATGATCCAATCATTAGTTATGTGTCTCAACGCAAATCAACTCTTTGTCCTGAACGAAAATGTCAAATTCATGTCACGAGCTTAATTTTCGATATTTTTCAATAAAATTTTTTTTTGGATACTCTTCAAAGGTTGTTCTTTACTGTAGATATTATCCCAATCAAGTTACTATTAACAGTTTTCTAAAAAAAAAAATTTGAAAATGGTGCTGCTCTGACCATTACCCCCCCCCTTAAACATTGAATTTTTTTTCTTTCTAACAATTCTACGGAAACTTTGTTCCACGTAGTCTGATTCTCTGATAAGGTAAACAACAACTATCTATCAATTATTACTGATTTTCGAAGAAAATTTGTATTAGATTCGTTTCGCCAAAAATTCATATTTCTTGATATATATATATATATATATATATATATATATATATATATATATCAGCAAAAAGATTAAGGAATATAAACTCTCGAGTGGCCGGTCCGATTAAGCTGAAATTTTTAGAGGAAATAGACATATATATGGACCAGTCCAATGACTAACTAAAATTACAATATGTTTAACCCTTTAGTGGCTGCGGGCATTTTAGTGTATTCTCAGATACCCGTATACTTCTATGCAGAGTACATTTTTGTTAAAAATAAGTAATGGAAATGAAAACTTATTATGTTTTATGCTTGCCTATGTTAAAAAATTGGAAATTATGAATCCTATGTTGACTGCCTAAAAATAGGCATGGATATTTTTAAAATTTCGAGATGACATACCTTGTGACAGAAATATTAACCAAACAAGGTGCAAAACCACATATACAATACCAAATAAAAACTCAAAAATAAAGTAGCGTAAAAAGTAAAAAATAAACAAACAAATTAAATAAGCCCACTCCGTTTTATAATAATTTCCAATACAGCTTTGATCACCATTCTTGAAGCTTCCAACAGGATGGAAAAAATTATGCAAGGGGGCTATAAGCTATAACATAAGCTATAATAAGAACCAAGTCTGATTTGAAATGTGGGCATCACTGAGGCAGTGCTGCCGTCTTGAAAAATTACTGCGAGAAACACTGCTTTTTGGTCTTTAACTTCTACAACAAATTTGATCGAAACTCACACAGTACTTGAATCTTACTATAATACATTTGGTAGAAATACCACATGTGGTAGAAATTTGGTTGAAAAACTAGGATAAAGCTACCAGCTGTGGTAATTTTAGTGACCTAAATCTTATAAATTTGCTCAGCAAAATTAAGCTTTTTTCCTTGTAACTTCCGATCCAGTCATGAAATCAAAACGAAATTCAGGTAGTACGTGGACCGCAATAGCTGCGTTTTTTTTCATTCAGAATGGAGGAGGTATCCTGCAGGCATAAAAAAACGATTCAGAGCAGCGTGCAGGTTAATTTCTATTAAATAGTTGTTATTTCAAAATATGAGCGGACATATGTATAATCAACGCCGTTTTCAAGTGTATGACTATTTATCCTGGTTGCCAGGGTGACATGGAAATTTTTGAAAATTCCAACTATTCCAGTTGACATGACTTTTCAAAATACGTTCCACAGAGAGCACGAGTACGAACTCCACTCAATTCCCAAGTGTTCGTACTCTGGGTGTTGTGGTTATGAGAGTAGAAAACTAATAGGAGCGGGCTACCTCACCCTTCTGGCCCTACATCCAAGTGTGTGTAATAGGACAAAAACGTTCTCTTCGATTCTCTCTGGCTTAGACCTGCTTGGGCTTAGCTGTCAAAATCGTTGTCAATCGTACGCGGTGTTGGTAGTGTCTCCAAGTAAAGTCAATTTCAAACGTAAATAACTGTGTTGTGCAGTGGTGATTTTTCTTAAGAAACTAGCTTTTTAAACATTATAAACCCTTAGTTTCATATAACAACGCGAAATTACATAAGCAGTTCGTTAAGTTTAAGTAATAATGAGTCAAAAGTGTGTCGTGGGCTCATGCTGAAATCGGCGAGGATTTGGCGTCTTAGGAGTCTCTTTTTACAGGTGAGTGTTAATATATGTAATCCGGGTTAAATTTATAGTCGCGTGTAAAATATTTGTCTGGCATTGTGCGTGTTTCTCGAAAAATAAACGAAAAAGTCGCAAGCAGACCGTTTATTTACGTTTTCGTGAATGACAATTGCACAGCCATGTTTGATTTGTCTTTGGTCTGTGGCGTAACCAAAAATATCTATATCGGGCTAGAAAAAAATAACTTGATAAATTTAAAAAAAAAAATGTTCATGTGTCGAAATTAATTTTAGTGAAATATAAGTGAGAAATAATATTATTATAACAATTTAGGTATAAGTGATAAAAAGTGAGTGTAAAGTGAAAAAAATTGAAATAAAATTAAATGTTAGTAAAGCAAAAGATAATTATCGATTGTTCTCAACTTAGAAAAAAAGTGAACTATAAAGATCGTGAGAACTAAGCAAGCCCTAATTCCGTCCCAAGCCCGATTGTAAAAGGAATAGGGGGGCTGGAAAATTAAAAAAAAAAACAATAGATCTGCTGCATATGTTTAGTAGGGCTAAGTTTTTTATGCTAACATGTGCTTAGTTTCACAAACATGCAGCTTACGTGCAATTCCGGAAACTCATTTAACTTTGTATCTTTACTATCGTCCCAGAATTCGACCACTTCTGAATTTCAGGGTTTTTATACATTGCAAAAAATGTGATGTCCAAATATATTGCCACTGTTAAAATACGCAGATTTTTCAGAAACCTCACACAGCTAAGCGATAAAATTTAATGTCGCCTAAAAACATCAAAATGAAAATACAAACCTAAGACTGCATGATACCAAATTCAAAATTTTGCGCCATACGATTGCCCCCGCTCAAACCACAAGAGCTCTAATTACCTACGCCTTAGTCATTTTATGATAGGCTTTGGAATTTTCGTTTGTATGCGTTTGCCCTGTTGACTTTACTGATGTTCCTCTCCTCATTAGTTCTCTACTCTCATTTGTGATTGTTTCGCGTGCAAATCGATATCCTGTACTACTCTAGATGTAAAATATAACGCACCTATTCTGCCCTACAAAACGCAAAAGCGGTATCTCAATGAAAGCGAGTTTCGAGATAATTGAAGTTTTGTAAAAGTAGTAATATTGATATACCTCTGATTCCCTTAGTGATTTAAGGTAAAATTGAGATGGGCGACGAGGAAGTGGGTTTGTCTGGAGCTGGTGGAGGATTCCCCTTACTCCACTTTTCTGGGTGAGTGGTCTTCCACTCTTGATTACATCGGGTATTTAGATTTAAAAAACTTGCTTAAGGTGTTTTCCATATATTTTAAATAAGGTACCATTAAAAAGATTAGTTTATTAGATGTGTATTGTTTTAAGCTTTCTAATGTTATAAAAATCAATTTTTCGATTTTTTTGAGATACCGCTTTTGCGCTTAGTAGGGCAGTATTGTAGGCCACATTTCGCAGGATTTTCCTAGGAAAATCATGCCAGCTATGGTAATTTTTATAGTTTTCTGGCATTTTTTTACTAAGCTATTTGTAAATTACAAGGCAAATTAACAACAAATGTTGAAAATTTGAAAAAAAAAAATTGCAGGTGGTAGCCCTGAAATAATTTTCACCCTTATAACTTCCAGCGCAGTTATTCACTCGAAACGAAATTCAAAGGATGGATTAAACATAACGTGAAGTAGACGTGGTATATTTTTGGCTATGCTGCTAACACAGGGTTGCCAGCACTAGTCCTTTTCGTAGATGTTGCACCAACAGATACTTTCATTATTCACAAGCAAAGCGTTTACAACAAAAATAAGAAACCAATGTTTGAATTTTCTGAGTTTTGACAATTTTTCGGAAGGCAGTCTCAAACAGCGTTATATTGCTGAAACTTTCGATGAAATTCTCGGATGAAAACGAAATTCGAAGGATAGGTTGATGGTAGCATGAGCCTGCTCTGGTAAACTTATTGCTGCTTCGTTGAAAAAGTCCTGCCAGTACTGAACATTTTCATCATTTATGTTATAGGGATGGATCACACAAAAAGGGGATTTTTTTTAAGTTTTAAAATTATTTATTAAAAAAACATAATAATTTTTTTCAGTAGCTTCATGCTATATATATATATATATATATATATATATATATATATATATATATATATATATATATATATATATATATATATATATTTTGTCCAGTGAGAAGGAAGGATTCTTTTTTCAATATCGTAGAATCAAGTTAAATGCGTTTGGAGCCAATTGCGTGCGAACCTTTGCACTCCCGAACTTTCTTCGAATCGCTGCCCTCTCTAGTTTCTTCAACTAGCCCAAACGAATGGCCTAAGTAGCAAGAAGAGTAGCAGTCCAGCTCATTTCGTTAAGTTTTGAAACTTTCAAAGCTGTAATATGGTGCCTGGTGGGTCTCGCGTTGTTGTCGAGAAGAATGACATTTGAAATCGGTTGACTTCGTCTCTCGCACAGCATTAAGCAGCATTATTTGCGCGTCACTCATGCAGCAATTCAATGAGCAAAATGCTTTGACGATTGAAGAGAACTCTAGCAAGAACATTGCCAGCTAAGAGTCAAGTCTTGGCTTTAACTGGAAATGCCTCCCCTATTTTCACCCACTCCATATTTTCTCTTTTCAACTCGGAAGAGTAATGAATGTGTAATGATGAATGAGTAATGAATAAATGAGTAAGGCTGATTTCAGAGTCACGCGGACCGTCCGCGCGAACCATCCGCATGCGGATGTTCCGCGCTGACCAAGCGTTTCATTGTTACGCGGATCTCTTTTGAGTACAGTAGCGAATATGAATTCGAATACAGTGAAAGTTTGTCTAATTTATTATTTGTGGAAGAAACGACAATCGAGTCAGAGGAGGAGAGCGCAGGTGCATCCTATAGTTGAACGAAGACTGCTGGCTGGAACGTTTGCTTTATTGTACTCTCAATTAACTGATGATAACATGAAGTTCTTCAATTACTTCCGAATGTCAGCAAGCAGTTTTCATGAGCTATTAGGAAAACTAGAGAACAAGTTCATACGGTCTAATTTACGTCGGGTTTCTATACTACCGATCGAACGATTAGCAATTACTTTGAGGTAGGAAAATAACATATTTTTTTTTATTTTTATGTGTATTTTCGTATAATTAACTCCAATCACAGATTTTTCCCAACTAAATGATTGCTTCAAAACATAAAATGAATAAAAATCCAGTTTTTTTAATTTAAAGTGCATTAAAAAACTCTATATTGAGTAAAATGTTGCATTTTCTGTTAAATTACTGTCAGGAATGCTTATTATATTGGGAGACAACCTGTTATATTCTCTTTGCATTTGTACTGATGGAAGCAATAAATTAATATTGATTGCTGGTTGAGAATTGGGTGACATTTTTCAAATATTCGCGGCTATCTTCAGAACTTCAGAACGAAAAAAAAGTTTCTGGTAATTATTAAAGTCACTCAGAATTGGTCCCATGGAATTAAAAAATGCCAAGTCGTCGGTAAATATAATAAGCGTCGGTAATCGACATTATAAACTATAAGATAAATTTTTATTACCGGTCATCATTTTGATAACCCGGATAAATTAGAATATACAATATGTATTTCATACATATTGTGTATAGTCTATTTTATTTACATACATCTTAATTAAAATATGAAGTTTCTATAACTCTTGCGCCATGTTTTTTCATGCCACCATTTTTTTTCAAACTCAGACTCTTGCTGTGGTTTCTACCTTTTTCTCTTTGGATTCCACGGTTTTGCCTGATTATCAATCTCAGATTCTGCAGGATTTTGTGGAGAACTAGTTAGGCTTACCTCTGAATCATTTACTGAGCTTGCGTGTGCATCAGTTGACGATGCATTATTTTCGTAAAGAGATTCTTCAACTTGGTTTTCACAAGTTGAATCTAAAAACCTCAATTCATCATAATATATATATTTTTTTATTTTCCGGGCGCAACTTCCAGACGGTTTGTTTTTCATTGCAGTTTTTGTTTTAAAATACGCATCTCGCGCAGTTTTCCAACGTTTCTGAATAAGGTTATCTGAAACAAATATTTTCTTTATTCTTAGATTCTTGGCAACTGGAAATACATTTACCGATATGCACTACTCATACAGAGTGGGAATAAGCACTATAAGTGGAATAGTAAATGAGGTGTGCGCAATAATTTGGGAATTACTTCATCAAGAATGTATACCTGAGCCAAGCGTAGAAATGTGGCAACGTATATCCACGAGGTTTCAAGATCATGCCAATTTCCCAAATTGCATTGGAGCTATAGATGGCAAGCACATTAGAATAATTAACCCTGTGGGAGGAGGATCGATGTTTTATAATTATAAGAACTTTTATTCTATTATACTGCTGGCCATGTGTGATGCGGATTATATGTTCACTTATGTGAATATTGGAGCATATGGAAAAAACTCAGATTCCTCTGTCTTCAAAAACAGCCTTCTATTTAGAAATTTAGAGGAGCAAAAGTTGAATATTCCTGGTCCTAAATTTTTACCAGGAAGCAATACTTCAGTGCCACATATCATTGTTGGTGATGGCGCATTTGGAATATCCAAACATGTAATGAAACCATATGCACGAAGAAATATGACACATTCGAAGAAGATTTTCAACTTTCGGCTAAGCCGTGCAAGAAGATATATATAATAATGTCTAATAAGTTAAGAATCTTTCATACCCCTCTCAATGTAGGCTTCGAGACTGCAAAAAATATTGTTAAGGCTTGCACTGTATTGCATAATTTTATAAGAGTACGAGATGGCTATAGCGAGGAAGATACTCTTACGATTGAGGGATTGGAAGATGTAATTGATCCTCAAATTAACAGATGCGGAAATACATTACGTGAAGTATTCGCCAGTTATTTTTTATCAGATGCCGGTAGAGTCCCTTGGCAGGAGAGATCAATATATTAGACGCGATTATTGCGCAATTAAGAAGATTATATCGAAGAATATTAAACACCTTAAATTATAATTAAAAACATATTTAATAAAAGATTGAATACCTACCCAATTCATGCTTTTTATTCGCATATGCCTCTCCAAATAGCTCAGTGCCAATGTCTTCGCAAGCACTCAATCGTGCATCTTTGTTTTTATAAAACAAGTCTGCGGGATCCCATATGCACCTCCTCAAACGCACTCCATCAATTACTCGCTCTGTATCAACTTCGGATACTTCGCGTTCCACTGTAATCGTCCGCACGACTGCTCCGCGTAACTGTGAAACGGTCAATAAGAACACTGCAACGTCAGCTCGCGGACGGTCCGCGTGCGGACGCGCTGCGCGGATGGCGATCGGATGGTCCGCGCGGACAGGTAGCAGCGCGGATCATCCGCGCCAGTCTGAAACGATCCCATAAATTTCTTACATTTTCGTCCGCATGCGGATGGTCCACGCGGACGGTCCGCGTGACTCTGAAATCAGCCTAATGAATCGTCAAAATTGACGATTTGACTCAAAAATACACAATTTTGTTTTGAAACCTTGTTGTAAGTTTCCGACATATGTACCTCAATACGTCTCAACTACTATTCGCTTCGTTGAAGAGAGATTTTTGTAGACAATCAGTAATACTATCCCATAATTTTGCAATGACTCAAGCATTTCTAATGAGCGAAAATACGCATAGAACGAAAGTAGTCTTCAATCTTAGACACACAGCAACATTAATTGATCATTTGTCATATAAAATACAAAGACTTCATCAGTGTTCCAATTCTGAAGTAAATTTGGGTACTAAAATAGTGTATTGTATCAAAAAATAGTAGATACCTCAACGTTATTAATTTTTCAAACAAATGAATTAAGAATATTTGCTGAAAAATACTAAAGTGATTTGAATTATCACAATTTGAAATGAACGAACTATCATCATGAGTCATTTGTTCTGAATTAAAAAAATTAATCACTACACAATGTTTGTCCCTGCCTCTTATCGGTTTTATTTATTTACATTTTTGTCGGAACAATTTTATTTCCTACACACTAAAAGTATTACCCAGCTTGGACAGCAGCTGAGATTATCATAAATCGCATAAAATCAACATTTCTCTAAAGTTAACATATAACTTATGCTGGAAACTGTTCTCCTACATAAATATGTATATTCGTCATATTGTCTACTATAAAATTAGCATAAAAACTATTGTTGCGTCAAATCCATAGTTATTGTCACCGAAATCATAGCAGTGGCTGTGAGCATAAACTATGTTTGATTAACATCTCCGTGTCGTGTGTAAATTAATTGCATAACTCGCTCAAACAAGCTAAACCTTATTTTTATTACGATCATGCTCGTAAACTAAACATATTCAACGAAATGATTTGACCTTACTAACTCGTTCATACCTACCCGCACAATGCTCCAGTTTTTGTTAAAGCTCGTTTATTAGCTCATGTAAGAGGAAATGGCTTCAACCAGAACGTAAACAAACATAAGTTGGTTCTCTGAACGAAATTTCGGCCAAAATATTCACTTTAATTAAAATTAGCGAGTGGTCATACAGTAGAAATAATCATTGATTTACAAACAACAAGCCTCTGCCCAGTTGAAACAGGTTTTGGAGCTAGCAATCTATTTGGCTTGCTAGTTGGATTCAGTAGCCAGAGACGTCATTCTCTAAGTGAATACCGCGCAGTTCGCAGTTCAGATAGACAGTGAAAATGGTGAGTCGATCGGCTGTGTTTTTAGCAACTTGTGCAGTCCTTGCTGCTCTAGTCGTCCAAGCAACATGTGATGAGAGTGAGAAAAGTGAAAGTAATTCGGGTTTTGGAGACTTGTTACGAAGCGTCGGAAGCAGTATTCAAGAAGGTGCAAAAACTGTAGGCTCTTCAATACAGGAAGGAGCAAAAAAAGTGGGACACACTTTCCAGAAAGGATATGACTATGTAAAGAAGAAGGTTTCAGAAATCGGTGATGATTCCAAAGAAGACATAGCTGTATCAGCAGATGTAAAAAAGGTGGAAGCGGATATAAAAAAGGTGGAAGGACAAGTGGCAGATTCTGTAGCCAAAGCGAAGTCAGATACTTCTGATATTGATGGTCGGTTCCTGTTTGATATGCCACAAAAATGCCCTCCAGGCGAAACATTGGATCACAGCAATCACTGTCGACCAGTATGAAGTGAAAACATACCATTATTTCACAATTAACATCTGTAAAAAGTATGAATAAATAAATTGATAATTTCTTATTAAATGGAACAAATAACCTAATCAATCTTAGCAACCAGTTTCATTGTCTTATTGTTACAAAGGTCACGAATTTTACTTATCTCTGGCTTTGATTGCTAAATGCGCAAAGCAATAAAATTCAAGCTGTTATCAAAAATCTCTTTTGAAACAGCATGAAAAGCTGTTGTAAAAAAAAATAATAAAAATAAATTAGACACCATTATTTCTCCATCGATGTTATTGACGTTGTATGATGCAGAAAAGTGTATCAGCTCTTAAAATGTCTTATGTGACCATTGACGAGGAATGTTAAACACTTGATTACATTGGTAACATTGAATAGTTGTATGCGACGCGATGGAATACCAAGTAGTTCAATCAGTTGTTTTATAACTACTTACTTAATACATTCGTGCATGTACAAAAAAGCTACAATTTAATTCCGCGTAGCTCGATAAAATTGTTTTTATAAAATCGAGGTACATTATAAGACGCCATGATGCTTTGTTAACTTATCAATAATTAAAGAAATTTATTTTTTTGTCAGATCCACAAGTTATTGTTGTGAGAAATAATTGCTGTATCACTTTATTGAGTGAATATATGATTGATTTAACTATCGCACTAGTTTACATTAAGGCGGTTAATGTAAATTAGTGTGATAGTCTTGTATTTTTCCATAGTTTATTCTGTTTTTTTTTTTTGTAATAACTTTATTAAACTGCATTAAGCTTTAGTTTGTTTTCAAATCTTGCATGCTAGGACAAGTGATGTGCACCCCTTCCAGTTGAGGACGTGTACATTTTCGACTCAAGTTACATTATTCGCTTAGAGTCAGATAGCAAAGAGCAAAGTTAGTGTTCTAGAATTACAATTTAAATAATGCAAAGAGTTCGAAAACCAAAAACGTAAGTTGTTTTCTTCTACATTAGAGATGGAAGATCTAACGGGTCAGTCACGAGTTAGAATTTGTGTTTGCTAGCTTGTTGGGGTAATAAGCGAGGGCTGCAATATGTCTTACACTGCGGTTCTTAATTTCATCGGCAATCGTCCCGATCCGTGGGTCTTTGTGGAGATTAGCGTTGCGGAAGTACCACGGGGCTCCAGTGATAGATCGAAGGATTCTTGATTGGGTCCTCTGGATGATAGTGATGTTTGATGGACGAGCTGCTTGCCAGATTTGTAAACCATAAGTCCAGTTTGCCTTTAAGACAGACTTAAAGAAGAGCTGTTTAGAGTCGAGAGAAAGTTTTGACATACTATTGGGCATCGATTTAATGTTTATGAATCTGAGCTTCAGTTGTTGATTTTTAGCTTCAACGTGCTGTTTTCAGGTGAGCCTCCTGTCAAGTTACATTCCAAAATATTTCACTTTGTTACTTTGAGGTATTGGTGCATTGTTTAGATATACTTGAAGACAAATCAGTTTTAGCAATGTGAAGGTAACATGGATGCATTTGGATTCGTTCATTCTGATTCTCCATTTGGCTAGTCATTCTTCAAGAGGTGAGATGTGGGCTTGCAGTGTTTAAGATGCCACTGAATCAGTACATGGAATGGCAGTGTCATCCACAAGAGGTAGCTGTAGCTATTTTGTCGCTTATTTGAAGATCAGATGTGAAGATTGTGGAAAACACTGGTCCCCTAAACACATTCCTGAGGTGCACCTGCGTCGACACGATGTTTAGTAGTATAATAGCTTTTGTATCTCACCTGGAATGTGCGGTCGGTTAGGTTGGAGGAAAGTATTTCATGAAAGCTGATTTAATTTTGAAGATTAAGACGATTAAGATTAAGATTAAGATTGAGACGCAGAACTAAAGACTACTAAGTTTGTATGGCTTCACTTGAGAAGAGTCCTTACAAGGCTTGGATATTGATATTTTGCACTTCTTTAGCTAAAGTCTTGATTAGCTGTAAATCTTGTGCATGGATATTAAAAGAAAAATCGCATCTTGACAAGGTAAAAGGTAAGAAAATCTGTTTTAGGTGAGCTGCAAAGGAGGTGGCTTTCTCTGCGTCACTCCAAGCTTGGCGATTCTAAGCAAGGATTCCTTGATGGTTGGTTTGTTCATTTGTTTGACCGCTTTCCATAAAGAATAGTCGCCATTCTATGTTGGAATGAGGTTCTTCAAAAATGAGTGGAACTTTAACTCCTAGTCCGTTTTAAATGCCAGCTTGAGCTCACTAAAAATCTCGTTAAGTCATGGTTTAGTTTGAGGAGACCTGTGCAGCTGCCAATTTCTTCGTGCCGGTCTTTTTTTGTGTACAATGATTTAACTAGTGTTGAGTATGTTGTTTTTTAAGTTGAGGGCATGCTCATTAAAAAAATAACAGCAAAATTGGCATCTTCTGGTAATTTGAGTGATGCTGTTAGAAAATTGCATTTGGTGAGGTATCCTTTGAATGCATTACAGTTGGTTTTGTTCGAATATCTACGCTTACAGCAAGCAAAGTGGGGTGACATATCCAGAGTAATGATGACAGAAGAGTGATCTGAAGACAAATCAAAAACTGCTTCTGGTTTTGGGAAATTTGGAGGTATTCCCATCGAGATTGCACAGTCCATGAGGTCCGGAATTTCGCTGGTGTCTAACGGCCAATACGTTGGCTGGCCGGTTGAGATATGCCTCAAACCGTAAGTTTGTAGTGTTTCAAAGAGTGCTTTGACCATTGGTATTGTAACTCGCGTTAAAGTTGACAGCCACGAAGAATTTGGTTTCTAGCGATGAGAAAAAGCTTTCGAATATTGCTTTTGAGATGTTGTGCCTCGGGAGTAGGGAATCCAATCACGGGATTCAGAATCCCGGGATCCCGAACAGTTTCTAGTCCCTAAAATCCCGGGATTGATGTTTTATAATCCGGGGATTGATGGTTTATAATCCCGGGACTATAAACCATCAATCTTAATTGAGATCCGGAAATTTAGGGACTAAAAACTGTTCGGGATCCCGGGATCCCGGGATTCGAATCCCGGGATTGAATTCCCTACTCGGGAGACAGTAGATGGACGAAGTTACAATCTCCCTCGACTGTTCGCGTAGACAAATTGATGTCGCATGGATGTAATCTTCGCTGATTTCTTCCAAAGGATGATGCAGCAGATGTTTTTTGTTGGTGGTGTTACTAGTAATGAGGGTGCAAAGGTTTCCTGCATGAAAACTGGTCTATTGGCTGCAATCTCCATATCCTGTTGAGTGCAGTTTGGCGGAGGGGCAATATTTACTTTCAGAAATTGAAATACTAAGCAACCTCTGCAGTTGGCAGTTTGGTTGTTACCAGAATTGATAAATTTTTGATAGAAGGATCTTGTTTACTTTTGTCGCAGGACGCTTGAAACTCACCACATATGACACACACAAACACTAGGGAGTGAACAGTAGGCTTTGGTGTAGCAAAATAAGTTGTGGTATAAAAAGGCAATCGTCATCATTTAACGTTTTGTCAAATGTTCCGGTTTTAATTTCTTCCTTTGTTAGTTGTAGCTCTACTATAATAGAAATGTATTTTTCTGTCATAATTATCAGGGGCAACACTGTCGCAGTGGTGCCATTTTGAAAAATCACCCATACTTCCGATTTAGCCAACAGATTTTAAGAAAATTCAGGCAGATTACATAGAAATTTGGTTGATAAATTAGTATAGGGTTGACAGCTATGGCAATTTTGGTGTCCTAAATATTGTAAATTTGTTCAGGAAAATAAAGGTTTTTTCCCTATAACTTCCGATGCAGTAAAGAAATCAAAACGAAACTCATGTGATTAGTGGACCTTGATGTATTTATCATTCTGGAGGAATTTCGTTGAAAAATCATGAAAAATCTGCCAATTTATTGACGTTTCTCTATCGAGCGATGATGTCATTAAATTTCCAAATGGGATTTTTCCTGCAATGACAATTAACAACAAATATATATGTTTCGAAAATTTAAAAAATTTTGAGGGTGTAACCCTAAAATTCTATTCACTCCTATAACTTCCAGCGCAGTCATTCAATCGAAAGAAATTCACAGGGTGGGTTTAACTCAACGTGAAGTAGCTATGGTGCTGAACATATGATTGTCAGCACCAGAAAATTTCGTAAATTTTGCCCCAACAGATGCTTTTCTCTTTACATGCATAAGCAAAGCATCTACATTAAAATAAGCAACCGATGTTTAAATTTTCCGGAGTTTGGAAATTTTTCGGATGGCAGCCCCATACATAGTTTAATCGCTGAAACTTTCGATGATATTCTTGGATGAAAACGAATTTCAAAAGATAGGTTGATTAAGCACGAGCATGTTGTGGTAGACTTATTGCTGCTGTGTTGGACAAATGTTGCCAGCACTGAAAATTTTCATCATATGTGTTATAAAATGATATTTGTTCTTTTGAGTGAGAAATGGTTGATATGATGCAACAAAGAAGTGTACTACGTCTTCACACGTTTTTAAGTCACTCAAAGATAATTTCTTGGAAAATCAGTTTTCTAGCGGTTCTGATGCGCTAGACTTTTTTTTTATTGCTATTGGTAAGCGTCTTTTTGCTATTAATTCCTATTGTTGTTTTTTGAAGAAATTTCAGACAATATTCACTATGCTGTTTATTTTTTATTTCAACAACTAGGTACCTGTTCTACTATTGATCCAAAAAACAAATCGATTTGCTTGCTTGCAAAACTGCAGTTTAGTCGTGTGACTGAATTTGATGCAATATCTTTCGGTCGAGAAAATAAACAGTATTATCCCGCACAAATGTACTTGGTGTCGAAAAAAACTGAGACAGTAGTATAGTACATAGTTACATCAGTGTAAACGAAGAGTAATTATGATAATATATAGTGGTTGGAGATTGAAAAGAGGAAGGTGGGAGTAGTTGCTGCTAGTGATAATGGATTTGGTTGAAGTATGGTGGTAAGAATGAAAAAATTGAATTTACTGACTGGATGGATTTGGAGGAAATCAATTTATCATAACTTAAATTTTCGAATAAAAATGTATCCAAATGATAAAAATTTATCAAAAATGGGAGCCCTGCCTGCTAGATTTGGTGCGGCAACCGTTTCGTTGGATGCATGATGTGTTTTACTCGTATGTACGCTGAACGCTTAAGCTTTATGATGTAGATCAGGAAAACTGTTAACTAGCCGTCGCATGAACGATGTAATTGTTTAACAATTTGCTCATTACATTCGGGTACACAAAACCCCGACTGAAACAGGATTGCGATCAAAACAATCGAAAAAAAAACGGTTTGTTTCATTTTGATCTCTATTTTTATAATTAAAACAAACTAAAGATTAAATGTTGTAGATGCAGATAAAAGAAAAAATGAAAAGTTGTTATGTGTCACCTCTGACTAGGGCATTAATGCCGAGATTGAAATGGAGGTCCCGAATATTCGGAATTAGAGTTTTCGGGATCCCGAAATAGTCCACGGAGGAAAAAAAACTATATTAAGGGAATTTAAACAGATATATTGGCTTATTCGTACTCAATTAAAATTCTATTACAATTATACATAAAACCGGAAGCTATGTTCATTATAATGTTAAATTTATGCACATACATATGTACATGGGTGCTAGCAAGTAAGACGTTAATCTATAATTGCATCTAAATTAATCTTATGATCTAATTTCTTCTTATCTTCTTGTCCAATAAAGCTCTTTATTTGGTCATGATAGTTCATTAAAAAATTAGTTAAAAACGGATTGAAATTTAATCAGCATAACGGATGTTACGATAATATAATAAAAATACATTATTCTTTGTAGTTGTTTACATATCAATTACAAAATAATATTGCTTTTCAATGAAACAATTGATAAGTAATAATATCGATTGGTTCAAACTATTGATTCGTTTTGAAAGTATATTCTTAATAAACATAATTCGTCAAGAGTTTCAAAATTTAAACTAGATCTGATGGTAAAACTGGACTTGATGCCCCACACAGCTGTTGCATGAATCTCGCCGATAGATGTCGGGCTAATATGTTTGTGTTTTTGTGGTTGTGCGTTTGCTTTTGGGGCTTCTTTTCTTTCTTTTTTTTCTTTTTCTTAATTGTTTTATCTTCTTTTTTATTTTTTTGTATAATTTTGTCTGTTTTTCTTCATTTTTTCAGCCCTTCTACCACCTTTTCGCCCTCTGGTGGCGGGATTTCCCGGGTGTGGGGCATCAAGTCCAGTTTACCCGATCTGATTTTGCTGCACATATGTATATCCAGCTGCTTTACACTTTTTGATGGGATATTAAGCATGTAATCATTGGCCAGTTGTACTAATGAGCCCTTCCGCCTTCGTTTTCATTAAACAATATTTCTTTAAGTATTCAGTTCTGCTTTCTAATTCCAAAAATGGGTTGAATTTTATCAATCCCGAAATCTCGGGAGTCCCGATAAAAAATTCGGCATCCCGAAAATGTCCAAAATATGTCGGGATCCCGAGATCCCGAAATTTCGAGATTGCATGCCCTACCTCTGACGCGCTGTCCCTGAGAAATGATTTGAGAATTACCACCTGCATTTGATTATATTTGTTTCATTATTTATTACCCGATATTTAACTGATAAGGCTCGATAAACCGAAGAAAAATGAACTTTTCCAAGAATTCGCTAAATATAAAATAAAACTATCAGATTTTTGGGTTTCTTGTGAATGGGAAATGGATGGAAGTTGTTTGAATAAAACATGTACAGTACTTTGGGAAACACCAATTTTCGTCTAAAAATTACAATTAGTACGATTTCAAACATACATTTAGGGGGGAAATGTATTTGAGCATTTTCTTAGTTCTTCTTGCAAATGTTTGTTGGCTCAAAGAAATGTTAGTCAATGCTATAGAAAGACTTCTCAATAAGCTCACTGCAAAAATTATAGACGACACGACACACAAATAAGTGAATATTTTTTAATGACCAGAAACATTATGATCGGCTAATTTGCACTGATTAAATGTCAAGAGAGTGGAGCTACATAACCATGGAAATTTCTTTCACAGTACAGCTAGTGATATTCATAGCAATGGTCACTGGCTTGATCTTATATTTATTTTAGCTTTATTGAGTCGATAATCTGTGCTATGTAAACGAAGTGGGGATGAAAATGGTGCTGGTGATTACATGTTTATTCTTGCCATGTTGACAACAAATGTGCAGCAAAAAATAAATGGCTGCTATCAATCTGACTTCAATTTAGTCTTTGAGTGGAAAGTCCATCGAACTGAAACTTATGTTACAGTAACAATGGTGATCATTTGCCTATAACAGTAGATTCCCAGCAACAAATTTTTATAAGTCATATAAGGCTAAGGTATCAATAAGGAATCTATACCCAACAAAAAAAAATACACCTTATGATTGCCTTATTACGAAACTTATATAAGCCTTACTAAATTATAGTAATGGGTAAAGAATAAGTGATTGAGCTGTGTCTGATGCGCATTCATATTTTCCGTGAAACGTACCGGTTGCAGTCGCCTTTAATTGATGCGCAGAGAAAGTGTTTATTTACAAAAGTATCGTTTGTTGTATCTGTTGTGCGTTGATTGCATCGCGAGTGTTATTAGTGCGTAATAAATATTGAAGCTGGTAAGTTAAAATATATTTTTATGCATTAGATGCTTCACAGAGGCATGATATTCCTGGTATTTTGAAAGTACAGGATCGTGTGTTGAAAAATATAATCAATGTCATCGTTGAATGAACATTATGAACGGCTTTGTGCATTAACAAAATTTTTATAAAACTCTAAAATTGCTTTGAAGCTTGTGCTTATTGCTAGAATTAAATTTTTCAAATTAAAGGAAAGCAAAAAGGAAGTTAATGTATTTTATATACTGATTTGCATGATTTGCACGTGACGATCAAACTTAACGGAACATGAGCATAAAAATTGAACCATTTTACATTTTCCACATTTTGTCGTAAAAATTCTATTCATGATGCAAACGAATTTTTTGAAATGAAGATTTTTTCTGCTCATTCGTAGCATAAATAGAATTTATACGGCAAAATGTGGAGAATGTAAAATGAATCAATTTTTGTAGCTTTATGATTATGCTCATGTTCTTTTAAGTTTGATGGTCTCCTCGCTTAAACTCTTATGCTATATTTCGAAAGAATTTTGCTTGTGAAGGTGGTATAATACACCGCAATTAATTACAACGTTTTAACTTCATTTTATAATTTTACCATTAAGTGAGAAAGACGAAGTCAACTTATTGCCTAAAAAATACCTTTTGACGCACTTATTGGCGAAATATTATATGTGAAAAACAGGTAATTACCCTAATAATGGATCCACCACCAGGTAACGCATTGAAAATACATTTAAAAAAGAATGAAAAAATTAATACTGGTTTTTAGAAATAAATTTAGACTACGGACAAGTATTTGGAAACGAGCCGTTCATGATTATGCTTCCTCCAGATGAAGCCGTGGAAAATCAGCCACCATCACCTTCATCAATTGCGTCAACTACGTTAAATACTCAGAATGACGCGCGAATAATGGGCGAGCTTCAAGGTATAATTTCATTAGATATCATTGCATATATTTTTTAATGAGCTCTCCTTAGATGTTAAAAAGGCAATTTGTTTGATGCAAAAAACACTTGAGCAGCAAACCAAGGCTCTTGCAGAGCAATCAGTAAAATTAAATACAATTTTTGATAAAATATTTGGTAAGCCAGTGCAAGAAGTGTTCAAATTTCCAATAGCAACACTTGAAGGCCAAAATATGTTAGATTCCAGATTATTATCGGAATCAGATTTTGAAGCCAATATTGTAAGTTTGAATTTAAGTTAAACTTATGAATTCAAATATAAATAATATTTTATTCAGAAACTATTGATTGCAAGTAAAATAAGACGCAAAGTTTCTGCGAATATTAGCATGATAATATCGGACGAGCTTCTTCCCGAAATCAATTGGAACGGACGAAAAACAATGCAGCAGATAGGCCAATTCAGATTTTTTCAGTCCACGTTATATGGTATGTTAAAAAAATTTAATTTAAATTTTATTACATCTTTTTGATCAGATTGTACACATCAGCATTACAATAGCTTTGAAGAGTACGAAGCGGACGTGAAAATTGGGATAAAGAAAGGAAAAAACCGTCTTGATCAGCGCCGTCATGTTTCCAAAAACAAAAAACATAATATAAATAATTAAATATAAATATTAATATAAAAATATATAAATAATTTTACTTTCAAGCAAACCGAATATCATAAGTGTTTAATGTTTTTTTCTTTTGTTAACTTTTTGATAAATGAAATTGAAATATTTATACCATTTTTGAATTAATAAAGCGTTTGTTTAATATTTGAAGAGCAATTCTGTTATTATATCGATGTCTTTGAATAAAAAGAACAATATCTACCATTTAATTATTAAGGTGTGTAAATGATTCGTAAACATTTTTAAATTATTTCATTTATTCTTATTGTCGAAGAATTTGATTTTATTGACTTGCTAATGCTTCTAAAGAGATGCTTCTAAAAGAATAGCTACATGGTTTATTAATGCTTTTAAAAGAATAAATACATGATTTTAAAACGGGGGAACAAAATTTACACTGTTGCGCCATCCTTATCTTTACCCTGACAATAAAGCTTACAAAAGCATGTTCCGCAAGCATTATATAATGTTTATTATAATCCTTATTTTAATGCTGATAATAAGCTGAATATCAGGGGAGTGTACTGTAAACCTTATGCCCAATGACATGGCCTGTGCTTTGCTAAGGAATAATATAAGGTATGTTACTTTGAACTTTGAATTCCTTAGCATAAAGCAACGCTTATGACTAAGGAATATTTATCATTACATTAATCCTTATATAACCCTTATATTTTTTGCTGGGTTGCTTACTATATTGATATGTGTACTATAAAAGTGATTTTTGTATTCTTTGTCATTCTTGCTTATAGTGATTTTGCAAAAGCGGAACTCAATAATGTAAGCTCAACTAATGCAAGCACGTTAGTGATGCAAGCAAATTCTACTAATGCAAGCATGTTTGAAATATTGGAACTAAACCTAACAGAGCCAATTATTGCTATGGTTTTAACTAAAACTCCGATAAGATGTCCGGCTGGCCAATGGGTGGATTTTACACGGCGATGTCGATCCGGATAGTTTAAGAGTTTAGTTTTACGAGTATAATGTACAAAGTAAGTTCAAGTACTTTATTGTTCGCTGTAACAGAAATTTAATAAATTGATGTGAAAAAAAAGTTTCATTAGCTCAAATTTAGCTCAATTTTTATTCAGATATTAATCACAACTATGTATATTGTATCAACACAGGAAAGTGTTAGAAAATATAAGGCATAATGGAAACACACATGAAAGAAGCTAATTTAATAATAATAATAATAATAATAATGTAACTTTAACCAAATACAATATGATGACATTTAGCATATTTTATACCACTGCATATAAAAGCATAGTGCACTTACGAGTCACCTTTATCTGCGTCTTAAAAAGATTAAAACCAAAAGGGCTTAAAATCAAATCATACTTCGACGTGATTGACAATATTGGATCAACTTTTATGATCGATATTTGATCAAAATTCATCAGAGGTTCGAAAGAGCCACAAGTCGAAATGTGGGCCTTGATTCACGGATGCGAATTCAATAAATTTTGTAGCAAAATAATGTTCAAAACGAATACGTAGCACTTTTGTCACCATCGGAATATGCGATGCTTAGTTTTTATTATATGTAAAGTGATTTTCACTAATGTTCGAAGAACATTAATATTAAAATCAATTCGGCTAAAAATTCATATTTCCATCTATATATACATATATATATATATATATATATATATATATATATATATATATATATATATATATATATATATATATATATTTATATATATAAACACATATATATATATATATATATATATATATATATATATATATATATATATATATATATATATATATATATATATATATATATATATATATATATGTATATATGTATATATAACTTTCAGGATATATTTGTGTAAATGAATAGGTCCACAATTCACCAAATGTCAATTATCTGTAACCTTTTGGTGCCGGCGGCCATTTTAGTGATATTTTTGATATACCTATTATTCTGTCCACAAATAATTTTCGCAAAATTTAAGTTAGCGAAATGAATTTTGAATGTGTTTTAAATGTGAATCGGAGAGTGTGTTGGATCTTTTTTTAACCCTATGTGTGCGCTAAGTGCCTAAAAAGAAATCGGGAAAATTTGAAAATTTGTACAACGCGATAGCCTCTGACAGAGCAATCAAATCATTATGAAACGTTCAGAACATATTGATATTATTAATTTGTAAATGTGTCTTGCTTTTAATGGGTGTGTTGGCAACCCTGTAGCTAGGGCAGGTGCTGAAAATGAAAACGTTGAATTCATCGACTCTGCTGAAAAATTGTCGCTTTTTGGAAAAAAAGCAACTCATATATATTAAACTTTATGCTTTGTAGCCTAGTGGGTAGAGCACTGGCTTCTTGCGTGTGGGGTCCCTGGTTTGAATCCAGGTTCGGACGAGGGTCCGCGCACCAAGCTTTGAGTTCACCTAGCTCTGATTAGGTACCTGATTTAAATCAGGGGTAAAGTGAGTCGTGGAACTAATCACTCCACACTCGTATTCACAATGATTAAATAAATTGTAATGAAACTCTCTACCAGCTTCAACCCCTAGACCCGTACGAGGGTTGTCGTGGGATTGCTTTACTTTTTACTTTGTCTACACAGTCAATGTAAAACATTTGAAATTTTACAACGGGCAAGAACGGTAGCCCTTCCCCAATTTACCTATATTTTTAGCATCAAAAACTTCTGTTCATGGGAACTCACTACCCAATAATCAGATACAGGTGAAATTCACAGAGTATATTGACCTTTAGTAGGAACAGGTCTGTTAGAAGCAATTTTGAAATTTCGGCAATTCTGTGCCAGTGGTGCCATCTTGAAAAATTACTCAGAAAAATAATTGCTTTTGGCCCTATAAATTCTGATTTAACCACTAGATTTTGACGAAATTCATACAGCAGCTGAATCCTACTTTAGACCACATTTGATGGAAATTTGGTTGAAAAATTCGGTTGGAGCTGCCAGC
The DNA here is from genome assembly GCA_963978885.1 of Nemotelus pantherinus. Classification (NCBI taxonomy): domain Eukaryota; kingdom Metazoa; phylum Arthropoda; class Insecta; order Diptera; family Stratiomyidae; genus Nemotelus; species Nemotelus pantherinus. The sequence continues at coordinate 98,920,913 of OZ022265.1, read as the reverse complement.
TATAGTAATTTTAGTGTTTTAAACTTTTAAAATTCGCTCAGCAAAACAAAGCTCTTTGCCATATAGCTTCCAATGCGGTCATGGAATCATAACGAAATTCTTATGACAAATTGAACTTATTGTAGACAATACTCAGCAGACATCAAGTTGGAAAAACAATGATAGAGTTGCCAGCTATGGGTGTTTTTGTATTTTTTGGCATATCTTTAGTAAGCGATTATATCATAGAATTTGCACATCGTAGTGATCTCGTAGTGAAAATTATTACCAAAAATTAAGATCTAAAAAATTTGAAAACTTTTACGGGTGGTTACCTTCAATTTCTTTGTATCCTTATAGCTTCCAATGCAATGAGGTGAATGTGACGTATTTTTGGATTCGGTGCTAGAAAGGGGCTGCCAGCACGAGGCGTTTTTGTTATTTCCGTACCAATATATGCTTACATAAACATTACATAAACATTACATTACATAAAGAACATAAGTCCATGGACTATACACCAAATTCCACCTAAATTATTTAGTCCACCTGCTGTAAACACTCAGTAGCCGATCAAAATAGGTCATGGAATATATCACTGTAAACATACCCGACATAACCCATGATATTTGCGCGACTATTAATAATATATGTACCTTGAATTTAAGCTCGCAAACATATCGTTTGACTCAAAATCATTTTAAAAATCATGTCTGAGAGACAAATGAAAAGATAATTACAGTGTATGAACCAAAATTAAATTAAATGACAGCTGTCACGTATATACAAACAAGGACTTAATTCGACCTGACCAAATTTTAGGTAATGTCGATGTTAACACCTAAGTAGTTCAACCACTATAAACTCTACCAATGTCTGAATTTTCTAAGGTCTGGACTCTTTTTGACTGGTAACCCAAAGATCTTTCTGTCGCTGTAACTTTCGATGAAGTCATCGAAATTAAATTGGCTTAGGGTCTATTATTACTTAGGATGTCCTTAAGTATCTAGTGGTAGAATACACACTCAAAATTTGCACAAATCCTCTACTTCACCACCGTTTCTAGTGGTTTTGATGCGCTAGGGGTTTTTTCACTTATAAATTAGTTTTGACTGAAAAATGGCAGTCTTTAACGTTTGAACATTTTTCTAAATGTTTTGTGTACAACTGAAAAAATTAAAAAAATCTTACAATCATACGTATTAAGACTTTTTTTTGCAATTTTTGGAAGATTTATGCATATTTTCCCCATTTTAATTCCATGTTTATAGGCATATTTCAGTGATTTTTCGTGTAAATTGGCATGTATATATCGACCTTTTTACGTGCGCAACTATTCGAGCTCTAGTGATAACACATGTATTCTTGCCATTTTGATAACATATAGGTATTCAGTAAAAACTGAATAGCTGTTAACCGCTATCACTGCTTATGATCTCAGCGTGCCACTGACTTCAATTTAGTCTCTGAGTGGGAAGTCCATCGAATTGAAATTTAATGCTAAAGTCGCAATAGTGATCGTTTACTATACCCCAGTTATTCTGAACATAGTTAATATGTGCAAAATAAAAGTGATTTTTGTATTTTTCGTTATCCTTATATATAGTGATTTCGGAAAATCGAAACTTAGTAGCGGAAACGCAAACATCCCAAATACTACTCGGCGAAGCATAAACAAACCCTTAAATCTAAACCAAACAATTCAACCAGAAATTTTCTCTCTGTTTGATACTCCAAAACGATGTCCGCCCGGCCAAAGGCTAGATCACGCAAATCGATGTCGACCTGCATAATGTACAAGCTTAGTTTTAAGAGTATTATGTACAATGCAAGTTCCAGAAGACTCTGGTGCGCTTCATCAGTAATTTAATAAATCGAACTGAGAAAAGAGTTTCGTTAGCCTGAATTCATATGCATACATGTTGGAGAAGAGCTGAGCATTATTGTTTTTCAATAAGGTCAAAATAAAACCCGTATAAATGTTTTAAAATCAAATTCGGTATTAATTTATTTTCTATGTTACAATAATTCATCAACTCCTAAATATTAATCGATCACGATAAACTACTAGTGGTCGGCACTTGTTGGTGTGATCCAGATAAGTGCCGTCAGGACAAAAAGTTTGTGGGTTGAATAAACCACGCAAACCAATCTCCACCTTGCCATCCTGTGGAGTCAGTTGACCATTCGCACCGCTATTTTTCTCCTTCCGTAGCTGAGGATCGCCCGGAAAGTATATTGTATCATAACTTCTACCAGCAATCGCAAAATTTTCGTTTGATCTTTGACTTGAATGCCTATTATTCTGGAGAATCCATTGATAAACCACTTGAGTATACAAACAGAAGAGCACAAACACTAATTTCATTTTCTGAAATACACAAATATATATTATTTCTATAAAACACTGTAAAACAGACGATTCGGATTAGTTTTGCCTCAGCGTGGCCACAACTTTTTTTTGATTGTTTGGAAAATAGTCCAGTGAAATTCGACAAAAAAAGGCGAAACTCCAGAAAAATTAGGGGGTAGCTGGATTTTGGTGTGAACCTTGGTACTTGCGTGCTGAACAAAATGACGAAACTCCCCATCGATGCGAGTGCCGCGTTACTTTTTATACGGGGTCAAAGGTCACCAAAAGTGACCTTTCCTAAATATCTCAGTAACGATCACGTCTTCAGAAAAACGATGTATGACGAATTTGTAGCTTAAAATATTTTCTACCAAAATGGTTTGAGAACTTTTTCTTGTAACCATAACTGTTTTTGGGATATGTTCATCGAAACATTTGCAACTAACAGTATTGACTTTCTCAACAGAGTGTTCATATTATCCGATTTTGATTACCACTTGGAATGTTTGTGGGTCTGTTTTTGTATGAATAAGGGGTCCATAAAGAACAAGTAAACAAGTTGATCTATCACACTCCAGGGTAGATGGAAGAGTGTACTCTGATAAGTCCCCCCCCCCTTTACCAGAAAATGGTTTCCCTGAAATTCCATCCCCAGTCTTCAGAAATAAGCTCGTTGCATACTCGTTGCCCACGGTTACACAAGATAACATCACTAGACTATCCTGTCAATTGTCTATTCTTGACATCGCAGGCCAAGGTCACGTAATGTCAGGTGAAAGTTGGTTTCAAGACGTCTCATGTCTCTTTGACGCTATGCAGTCATCACAGGATTGGTAAAAAAACTGATTATTCGGGGAGAGTCTGTTCGAAGAAGAACATTAGTATTAAAATCACTTTGGCCAAAAATTCATATTTCTATATATATATATATATATATATATATATATATATATATATATATATATATATATATATATATATATATATATACAGTTGGGGACAAAACTCTCCATACACCCTCAACATTTCATCAATTTAGTAGAAAATGCAAATATTTATGAGAATTTTATATGCAACTTTACTGCAAATGTATTTTTATTAACATAAATTTAAAAAAAATTTACATTAATTAACTTATAACCGTAAAAACACCAGAAAAAACGAAATTCAGTAGGGACAAAAGTGTTCATACATAATGTTATTGAACTGAAAATTCCACATTATTTAATTCCACTTTATTTAATTTTATGTTTCAATATTTTGTTGGGTCACCGTTGGCATCAACAACAGCCTGCAACCGTCGTGGCATTGAATCCACCAAATTGTTAGTGACTTCCGGAGTTATCTCTCCCCAGGCTTGTTGAAGCGCAGTTTTGAGTGATTCCTTGCTGCTGGTGTGAATTTTCGAAATTTTTCTTTTCATAAGTTCCCAAATATGTTCAATAGGGTTTAAGTCTGGTGACTTAGGAGGAGGATACAGCTGCCTTGGTGCATAATAAAGCAAACAGTTCTTTACAAAGCGTGCAGTATGTTTGGGATCGCTGTCCTGTTGGAATATCCAATGCCGGCCAAGACCCAAATTGTCCACGGAAGGTTGCATGTTTTCTTCTAACAGTCTTTTATAATAGTATTGGTCCATAATACCGTCTATAAATACCAATCTGCCAACCCCACCAGCTGCAATTCCACCCTACACCATCACATTGCCACCGCCGTGTTTTACTGTTGGTATCAAATTCTTCAGTTGCAATACTGTTCCCTTTTTTCACCAGATTCTTTTTTTGCCATCATTACCGAACAAGTTGAACTTGCTTTCATCAGTAAATAAAACAGTTTTTCAGAACTCTAAATAATTTCCTAAATATCGCTTTGCAAATTCAAGTTGAAGCTGCCTATTCTTTTCAGATATTAGCGGGTTTTTACGAGGAACTCTACTTGCATATCCATCGGAACTTAAGATTCTTTGGATGGTTTTAGAGTGAACACACTTATTCGAAGTATTAGCGACATGTTCCGCCAGTTGCCGACCGGTGATCCTTGGGTTTTTGTCGACCTCTTTTAAGATCATGCTGATATCCCGCCTGGAAAGTTTCTTTGGTCGTCCATTTTTTGGCTTATTTTCCACTGATCCTGTGTTTTTATGCTTTTGAACAATGTATTGGACATTGGCATGGGATAAATTAAACAAAACTCCAATTTTCGGTATGATTTTCCATTTCTGTGCTCAGCAATAATTAAATTTTTTATTTCAACATTTACTTCCTTACGCTTGCTCATTTTTCACTCCCTTTGCTCACAGATTACTAAAACAAACTAATCATTAGATCGTATTCACGCATTTTATAGAAAATACAACGGTTTTTTTTTTGAAGAAAAACAACAATAAAGCAATGCAATGAAGACCAGAGTACACTATCTGATCAATGTATGAACACTTTTGTCCCTACTGAATTTCGTCTTTTTCTGGTGTTTTTACGGTTATAAGTTAATTAATGTAAATTTTTTTTAAATTTATGTTAGTAAAAATACATTTGCAGTAAAGTTGCATATAAAATCCTCATAAATATTTGCATTTTCTACTAAATTGATGAAATTTTGAGGGTGTATGGAGAGTTTTGTCCCCAACTGTATATATATATATATATATATATATATATATATATATATATATATATATATATATATATATATATATATATATATATATATATATATCAATATGTATATATATATATATATATATATATATATATACACACATACATATATATATACATATATATATATATATATATATATATATATATATATATATATATATATATATATATATATATATATATATATAAATACATATATTGTGACAAATTTACAGTACAGCATATTCAGTTCAAGCCGGTTGAATAAATTGTCCATTTTTGGAGTCTCGACCATTTCGTTGTAGATAATACTCGAAAATAAACTTTCGCTTCACAATATGAGTTCTTCTCGTGACGAGAATTGCGCTCGAAACGAAGGCGTCCAAGTTGGAAGCAATTGGATTTCGTAGGTGATTATTGTAGTATTTCCGGCCTTATATATGTATATTCCGGACGACAGTATACGACAATGGATCTATATAGTGTATATATATACATATATATATACAGTCAAATCCGGTTATAACGAACCTCAAGGGACCGGGAAAATTGGTTCGCTATAGCCGAAGTTCGTTATAGACGGAGGCATAAAAATACACCTAGGAGTAGTTACACATACATATAATTTTTATTTATGCATCAATATTCAAAAACAAAAAAAGTAAAATAAACAATACTTTTCGAACTATCCATTGATTGAAAATTTTTATTCTCAAGTTATGCGCGTACATATATTATTTATACATTCTGAAAATAATTTGTTATTTTAATTTGCATGTGGGTGTTATATGCGTATATGCTTCTAATTCAGCCAAACTATTTAGAATAGTTTGAGATGCATCGCGCGATTGAAGAAAGGTACGAAGTACACTTAAATTTTGTTTTGCTGCACTAACAGTTATAACCGGTGCTCTATGTGGCATGTCATCTTCATCCTCATTTTCCGAATTGTCACGATAAGTGCTGGTACAACCTCTTACAGAAGAAACGATGTCATCGTCGGTTAAAAAATCAGATGTGATGAGGTTATTATCTACGGTGATGTAGTCACGTGAAATGAAGGTATTGGATCCTTCGTAACCTATGTTGACCTTCTTCGATTGATATTTCATCGTTAGCATTTGGTACACCTTCAACATTAGTTAAATAAAAACCAGCATGCTTAAAACAGTTTTTTATTGTTTGAGAGGATACTCCTTGCCAAGATCTATGAATAAGATTGATCGCGTCCAGAATAGTAACAGTAGCTGTTGTCCCAGCATCAATGTTTTGAATAATATTTAACAAAAGAGCTTACCGATAGTGACCTTTAAGGGCATGTATAACACCCTGGTCCATGGGTTGAAGTAACGAACTAGTATTTGGTGGCATAAAAACAAGCTTAATGGATCGTAACTGGTCAACTGTTGGGTGCGCTGGGCACTTATCCACTAACAAGACAATTCTCCGTTTGTTTCTAGTACATTCTACATCCCATTTCCGTAAGTAGTCGGTGACAATTTTAAATGTCATCCACGACTTGGTGTTTGCACGATAATCAACAGGTAAACTCTTCACGTTTTTAAAACATCGCGGATTTTGTGCTTTGCCTATTACTAGCAGCTTTTGTTTCTCTGATCCCAACATGTTGGCACATACTAAAAGTGTAATTCTATCCTTAGCTTGCTTCCCCCTTTACACTGCTCTCCTTTAAATTTTAAAGTTCTGTCGGGAGTTAATTTATAGATAAGGCCAGTTTCGTCAGCATTGAATATGTCATCAACATGGAATTCTTGTTTAATTAATGGCCAAACAGTGATACTGCTGCTTTGCCCACAATTTTCTCGCTGCATACATTATGCCGTGCCTTCCATCGCTCGATCCAACCTTCACTGCAAACAAATTCGTTCTGTATTTTCCTGGCGAAATCTTCTGCTTTCGTTTTTAAAACTAAAACTATTTAATCACTGTTGAGTGAACCATTTTAATAACATTTGATCGACATCATCCCACACGGATTTCCGATTTTTTTTTAACTTTCACGTTAGTTTTTTCGTATGCACTAAGCAATTCCAGCTTATTTTTGTAAATTTTTCCTACTGTAGACTTGCACAAACCTCTTTCTCGGTATACGACACTCTGCATTTTCCCACTTTCAATTTCACGGATAATTTCACATTTTTCCTCTAAAGCATAGTACTGAGTTCGATTTCACGTGAAATTTTCATACAAAATTTCACGTGAAATGTGTTTCGGCGAAAATTTAGCTTGAAAATAAGCAAGTTTGGTACTGTGTTCTTAGCATGAAAAGTTGCTTTGATGTTGCTTTCGCTTCGAAAACATAGATGGCACTGAAACATGTTGTCAATCATTTCACGCCAATTTAGTTTGTGCAATTCATTCTTTCGAGCTAAAAAGTGACATTTAGTGTTTCAATTTGAAAATTGAGCAGTGCAAATGCCTTTCCAATAAGAAAATCGATCGAAAAGTGAAATTCATGACATTTTATCCGTCAGAAATGAGCATTGTCTCTGTTTTTCTGCATTGTCAAAATTTTCACTCGAAAGAATGACCAGATAATGGAAATATGTCAAAATTTCACGTGAACTCGAACTCAGTACCAGCCTTAAGGAAAAAGCTTTTCATTTTCGAGCATCACCCATTGTTCTTCACGTTCTTCATTATATTATTTCGTTACTACATAGACGAACAATACAACCACATTCGGGGAAGTCCCCAATTATATCGAGGTGTTCTTTACGCACACTCGTCACCCTCACTGTACACATCGAAGCATCGTTCATAGATTAGTGTCACGAAGTTCGTTATAGCCATGTTTTAAGCCAAATCGGATGGAAAATTAGTTCGTTACATCCGATAGTTCGTTATATACGAGTTCGCTATAAACGTTTATTTCTAATACATTTCCTATTGGTCACGCGCCGGGACTTAAGAATAGGTTCGCTATAAACCATGGTTCGTTATAACCCGGGCCGTTATAACCGGAGTTGACTGTATATATGTATATATATATATATATATATATATATATATATATATATATATATATATATATATATATATATATATATATATATATATATATATATATATATATATAAATATATATATATATTTATATATATATATATATACATATATATATATATATATATATATATATATATATATATATATATATATATATATATATGTATGTGTGTGTGTGTATATAAATATACACATATATATATATATATATATATATATATATATATATATTTATATATATATATATATATATATATATATATATATATATATATATATATATATATATATATATATATATATATATATATGTATATATATATATATAATCAAAAAATTTCAGTGGAAAAATAGTAGGAACGCGCCATCCGATTGTACTGAAATTTTAAGGATATATTGGTGTAAATGCAGGATAGTGCCAGATCTCACAAAAAGTTAAAAATCTTTAACCCTTTGGTACCGGCAGCCATTTTAGTGGTATGTTGAATGTACCTATGTTTCTGTCAAAAAAAAAAAACTTTTGCAAAAATAACGTTTATGTGATGAATTTCGAATGTGTTTTAAATGTGAACATGATAATGTTTTTGAGATTTTTGACCCTATGTGTGCGCCAGGCGCCTAAAATGAGATTGGGAAAATTTTAAAATTTTTGAATTGCAATAACTTTTTACAAGATAATTAGATCATTATTAAGCTTACAGAACTTGTTAATGCTGTTAAGTTGCATACTTGCGTACTTGCTTGATGAACGTGCTGGCAAACCTGTAGCCACTAAAGGCACTGAAAATGAAAACATTCAAACCATCGAATCTCCTAAAAAATGTCCGTTTCTTACAATAAAAACAAGCTTGAATACAAATCTCATGCTTTGTGTACACAGTCAAAGTAAAACTTTGGAAATTTCATGTCGCAGAAGAACGGTAAACCTTTCCCAATTTACCTATATTTGTAGCATCAAAAATGTCTGCTCGCGGGAACTCACTAACCAATAATCAGATGTAGTTGAAATTTACAGAAAACATTGAACTTAAGTAGGACCAGGTCTGAAAGAAGCGATTTTGAATTATGAGCAACTCTGTGCCAGTGATGCCAGCTTGAAAAATTACAAAGAAAACAAAACTACTTTTTGCTCTATGAATTCTGATTCAGTTACCAGCGATTGGTGGTTTTGTGTTTGTTTGGATCACCTTTATTAAACGATTTCATCGAAAAATTTTCAAATGGTAATGATGTTGTAATTAAAATAAACGGCAAATATGAAGTTTTTGATTATTGGAAAAATTTTGCGGCTGGTAACCCTACATTTCTATGCACTGCTATAACTTCGAACGCAGTCATTGGATCGAGACGAAATTCGCAGGAAAGGTTAGTTTCAACGTGAAGCAGATGTAAAAGAATTTTAGCATTGATGCTGGCACAAGGCTGCCAACACAAGTCGGTAGTGCTATTTTAGTATCAATAAATGCTTACAGTTAGTATACATATTGGAAACATTTACAATGAAAATAAATAACCAATGTTTCAATTCCCATAGTTCTGCAAATTTTTCGGATCGCAGCCCCAAACACCAACTTCAGTTACAGTGCTGCAGCCACTGAGCATTTTCTTCATTGATGTTGCTTTGAAAATTTTTGTGAAAAAAGTAACTGATCACAAATATAATTAACAAGTGTTTCGCTCTCATAAACTATGAAATTCATGTAAGTGGTAATATCTGAAACCCTTCCACCATATGAGTTTTAAGACCAAAGTAAAACGTGGCGTTTGAAACAGTTTGGCTGTAATAAGCAGCTCGTGTGGTAGAATATGCACTCAAAATCTGCACGATTCTTCTACTGTTCTTCGAACATTAGGGTTTCTTGCGGTTCAGGTGTGCTACAGTGTTTTTTGTGACGAATTTCACTGGACTGTAAACTTTATGATCTAGATTAAGAAAACTGTTAACTAGTCGTCGTATGAACGATGTTGCTTGACAATGCGCTCATTACATTCAGGTACACAAAACCCCGATTGAAACAGAATTGCGATCAAAACAATTGGAAGAAAACGGTCTGTTTTATTTTGATCTCAATCTTTTTATAATTAAATCAAACTAAAGATTGAATGTTGTAGATACAGAAAGGATCTGAGAGTTTCCAACTGGCAGAGCACGTTAAAGCGAAGGAAAATGAGCTTTTCCAGGAATTCACACAAAATCAAATTAATCTATCAGAGTTTTGGGTTTCTTGTGAATGGGAAATGAATGGAAGTTGTTTGAATGAACCATGTGCAGTACTTTCGGAAACACTAAATTTCGTCTAGAAATTACAATTCGTACGATCCTAAATACAGTTAAGGGGGAAATGTATTTGAGCATTTTCTCAGTTCTTCTTGCAAATGATTGTTGGTTCAAAGAATCGCTAAAGAAAAACTTCTCAATAAGCTGCCTGCAAAAATTATAGACGACACGACATACAAATAAGTGAATATTTTTTAGTGACCAGAAACAAAATGGTCGGCTAATTTGCACTGATTAAATGTCAAGAGAGTGGAGCTGCATAAAAAACCATGGAAATTTTTTTCACTGTACAGCTAGTGATACTCATAGCAATGAGCACTGGCTTGATCTCATATTTATTTTAGTTTTATTGCGTCGATAGTCTGTAAAATGTAAACGAAGTGGGGATGAAAATGGTATTGCTGATAATAAATCTTTCTTGTCAAATGTACAATAAATGCGCAGCAAAAAATAAATAGCTTCATTGGGTGCTATCAATCTGACATACGACGGACTTCAATTTAGTTTTTGAGTCCATCAGTCAATCGAACTGAATTTTATGTTCCAGTAGCAATAGTGATCGTTTGCCTATAACAGTAGATTGCTTGATCCATTGACATGTGCACAATTAAAGTGATTTTTCTATTTTTGCTAATTCTTGCTTATAGTGAATTTGCAAACGCGGAACTCAATAAAATTACCTTTACTAGTTCTGATGTTCCTAACCTAAGCATGTTGCGACATGCTGGGATTTTAACTCAAACTCCGAAAAGATGCCCGGCCGGCCAAAGGCTAGATCACACAAATCGATGTCGACCTGCATAATGTACAAGTTTAGTTTTAAGAGTATTATGTACAAATCAAGTTCCAGAAGACTCTGGTGCGCTTCATCAGAAATTTAATAAATCGAACTGCGGAAAGAGTTTCGTTAGCCTGAATTCATATGCATACACGTTAGAGAAGAGCTAAGCATTAGTGTTTTTCAATAAGGTCAAAATAAAACCTGTATAAATATTTAAAATCAAATTTGGTATTTATTTATTTTCTGTCACAATAATTCATCAACTGCTAAATATTAATCGATCACGATAAGCTATCAGTGTTCGGCATTTGTTGGTGTGATCCAGATAAGTGTCGTCAGGACAAAAAGTTTGTGTGTTGAATAAACCACGTAAACCAATCTCCACCTTGCCATCCTGTGGAATCAGTTGACCGTAGCTGAAGGTCGTCCGGAAAGTATATTTTATCATCACTTCTACTAGCAATCGCGAAATTTCCGTTTGATCTTTGACTTGAATGCCTATTATTTTGGGGAATCCATTGACAAACCACTTGAGTATACAAACAGAAGAGCACAAACACTAATTTCATTTTCTGAAATACACAAATATATATTATTTCTATAAAACACTGTAAAACAGACGATTCGGATTACACAACTTTTTTCTGAATGTTTGGAAAATATCGACATAAAAAAGGCGAAACTTCGGAAAAATTGGGAGACAGCTGGATTTTGGTGTGAACCTTGGTACTGGCGTGTTGAACCAAATGACGAAAGTCCCCATCGATTCGAGTGCTGCGTTACTTTTTATACGGGGTCAAAAGTCACCAAAAGTGACCTTTTCTAAATATCTCACTAACGGTCACGTCTTCAGAAAAACGATGTATGACGATTTTGTAGCTTAGAAAATTTTCTACCAAAAGAATGTGAGAACTTATTCTTTTAACCATAACCGTTTTTTAGATATATTGATCTTAACATTTGTAACTAACAGAATAGACTTTCTCAACGGCATTTATATTTTATCCGATTTTGATTACGACTTGGAATGTTTGTGGGTTTGTTTTTCTATGTTTAAGTGGCTCATCAAAAAAAAAAACAAGTAAACAAGTTGATCTATCACACTCCAGGGTAGATGGAAAAGTGTACTCTGAAAAGTCCCCCCTCCCTCCTATACTAGAAAATGGTATCCCTGAAATTCCATCCCCAATCTTCAGGAATGAGCTCGTTGCCTACTCGCTGCCCACGGTTACACAAGATAACATCACTAGACTATCCTGTCAATTGTCTATTCTTGACATCGTAGGACACCCCCCACAGCCTACCCACTCCGGCAAACAAATCATCCCGAAATTGCCGGTTTTGCAGTTTTTTCCATACCGTCTTATCCCATGAACGATCAGGCCAAGGTCACGTAATTTCAAGTGCAAATTGGTTTCGAGACGTCTCATGTCTCATTGACGCTATGCAGTCATCACAGGATTGGTGAAAACTGATTATTCGGGGAGATTCTGCAGCGGGTTGAATTCCAATAATGTCAAGAATGAGCGTTGACAGAACTATGCCATGATATTATTTTGTTTTTTCATACTCCTATCCTGTGCATGACGTATGCTACAAACCCTTTTCCATCTATCCTGGAGTGTGGTAGATAAGTTAATTTGTTTACATGTTTTTTTATGAGCCTCTTAAACATTGAAAAACAAACTCACAAATATTCCAAGTCGTAATCAAAATCGGATACTATAAATATGCCGTTAAGAAAGTCGATTCTGTTAGTTACAAATGTTTAGATCAATATATCTCAAAAACGGTTATGGTTACAAGATAAAGTTGGTGACCTTTGACCCTGTATAAAAAGTAAGGACGGGGACTTTTGATATTTTGTTCAGCACTCCAGTATCAAAGTTCACTCCAAAATTCAGCTTTCCCCTAATTTGTGCGAAGTTTCGCCTTTTTACTAATGTTGGAAGAAGCATATTAGTATTAAAATCACTTTGGCCAGAAATTCATATATCTATATATATATATATATATATATATATAGATATAGAGATATCTGTATATATATATATATATATATATATATATATATATATATATATATATATATATATATATATATATATAGATATATAGATATCTATATATATATATATATATATATATATATATATATATATATATATTTATATCATCAAAAAATGTCAGTGAAAATATCTGAAGAACACGCTATCCGATTGAACTGAAATTTTTAGCACACATTGGTGCATATGCAGAATAGTGCCAAGTCTCTTAAAAAGCTAATCATTTGTTACTCTTTGGCGCCGGCGGCCATTTTCGTGATATTTTAAATATCCCTATTATTCCGTCAAAAAATAACTTTTGCAAAAATAAAGTTTATATAATGAATTCTGAACGTGCTTTTAATGTGAATGCGACAATGTTTTTGAAATTTTTTACCCTATGTGTGTAAATTTTTTACCCTATGACAGTCAACGAAATACTGGAGAAGTTAAGGGCCAGTGGCTTTGAGGTAGTGGCGTATGCCGATGACATTGTGGTACTTGTGAGGGGTGCGTTCCCACAAACTTTGTCGGACCTTATGCAATCGGCGCTGGACCATATTCAAATCTGGGCCAGGAAAGTCGGTCTTAGGGCAAACCCGACAAAAACCGAACTTATGCGCTTCACAAAGAAACACAGGGTACCGGCTATTGCCACGCCTAACCTCAACGGAATAACATTGGAGCTTGCTGATAGTGTTAAATATTTGGGCCTTATACTAGACAGGAAACTGAACTGGGGGGCTAACGTGAAACATAGAATTGGTAAGGCCCGCGCAGCACTTTTCGCTTGCCGGTCCGCCTACTCCAATACCTGGGGTCTTAAACCTAGGGCGGCCTATTACATATTCACATGTGTAGTCAGGCCGATTTTGGTGTATGGAGCGGTCGTGTGGTGGAAAGCAGCGGAGAATAAAACTAATATCAAGGAGCTAACAACACTGCAAAGATTAGTTTGCATATGTATTACGGGCGCTTTAAGAACCGCCCCAACGGCTGGGTTGGAAATGATTTTGGGACTCATGCCCCTAGATCGATTCATCTTTAGAAGCGCAAGCTTAGCGACGATACGCGCTAAAAGTTCTGGCATGTGGAACGATTCAGATCAGTGGGGTCACAGCGGTATTCTTATAGAATGCCGCAAAAGATTTGGACTCGTTGCAGAAGACACGGACCACATGAGCAAAATAATACATCTTGGCAGGAATTTCCAGGTCAAGATACCCACAAGAACAGACTGGAAGAAAAAGGAAGCTACCACCGATAGGGGCGCCTGGATTTACACGGACGGGTCAAAGACGGACACAGGAGTTGGCTCGGGCGTATTTTCTACGGATTTGAGCCTTAACCTGTGGTGTAGACTGTCGGACCATGCTACCGTCTTTCAGTCTGAATTACATGCTATACGCATGGCAGTTGAGTCCATTAGTGGAATATCAACCAGACCAATGACCATTTGCGTCGACAGTAGGGCAGCCATTCTCGCTCTTGCGTCTTACAGATGTTCTTCAAAAACTGTTAACGCTTGCAGAGTGGCTCTCAATGAAAAGGCAAGGCATATTCCTATCCGGATTATGTGGGTGCCAGGGCATAGTGGGGTCATAGGCAACGAAAAAGCTGATGAATTGGCGAGGAAAGGTTCAGGAGCTAGCAACTGCCCCTGCATCACTGTACCTCGGTCAATCGCGGACGCCACAAACAAACTTGATGCCGCCATATGGGCCAAACTAAAGTCCGAATGGGAAAACAGGCTGGACTGCAGGGTGGCCAGGACATTATGGCCATCACCTGATTCAAGCAAAAGCAGGAAACTGCTCAAGCTCAGCAGGAACTGCTTGAGAACCACGGTCGGCTTGCTCACAGGGCACTGCCTTACCGCATCTCATGCGAAGAAAATGGGACTGACATCCAGCAGTTTATGCAAGAGGTGCGAGATGGAAGAGGACACCATCGAGCATACTCTCTGCGATTGTCCGGCCCTAAATAATAAACGCCTCAAAATTTTTGGTGCATACCACTTTCAAGGGTTAGCAGAGGTGGCTGGTACCGTCACGCTGAGTCAGCTGATCCAGTTTGGCGAAGCGGTCACTTGGCAGCTCTAAATAGCCAGCGGAGGGTGGCAAATGGGCCCAAACTGGTGGCCTAATGCAAGCCGCGTTTCCCGGCAGCCCTCTTTACTAACCTAACCTACCCTATGTGTGCGCTAGGCGCCTAAAATGAGGTTGGGAAAATTTAGAAAATTTTGTATTTCGATTGCTTTTTTCTTGATTATCAAATCATTATGAAACTTAATAAACGTATTAACGTTGCTAAGTTGCACTCTTGCGTAGTTTTTGATGAACGTGCTGGCAACCCTGTGGCTACAGCAGGCACTGAAAGTGAAAACATTCCAACCATCGAATCTTCTAAAAAATGTATGTTTTTACAATAAAAACTAACATCTGTACAAATTTTATGCTATATCTTCACACCCAAAGTAAAACTTTGGAGGTTTAATGTCAGACAAGAACGGTAACCCTTTCCCAATTTACCTATAATTTTAGCGTCAAAAACTTCTGTTCACGGGAACTCACGAACCAATAATCAGATGCAGTGGAAATTTACAGATCACATTGAACTTAAGTAGGATCAGGTCTGATAGAATCGATTTTGAATTGTGGGCAACTCTGTGCCAGTGCTGCCATCTTGAAAAATTACAAAGAAAAAAAACTGCTTTTTGCCCTATGAATTCTGATTCAGTTACCAGATTTTCATGAAATTGACACAGTAGCTGAAACTTTTTCTTTTTTAAAGCTTTTTGCCCTATAACTTCTAGTGCAGTCATGGAATCAATACGAATTTCATACAATTAATGGAACCTATTGTAGGCATTATTCAGACCGAATCTGGTTGAAAAGCCACGATAGGGTTGCCAGCCATTGGTAGTTTTGTGTTTATTTGGAATACCTTTATTAAGCGATTTTATCGTAAAGTTTTCAAACGGTAATGATGTTGTAGTGACAATAAACAGCAAATATGAAGTTTTTGCTTATTGGAAAAATTTTGCGGCTGGTAATCCTACATTTCTTTATACTCCTATAACTTTGAAAGCAGTCGTTGGATTGAGACAAAATTCGCAGAGTAGGTTAGTTTTAACTTGAAACAGATGTGATACTGGCACAAGGCAGCCAACACGAGCCGCTAGTGCTATTTTTGTATCAATAAATGCTTACAGTTTGTATCCACAGGAAACATTTACAATGAAAATAAATAACCAATGTTTCAATTCCCAAAGTTCAGAAAATTTTTCAGATCGCAGCCCCAAACACCAAATTCAGTTACAGTGCTGCAGGTACTGAGCATTTTCTTCATTGATGTTGTATGAGATGCTGCTTTGAAAATTTTTGTGAAATAAGTAACTGATAACGAATATAATTAACAAGTGTTTCGCTCTCATAAACTATGAAATTCATGTCTGTGGTAATATCTGAAACTTTCCACCATATGAGTTATAAGACCAAAGTAAAACGTGGCGTTTGAAACAGTTTGGCTGTAATAAGCAGCTCGTGTGGTAGAAAATGCACTCAAAATCTGCACGATTCTTCTACTGATCTTCCAACATTAGGGTTTCTTGCGGTTCAGGTGTGCTACAGTTTTTTTTATGACGAATTTCACTGGACTGTAAACTTTATGATCTAGATTAAGAAAACTGTTAACTAGTCGTCGTGTGAACGATGTTGCTTGACAATGCGCTCATTACATTCAGGTACACAAAACCCCGATTAAAACAGAATTGCGATCAAAACAAGCGGAAGAAAACGGTTTGTTTTATTTTGATCTCAATCTTTTTATAATTAAATCAAACTAAAGATTGAATGTTGTAGATACAGAAAGGATCTGAGAATTTCCAACTGGCAGAGCACGTTAAAGCGAAGGAAAAAGAACTTTTCCAGGAATTCACACAAAATCAAATTAATCTATCAGAGTTTTGGGTTTCTTGTGAATGGGAAATGAATGGAAGTTGTTTGAATGAACCATGTGCAGTACTTTCGGAAACACTAAATTTCGTCTCGAAATTACAATTCGTACGATCTTAAATACATTTAAGGGGGAAATGTATTTGAGCATTTTCTCAGTTCTTCTTGTAAATGATTGTTGGTTCAAAGAATCGCTATAGAAAAACTTCTCAATAAGCTGCCTGCAAAAATTATAGACGACACGACATACAAATAAGTGAATATTTTTTAGTGACCAGAAACAAAATGGTCAGCTAATTTGCACTGATTAAATGTCAAGAGAGTGGAGCTGCATATATAACCTTGGAAATTTTTTTCACAGTACAGCTAGTGATACTCATAGCAATGGTCACTGGCTTGATCTCATATTTATTTTAGTTTTATTGCGTCGATAGTCTGTAAAATGTAAACGAAGTGGGGATGAAAATGGTATTGCTGATAATAAATCTTTCTTGTCAAGTGTACAATAAATGCGCAGCAAAAAATAAATAGCTTCATTGGGTGCTATCAATCTGACACACGACGGACTTCAATTTAGTTTTTGAGTCCATCAGTCAATCGAACTGAATTTTATGTTCCAGTAGCAATAGTGATCGTTTGCCTATAACAGTAGATTGCTTGATCCATTGACATGTGCACAATTAAAGTGATTTTTCTATTTTTGCTAATTCTTGCTTATAGTGAATTTGCAAACGCGCAACTCAGTAAAATTACCTATACTAGTTCTGATGCTCCTGACCTAAGCATGTTTGAAACACAGGTTGCGATTTTAACTCAAACTCCGAAAAGATGCCCGGCCGGCCAAAGGCTAGATCACGCAAATCGATGTCGACCTGCATAATGTACAAGTTTAGTTTTAAGAGTATTATGTACAAATCAAGTTCCAGAAGACTCTAGTGCGCTTCATCAGTAATTTAATAAATCGAACTGAGGAAAGAGTTTCGTTAGCCTGAATTCATTTGCATACATGTTGGAGAAGAGCTAAACATTACTGCTTTTCAATAAGGTCAAAATAAAACCTGTATAAATATTTAAAATCAAATTTGGTATTAATTTATTTTCTATGTTACAATAATTCATCAACTGCTAAATATTAATCGATCACGATAAACTACTAGTGGGCGGCACTTGTTGGTGTGATCCAGATAAGTGCCATCAGGACAGTAAGTTTGTGTGTTGAATAAACCACGCAAACCAATCTCCACCTTGCCATCCTGTGGAGTCAGTTGACCATTCGCATCGCTATTTTTCTCCTTCCGTAGCTGAGGATCGCCCGGAAAGTATATTGTATCATCACTTCTACTAGCAATTGCGAAATTTCCGTTTGATCTTTGACTTGAATGCCTATTATTCTGGGGAATCCATTGACAAACCACTTGAGTATACGAACAGAAGAGCACAAACACTAATTTCATTTTCTGAAATACACAAATATATATTATTTCTACAAAACACTGTAAAACAGACGATTCGGATTAGGTTTGTCTCAGCGTAGCCACAACTTTTTTCTGAATGTTTGAAAAATATAAATTTGAAATGTTTTCGATAGCATTATCAGATAAACTTAAATCTGTTTAAGACAAGTCGCTTTCGAATTTATAATTCTATTAACCCATCTTTAGTCGCAAAGCCCTCTGTGCTAAGTAAAAAATGTGTGATTAAGACTGCTTAAATAAATGATTGTTTTTTGCAGTATCAGAAAGATGTACGAAACCAGATCCACATTTAGTACTTAAGAGGAAAAGATATCATCTGAGAGCAGGTGTTTTTTAAAATGACTGTGGGTATTTCTGCAATGTTATTTCAAAATATATCGATATAATCAAATGTTCGCTAGACATCAATTATATTCACGACGATATTTACTATATGTAAAACATGTTTGTTGGCTTAAGCGGGTCGGACATATATTTACAGTGGAAAAAATGAAAACAGTGAATCATACCACAAAAAAAAAAAACGCTTAAAGTAACATGTGTTTACTATTTCGCTAATTCGACTTCCAATATGGATTGAAATCAGCATAAAAGACAGAGTTCAAGGAGCAAAATAACTGAAACCGATGCAAATACTGTCAAATACCATCTTTTAACATGTAATTTGATACTTGTAATTTGATACCTATGTTTCAGATATTCATTTCTAAGACTCACATCATATTAGAAACATTTTCTGTTTGCGAAACAATATTAAAGACTACTAATGGTTTAAATAAATAAATAAAATTAAATCCAATATCAATTCATTAATAATTAAAATGATAAGCTAAATGATGTGTGATATCTCATATTATTTTGATTAGCTACAACTTCACTTCTCTTTAGTTTTTTTTCTTTTCATTTAGATTGCGAAGCTCTTGGTTGTATGTTATTTTGCTCTTAGATATTCCCTACTAAAATTCTTTGTTCAAATTGTTTCCGCGTCCACTCTCATCTGCTATTTCATTTTATTGACTTGGTCTTTATTAAAATCGTGACTTTTATTATAACCAATCTGTAAAATGCATTCAGTCATAAATTTATGCTCACACAATACAACTTTGCATTAAACAAAAAAAAATTAATAGAAAGCTCTCAAAGGGCCTAGAACTGGAAAGCAAATAAACTCACTCACACACGTATGTGCTCATACTTGCTTTCTAATTGCAAACAAAGTTGTTTACCTTAATGTTTTAAAAATAATTGAAGAAGAAGTAACCTTTGAAAGCCTTAATAGAGGCTTTATGAAGGAATGAGAAAGAGAGACAGAAACTTTGTCAATTTATATTCTAAAAATAATATAATGGCATTGTGTCTAAAAATTATAAGTGCAATATGACGGCGGACCGAAACTACCCACTAAAAATTAAATGATTATTCTTATCTACAATTTATCCAAATCGCTTGCTTTGCTCATCAATACGAGCTGACCAGATTTGTGATACATTTAAATTAAACTTAGGCATATTGCCCAAAAAATTCAGGCGCAAGGTTGTGGTAGCGTTATTGAAATGGCAGATGAGGAAGCAATCCCAGAGTCAGACTCTGAGGAAGTTTAAGACTTGAGCGGAGAGGAAGAAAAAGAGACCAAGACTGAAACTAAAAAGGGCCTACATGTAGCGAAACTCGTGTGAACAACTGAATAAAAATATGACAAAAATGATCAAAATACTGACGAACACACAGACAGAGCTCACCGAACCGCATAGACAAAACGCTGACCTGCTCGCGAAAAACTACGAATTGATGCAGTTATTGATAAAAATCAGGACAGCCACAACAAACAATAGCCAAAACTAGAACGCATGCTAGTGATATCACCGACACCATTACTGACCGCCAATAAAAACAAAAACCCAAAGTGATTTCCCTGTATCGTCAGGCCCAGAGATTGAATTAGAAGATTGTCTAATGGACAATGAAGATCATGGAGGATTCTATCAGCCGGTGAAAAACAAGCAGAAGAAGAGTATCCAGCACTGTCAGCTCCGAGACCACAAGTCCCAATAAAACCACAAGTGACACAGAAACCACAAAAGCCAACAACAACTGCACAGACATTACCAAAAACTAAACCAGATTATAAAGGACGAAAACTTGACAGTACTGAACAAAAGAGAACGACGGTCCCAGTAACAATCAGAGAGCCACAAGAGTGAACTCAAATAACTAGGCCACTTTAGGACTATAAAAAAGATACTAATCAGCCAGGTATGTTAATCTGGCGTCCAAGTGATTTCTGTTACACCTCTTAATCACTGAAAACGAACTAATTATTTAACTGAGGAGAAGTTACAATTTCAAACTTACTTCCTTCTTGAAGAGAAGAACCTCAATGTAGTGATTCGAAGTATCCATGGCTTATCCCCTGATGAGATTGGGGAGAACCTGCAGGCTAAGAGCTTCCATCCACTAGAAGTCTTCTTCCTCAAATTGAGGAGCTGGACATCCAAATTTGTCCAAGCTCTCCTCCCAAGAATTGAGACTAATATATACGACATCCGTGCAGAATGCCGGCTAGTTTGCAAGGTTGAGGCTCAGCGACCACATGGTGGACAGTTGCAGTGCCACAATTCACAGCAGTTTGGTCATGCCGCCTGTAATTGCCATGCCCAGACAAAATGTGTATACGAAGGTAACCATCACCATTTGAGTTGCACTTAACTGCGGCCTGGGTCTCCCGGTCAGTTATGGGGGTGTCCGAGGGGCCCTAAGAACGTAAAAAAGACGCTTGCGCTGGTGTCGAGAGCAGACCTTAAACCTCAATACCGCAGCATTTAGACATTCCAATCCACAACCCAGCCCCAAAAGCCCACAAATAACGCGCAACCCAGAGTTGTGCATCCTACAGCTAGCTAGCATGACTCAAATGCTCTGTAGCATGCAAGAGCAATTCCAGAGCATGATGAAGGATATGATAGAGAAGATGATGAACTAAAAAACTAATAAAAATCAATATTGCCGGTCCCCAATCATATGCCTATTCTCACATGGAATGCCAATTCCATCAGCAGTAAAACCAGAGAACTAATGCAATTTCTATATGACTATTAGGTTAACCTCATGAAACATTTCTGGAATTAGCTGATCGCTCCACATCTCTAACTATGTACATCGTACCGATAGACTGACATGTAAAAGTGGAAGCACTACAATCCTAGTGAAAAGGTGCGTACATCACCATCACATCCAAAATCCTACCCTAAGTCAGGTGAAAGCAGACATCATCAAAGTGTACACTGATTCTGTTGAGCTCATAGCGATTTCCGCGATCATTCCTCCGAGAAAAACCAATTTCAGCCCGGATCTCAGAAAGTTATTTGAAGAAGAAGGTCCTGTGTTTTTTCGCAGGAGACATGAATGTACATCACCGTTTTTGGAAAGACGTGAAAATCAATCAAGCTGTAATTGAACTTCAAAGATTCATCAAGGAAAAATGTATAAGCCTACATTGCCCGATGAACCTTCACATTTTGGCAGAGTTGATAGTCATGCACTAGACTTAGGAGTTTCACAAAGTTATCACCAAAGTCTGCGACTAAATGTTCTCGATGAACCCATCCAAGGACAAGCCGGTTCTTTTCATCATAGAAAATGTATACATCGACGAGCCTCTTCGAACGAATAAGAAAATGAACTGGAAAGCTTATGGCGAGTAAACAATAAGTGCTTTTTTTTGCACACCCGAGCAGATCAAATTTTCTTAAGTGTATTGAATGCAACAACAATTTCGTTGTTGTATTCAATATACTTAACAGAATTTGATCTGCTCGGGTGTGGAAAAAACGAGCCTAATATTAGAAAAAACCAGCGATTTAAACAAAGGAATTGAAGGACATCATGAATCACCCGACACGACAAAAGGGCACAACAATTGCGAGCTCCCAATAAAAACAAAAGATCTCATAAAGAGGAGGAATAGAATGCGGAGAAGAGTCAGAAATGTGAGTGATCCTAATATTGGAATGGAAACACAGACTAAGAATGTCATAAGTAGTCGGATCGCGCAGTTCCGCAACGAGAAGTGGGGAAACTTGTACTTTTTGAGGGCATCATCATACTCTTTTACTTACGTAAAATCCAATTAAATTGTGCGAGCCCAGCAAGCGCAGCAGGATAAAATAATAAAGATAAAATCTGTAAAATTTGGTGTGGAGGATGTGATCAAGTCAAGCAGTGATGTCAAAAAAGAGTAAATTGAAATTCATGCTGTTATAAAATACCACCATATGAAAGTGCTGACGGCACAGATATAAGAGAGAATGGATTAGAAATCGCAGCTGAGAAATGATCCAATTTTCGACCTACTGTCTATTGGTGGGAGAATGAGATACGAATGTGTGAGACAAGCCAAACCGGCGATAGGGGAGCATGGCAGCATGGGAAAACATTAAACAGTTGTATGAACTTCTTGCACCTTGCTTTCATTTAATGTATGTGCATGTACATGAATGCTTAATGCAAGAGCATTTCTATCACAAACTAATAATTTCCTAATACTTAAACTCGCTTATGCAATTGTCGTTCTCAGATAACTGCAAACAATTACATAAAAATTTGGTTAAAATTGGAATAATCAAACTGCTGTGAGGTTTAAATGTAAATAAATAAATCCGATCTTACCCTACAATCAGAAAAAACACGTGTGAATTTTGACAAGACTTTGTTCACCGCGTGGAAATTGGCTTTTCTTTTTAACATGCGGCGCTTGCGTTCGTACTCTGGTAGCATTTCTCGTAAAAGAGGGGGAGAATTAGGGCTTTTCGGTGCTGAGTGCGGTAGAAAGGGGCGCACTGAGCGGAATTTTTGTGAGAGAGCAATGTTGTGCGTGTATTAAAAAAGGCACATTCACGTATGGGTACACGGATAGCCATTTCGTATCCATATTCTTTCATATCTATGGCTGATGGCAACTGCAATAAAAAATTAGCTAAATATGACTTTAAGAGCCCTTTTGTTCACCGTGTTTACCAACGATTGATCAAAAACAGATTCGCTTGTACATTTCGCAGGAGAGCATAAAAAAACTTATGCTAAGTGCAAATTTGAGAATATTTTTAAAACGATACATGACAGTTGAGGAAACTTGGATTCACTACTATACGACAGAGATAAAACCAGAATTCAAACAATGGGGAAAAAGCAGGCGAAGAGCCCCGAGGAAGGCAAAAACTGTCCCGTCGACTGGAAAAGTAATGGTAACAGTTTATTAATGTTCTGTTGTGTAACTTGAAAACAAAACTGACGTTTCGACACTTGTCGAAATGTCATATACACAGATGGCGACTAGAGCGCCCTAATTGCACGCAGTGGTAAATCCTCGGAACTAGATAATTATTTTTGATTCGCGCAGATTTTGAATTTGTTGTAACTGTACTATTATTGATATAAAAGATCGAATGATTAACAATAAAGAACATTCAGTACTGGTAAGCCAAATTATAAGCGGCGACCGAGTCTACGAAAAGAATTGTTTTCTTTTGAATTCTTTTAAACGAATTGCGCTCGGAAAGACTTAGCATAAGCGGCGACAGGTTCGCCAAAGCAAAGTCTTTGTTGATTCGGCTATCAGAAAATTTTCTGTTGAATTTGCAAGAGCGGCGACAGGCTCGCCAAAGCAGAGAAGAAACAGGAATCTGAAGCGAACCGGGGCGTTAGGCAAACAAGTAAACTTACTGCTACATTACAGTTCACAAAACATGGTGTTCAGAGAGAAAAAACAATCAACAGGTAGTATTATGCAGCACTTCTGGGTACACTGAGCGAAGCAACAGTCAAGATAAAACCGCCTCGTCTGGCAAGGAAAAAAGTTTTCTTCAATCGGGACAATGTCTTCAATCGCAACAGCAAAACTAAATAATATACTCTGAATTACGCACGCATCGTTTTCACCAGAATTAACCACCAGTGACTTTTTCTTGTTCTCGAATTTGAAGAAATTGCTAGCTGGGAAAAAAATTCATGTCAAATGCAGATGTGATAGCTGAAACAAAACTCTATTTTGCAGAACTGAAAAAAAAGGGTTTTTTACTGACGGTATTAAAAAACTGGAATAGCGTTGGACAAAAAGCATTGAGTTGAAAAGAAATCACGTTGAAAAATATAAAGATATTTTCAGTCAAATGTATTCTTTGCCATTCTCATTACATGTGAGATGAAAATGTTAGCTGTGAACATAAGACTTCTGGATAGTTAATGAGCACGAAAAAAAAGCAGAGAATCTCAAGGCAAGTTGTAGCAGCGCAGCTGTCAAAAAAAGTCGAGCAATTTAGAGCAATTGAGGCTACGTAAACCTATGGAACACTTTTCAGGCAACAATTCTCAAAGTGTCAGAAGTTCAACCTGTCAGTTTTTAAATCAGAGAGATTAATGTAAATCCGATTTGTTATATTTGGAAGTTTTCCATATTTTATTTTGATTTGACTGAATTTCACTTCACTATTAAAAAAACTGTACTTCAGTCACAATTTTGACAGTTCTCAAACAGCTGATCGCTTGCTCGAACTTGCTCTACCAAAAAAGGTAGAGCAGAAATCGTGCTCTAAATTGCTCTAGTTCAATTTGGAGCATGCTCATGAAACACAAATCAGAGCAGCCTCAGGCAAGTTCGAGCAGCCGAATTGCTCATAAAACACATTTTGCTGAGATATCTCAATCTAGCTCAACCTAGAGCAGCTCATTAAACACAGCTATTATTAATTAGTATCAAGAAACCAATTACACATTTCCCCTTAAAACGATTCACAGATCAAATTCATTGAACACACTTTTTAAATTATTGAAATCAAAAGTTGTCACAAACTCCGCTAAAAATCTGTCTTAATTTCTATAACTGCGCATGATAAAAACAAAAACATGCAAACGAATTGCGTCAATGTCTTTGTTTCAATGTTTCTTATCAATTTCTCGGAAATATTTTCTTATACTTGTAGTATCTTTGTGACTTTCATAACCAAACGTTTAGCTGGAACTGAGAAAATGAATAATCTGCGAATAATTTTTTTTGCTCTAGTAATCTGTTTGTTATGTTTCAAAGCAGTTTTCGTAGATGGACGTCGAGTTATATTCATAAAAACCACTGAATCACCATTATTGTCAATCAAAAAGTCATCCGTGTTTCGAACTCCAACTAAATGTGCGACGGACCATTTTCCAGATTTTCGCGGAAAGTGTCGTCGTGTATGGTTCTAGAGAATATAATATCAAAGTTAGTTGATTAACTTGAATTTCGTCATATTTCAGATGCGGAATATGGTCCTGTGAAGTAGACTGCAGTACATTCTGGAATATGAAATCCAAATGCCCAAAAAAATAGCATGGTGAAGCGCATGTGTTGGTAATAAATAGTGATAAGGATTTGCCTAATTTTACCGCCTAGTTTTTGTCGGTATTTTGACGACTTGCTGTGCTATAATACACAATAAAATATTTTTGTAATGTGAAACTAACAGTGGAGACTTGTGGCAACATCAATAATAAATAGACTAAGAATATTATTGACTTTTTTCTTACCTTAGCTCGTACATGAGAGCCTCAAAAAGATGTGCAAAGATAATCAATTCAGCACGAAAAATTTATTATAGATTTTTGTAACTCAACTTCGTTTCAAAGACGCATCAAATTCAAGAGAATTGGATAACTAGAGTGGCTGACAGCCAAAATGATGTGATCAGGTTAACCGACGAAAACCGATCAATGTCATTCAGTTTCCTTAATGAAATTTAAAAAATACGATAACAATTAATAAAAATTCAAATAAGAACTGATTTTGACCTCACAGCCAAAATGATGTCGAGCGAGTTTTCCCAGAAAAAGTACCACTAATTCCAATAGTCCGTTTGCGGGGAGTGGATATCGCATTGTAGACATAACAGTGCTGTCATATTAGGGATTTTACCCTAGCTTCAGGGATATTTTAAAAACTTCAGGGGACAAAGAGGGGAAAAAAATATTCAGGGTTTTGTTTAGGGCATTCTGAAATTTGATAATGCATTTTTCCGGAACGGATGTTTCGATCGTCATGTCTATCTATTACTGACATAAGAAAATATAAAATATCAATCTTCAATCATTACAATAAGCAAATATTGGTGATACTGTTTCAAAATTGATATTTCTACCTTACCGATTGACTACAGAGGTAGCGATTGCCGCACCTTCTATCTCTATCTGTTTACAATGCGCTGTCGTGAAATGATGAGGTCATTTAACCGCTCTCGCTCTATCGTTGTTTGATGTGTATTGCACTTAGCACGGGGATATCCCAAAATATCGGAATAAGTCATATTCATTTCTCCAAGCTCGCTTATTAATTAACTAACCGATGAAATATGCCTATAGTACTGTGTAACTGTCTCTCTCGCGACTCTGTTGATAATAAACCTTTCGGGACTAAGTTTTTCTGAGTGAAAACTTAACGCACTCAGGAAAAAATTAGTCCCGAAAGATTAGAATGAGTGGGGGAAAGTTTCACCTCACCTTCAAAAAGTTTGCTTCATGTGACTGAAGCCTAACACATAATTTATATTTAAATAACCTGGTTTTTGAGAATGCCAAAATTTCCCGGAAATGACGTCACTATGGCTACTTACAGTTTTTTTCAGGGATAAATAGGAATTGTCTGGAGGTAAGCCGCAGCGCCCATCTGGCAGCACTGAGACATAATGACAAACAATCAGAGTTTGGTTTTTGGACGAAACCATTATTCTATAAAGAACAATGCGATATGTATTTCGCGATGGTTCGACACACTTTTATTGAAGAACGAAAGTTAATAATAAACCATTCTAAGGAAGGGAAACCAAAAAAAAACAAATCGCTTATATTGTTAAAAGGAGTGCCTATATTATTGAACGGTGCAGCATATTCTTGAACATTTTCAACGAGTGAAAAAAGCCCACAACAAAATTTTTTCTCAAACGGATTGCCGTCGGATCGTGAGACAGTTAAAAAAAAGATGCTACATTGAGTGTCTCGCGATTGGCAGAGATTGCTGAAAGGATTCTCGGCAAAAACAGCAACCTCCAAACTATCAGGAGGATACCCTGGAATGCCAATTTCAATGGTAGAGTTACCCGGAAGAAACTTTTCATCAATCGCAAAAACAAATTACACAGAATTGTTACGTTCGTGAGCGTCTGCTTTTAGGGATACCGTAATTTTCTCTGATGAAAATAAAGTCAATTTATTTGGATCTGTTGAGCGAAGATACGTTTGGAGGCAACCAAATAAAGACCTCAGTTCATAATATTTAAGTGCCACTCTGAAATACGGAGGTGGACATGGAATGGTATGAGCATGTATGTCGTCAGGTGCGGTCGGGAATTTGGCTTTACTCGATGGCTTCATGGAAAAACGCCAGTATCTGAATACTTTGAAAGGGAGCTTACTGCAAAGTGCAGAGAAATTGAATATAAGGGAGAATTTTCGATTTTGTCAGTACAATAATCCGAAGCTTTCCTCCCAAATCGTTCAAACCTGGCTCATTTGAAATTGCCTATATGTTGTTCAAACATCTCTACCGTCTCCGGACTTAGGTGTTATAAAAAATTTGTAGTCAGACTTGGAGAAAGGCATCAGGAAACACACAATTTACAGGACCTTAAAAGAGCTTTGCGGGAAGAGTGAAACCAAATTCAGTCAGAGTACACGAAAACTTTAGTGGAATCGATAGCTCGTAGATCGGACGCGGCTCTCAAGCAGAAAAGCTGTTCCACGAAATACTATAGGGGCATTTCACGTGAAACGGACAATGAAAAAAAAGTTGACGTTGTGGATTTTTTTTTGTCGTAAATGATGATTAAGTGCTGTGTGTCAAATGGTAATTTGGACTAATTACCACTAAATGACCAAATTATCAATCACATCGCTAATGATCATCAAACTTTGGTCATTCATTTTTAAATGATGTAGAGTTCCCCGATACATACATAATCCCCTTGTAAAAAGTCATTATTCGCATTGAAAAGGAAAAAGAAAACAACTTTTTTGAGATGTCAAATTTAAAAATGAACGGATAGATTAAGGATGGATCCAGTACAGCAGGCTATCGCATACTACAATTCATTACCGAACGCGGTCAAGCTAACAAAAAATATAATAGAGTTCAAGACATACTTGAAATTTCACATCAAAAACACAAATCCTTAATGAAGAAGATACCAGAGTTTTTTGTAGACTTTTCTCTGGAAACATGTCAATGAGAACAAACATATAACTTAAAGTGTGAAGTGAAATTAAAATTAATAGAAATTGTATCTTCCCTTATACCAATTTTCAATTGTCTGGGAATTATTAGGACGATATGTTTGATAATATGTTGATGCACACGGACCGTGCATACTGATTGAGTGATGAGCGATTAGCGCGAAGACTGTGTGTCAGCAACTTTTAAATTACTAATTTAGGTATAAATGATCATTAGTAAATTAGTAATTTAAGTGCCTGTCTGTTTAGGCTTTATGCGCTCTGTCTAGTGTCTTAAACACCTCCAATGAAAATAAGTAATAAAAGTTTGCGTTGGCAATTTTTCGGGTGGCGACCAGAAAATCCTTGTTACTTCCGATTTCAAAAAAATTCCCTGAGCTCATTAATTTTGACGTGAAAGAAATTTGGCATAAATTGGGTTGCAGTGCTTATGTTGCCAGCACTGAGCATTTTTATTATTTATCTTATAAGAAGTGCTGCCATCAAATATTAATCTGAGATGCTTCTTATAATGAAAATAAGCAGCAACATTTGAACATCCTTCATTTACGGGGGAGCTGTTTTTTTTCAATTTTCATTTCTAAACTATTTTTTTAAAAACTATGTAACATATTCCTGTGCACTTAAGGAGATCCGATAGCGATAACATCCTAAAACTAATCTTGATTTACTAATTATGTGATTAAAAGTTTGTCTTACTGGAACTAATCTTTGCTATTTTCCTCTCTTTCCCAATCTTGAGGTGTTAATTAAACCTGTATACCTTTACCATAGTGCCTTAGAACTCTCCGAATAGGGATTGTTCGTGGGAAGGGCATATAGGCATGAGAACGGTTATCTTGGACGCATGCTTTCATAAAATCGTTTGCAGCTAAAGAAATGAATTAGCGGGGTATTAGTTTTATTTATATGCTAAAAAAGCACATTAAAATTTACAGTCACTCAGAAAAACAACCCATTTTTGACTACACAAAAATTTAAATTATTTAAAGTGAAAAGAATTTCACGAAGCTCGTAAGACGATTCGAAGGTAACTAGTACGAAAGTTTTTAAAAAAATGAAGCATCTAGTTCTTACCGTTTTGGAGAAACCTTGTGCGACTTAAGTTCGCGAAACTGGCGAACAAGAGAAAAAAATTCAGTTCTTAATTGTAGCTTTATTTGCAATAGACTGATAGTAGGGGAGCCCAAGCGGGGATTTCGTGCGTTACTCGAGCGCGTCAGAAAATCATATGGGGAGAAGCCTTGCACCCCTGTAATGTAACCTACCACATATGAACCCTTACGAAAAACATATAATCTGACGGTTTTCATGAGGCGATGTAGCTAAAACCATCAATAAATGATGAAGCGTATATATGCTGAGAACTGTGTATTCCCCACTCCGCGCCAATCTTCCTTCTCACTCTTTCTCTATCTCTCAATCCTCGCACTGTCCTCACACTACCGTCTGCTGCCATGATGACATCTTAGCCGATCACAATGACTTGTTAGTTTTTGTTGATGTACGACGCTTTGGTTTGTTTGTTGTGTTTTAAAATAATTAAGTGAATTTCATGCAATAAATTTCATATGACGAGGAAGTTGAACAATTGGAAACCAACTTCGAAGACGAATCCAGTGAGGATGAAGATTAAAATACTTGTTTTATATATTTTTTTTTTCTACTTTCATATCAATAAATGATTGAATTTTCTAGATATATATATATATATATATATATATATATATATATATATATATATATATATATATATATATATATATATATATTTATATATATATATATATGTACATATTGTTTTTATTTCATCCAGCAACAAAAAGAAGAAACGAAAAAAAAATTTGTTTTTAAATTGTCAGATTAACAATATCCCTCCATATAATTGTCAGATTATCATTTAGGACAACTAAGACATCAAGTTGAACCCTCTATATAAAAATCTGACGCGCTCGAGTATTTCATGGTCACATTATTTTTTTACATTTTCAAAAATCAGTCATGACTTTCGGTCACGTCCAAATCGTCAGTCATTTAAATAGGACAATTTTTTGGGTTCACTTAACATTCCCTCTGAATATCTGACACGCTCGAATAACTTTTTGTTTTTGTTTTTTTACCCCTTTTTACGGCCACCCCCCTCTAGTTAATCGTCAGATTAATATCTATCGGTTATCATAGTAGGGGAGCCCAAGCGGGGATTTTGCGCGTTACTCGAGCGCGTCAGAAATTCATATGGGGAGAAGCCTTGCACCCTGTAATGTACCCTACCAAATATGAGCCCTTAATATAGTGGGGTGCGTTGAGGACAGCCCGTCAGATTAGTAAAAAAAAATTGATCCTCAGAAAAAATCGAGTGCGTCAGATTAAGAGAAGGTAAGTTAAGTGCATCCAGAAAAGAGTATATTTCAATAATCTGACAATTTGAGCGTGACATAAGGAAATGGGCGAGTCACAAAGTTGTAAAAAAAAACCTCACCTCGAAATACTCGAGCGCGATTGAATTTTTTTTAATTCGAAGGAAATCCTATCAGGATTACGAAAAACATATAATCTGACGGTTTTCATGGGGCGATGTAGCTAAAACCATCAATAAATGATGAAACGTATAGATGCTGAGAGCTGTGTATTCTCCCTTCCCCGACTCTCTTCCTTCTCACTCTTTCTCTATCATGATGATATCTCAGTTGATCACAACGACTTGTTCGTTTTTGTAGATGTACGACGCTTTGGTTTGTTTGTTGTGTTTTTAAAACGGGATGTGAATACAACCCAGCTTTTTACAGGCGAGACAAAAAATGCCTTTACAGATTTTAATGGAATTTGAAACTTTTCAAAAAGCATTTGCGAACTTGGGGTCTGAAGCTTTTTATATTGAAGAATTATCTCTCATCATGGAATCTTTCATCTGCCATTTGCCCGAATTCAAAATTTGTTAATGTCAACAGTGCTAGGATGGAAATATTTAATGAAACATACAAAGTATCTGATACGTCTCAGCCCTTCTCATTAAATGTGCGTAATAAGGACGCTTGTAATTTACCGCCTTGCCAATCAGAGCTACAGCAACATTTATTGCGAACAAAATACATCACATGCTTGTGGAGAAATGCGCACAAGCGTATTGTTATATATATATATATATATATATATATATATATATATATATATATATATATATATATATATATGTATATATATATATATATATATATATATATATATATATATATATATATATATATATATATAGTATATATATATGTACATATTGTTTTTATTTCATCCAGTAATAAAAAGAAGAAACGCATTTTTTTTTTCAAATTGTCAGATTAACATTATCCCTCCATATAATTGTCAGATTATCATTTAGGACAACTAAGACATCAAGCTGAACCCTCTGTATAAAAATCTGACGTGCTCGAGTATTTCATGGTCACATTATTTTTTTACATTTTCAAAAATCAGTCATGGCCTTTGGTCACGTCCAAATCGTCAGTCATTTAAATAGGACACTTTTTTGAGTTCACTTAACATTCCCTCTGAATGTCTGACACGCTCGAATAACTTTTTTTGTTTTTGTTTTTTTACCCCTTTTTACGGCCATTCCCTACTAGGTAATCGTCAGATTAATATCTATCGGTTATCGGAAAGACAAAGCGCGTATACACTATGAATGTCTGACGCGCTCAAGTATTTCCATGTGACTGTTTTTTTTTACGTTTTTGAAAATTTTTACACGCTCTCCCCCCCACTAAAATGGAAAACTTGACATAAACTTTTTATCATTTTAGAACCTAATCTTCACAATCCAATAGGTCCCCATGACGCTTTAGTAACTGCAAATTTAGCATCCCGGGCTCCCCTACTATGACTTATTGTAACATAATCTGCAACATTTATACATTCTGGTTTGCTGAGTAAGAACATGTGCCTGAATTTTCGTACAATTCTATGGGAATTTGGAAAAGTGCAATCCTGGTTAATTCGTACAATGTGAATAGCGTTCATGATGCGTCTAGGGTTGCCAACTCAGTGGATCGGAAATCCGGGATGAAAATAAAAAAATTAATGAAAAACAATTTTATTTATTTAAAATTTATTTATTTATTTCTTCATACAACGAGTTGCCTGTAATGTCTTTTGATTTGCAAGGATATAGCTCTAGAATTCTTCACATGTGTAAATAAAATTTGTGCATATCTGAATTTATGATTTTACATGTGTTTCATTAAGCCGATTACGATTTTTTCACCACAGTAGATATATAATACCAGTTCTGGCGCACTTAAGAGGAACAAAAGAAGAGTGAATAGGAGGAGCAAAGAGGAGCAATAAGGACATGGTGCCTGAATTATCGGCACGCGCATCCCACGCATGACGTAAGCGATGATATCGAACTGATAAATAGCCCAGTTGAGCTGATAAACAGCCTAGCTGAAATGATAAACAACCCTGTTGAGCTAATAAAGAACCTTGTTGGGCTGATAAATAGGGTAGTTGAACTGATAAACAACCCTGTTAAATAAGCTAAAAGCCCAGTTGAGCTGTTTATTAGTTCAAAGATCATCACTTACGTCATGCGCGGGCCGATAATCGAAGGCACCATGTCCTTATTGCTCCTCTTATTTGCACCCTTTTTGCTCCTCTTAAGTGCGCCAGATCTGGTATTATATATCTACTGACTACAGTTCGTTTACTACGCTGAAAACACGATCAGCGGCAACATTTGCAGATAGGGATCAATAGAGCGAATGTAACAAGTTTTTTTATTTCTTTGCCCGATTCTTCTTTACATTTTTCAAAAAAATTAACCCATCGCAAGTCTTCCCTCTTTGTTTTACTTGCGACAAGGTCCTGCCCTTCTCGCAGCAAACAGTAATCGTCGTACAATTTATCCTCATTTATTGGCTCATATAAAGAAGCACTCAGATCTTTTATTTAATCAATTGTACAAATCTAGTGCAATTTACGAATTTTAATCATTAATATTGTATTATTTATAAGCATATAAAAGCGAGCATAAAATATAATAATTCCGTGAAGGCAATTTTTGTTAAATTTCCGGGAGAAATTAACTGCATTCCGGGAGCCGGGAGATTTTTTAAATGAACTGTATTTTTCCGGGAGAATCCCGAAATTCCGGGAGAGTTGGCAACCCTATGCGTGCACATCCATGACGGCTACAGGGAATGATAGTTTGTGGATCTGCACTGTTTTATTATTTCTAGCCTATTTTCAAATCCAATCAGATGTGTCTTTGGGGCACAGATGTTGTTGTGTTTACTATCAGAGAAAACCAGTGTTAAAGATTTTCACAAAAATATAAGAATGTTTCACGCAAAATATTAAAAATGCTGTCACGATAATAGGATAGCCTTGATTTTATTATTTTTCTCCACTACAGACTTGCTGATTGCATTATCATAGAAAGTGGCTAATTTGTCGATAACTTTATCTGTTCCTTATCTTTATCTTTTGCCTTCAATATTTTTCATATGTATCTGCCAAATTTTTTACCATTCCATTCCTACTTCCCAGCCCACAGCCTGGTTTCCTTTTGCAAATGACCAGTGCATTCAGCCTGAAAGAATACAAAAGTCAGCTAAGCAATAGTTTGACAATATAAAAATTATAAGTAACTACCTTCACAGAAATACATATCTCCATATGGTTTGTCAACCAATACATTCTTGAATTTTTTGGACACCGTCTGTCCAGACCGTCTGAAAATCCTCTTTATTCCTTCGACTTCCATCATACCAGCTGACACGCTTTCCATGCTTGATATTCATCTCCTGTGCTAGGTCTCTCGTAAGAGGAGCAGCCTCGGCATACCGCGGACATAGTTTCACGGTCCATAACTTTCCCGCTTTTGAGGCCTATGATGGACATCACTTCGTTTTTTGCTTGTCATCACAGCTTCCAGATACTTCATGTAATTATTCAGCTTCGTCTCTCATCACCCATTTCATCGTCAAATTAGCTTCTGAGGAAACAGATTGGTGGATGCTGGCAATTCCATAAGCACGATGGGAGACTTGTGGAGGAAAATCCATGTTGTAGAGTATAGTTGTAGCGTAAATTACTCTTCTATTGACTTCTACTGTAGTGTTCCGTTTTTTCGCAAGTTATGGTGAAGGTGGAACTCAACCCGACTCGCCAGCCTCTCTGCAATAACACTTGCGGCATGACACACAGGATAAAATTTCTCTGAATAGCAGTGTCTTTCTCATCAATGAAAATTTTAATGTTGATTACTTTTTAATTATCACAAATAGACGTATCCAATCAATTCAATACAACCAATTGTGGCCGTATGCATTTTGGGGACATTGGCAGGCTTGCAGGGAAGTAAAATATTTATACCAGGACAAAAGCTGCTCTGGGCATGAATCACAACCGACGATAGACGATATCGCCTGTCGAAATTTTCGAGATTCGAGATCACAAGAATCAAAAAACGACAGCGACTATCGAAATCTCTGGCGATAGTCAAATGACTATCGATATGTTATCGATATCCATCTTCGGCTTGTGGCATAATGTCAATTTCGTAGTTTTGTACTTGAAGACGAACGGTAGAGTGGTCGAAACAATTTTTTTCTTCGAAAATGTAAGTATTTTGATTAGTTTATGGAATTCTTTTTCAAGAGAAATGTATTTTCAGGGAAAACACAACGAATATCAAAAAAACCAACTATAATCAGTTAGAAATAATTAGCAGGTTCATGGCGGAACACGAAAAACTTGCGAAGAATTCCGAAATGAATACAAGTGAAGGAAGACTTCGGAACGCTCAACTTTGGGGACGGCTGACAAACAAATTAAATGCGGCTGGTCCACCCATTAAAAATGAAAAAGCTTGGAGAAAGGTTGGTAAACAATACTTGTTACGTGTCACTGATTTTAATTTTTTTTTATTTAGGTTTGGGTTGACATGAAACATAAGACCAAAAAAAAATTATCGAACAATAAAAGGTCGATAAGGAAAACTGGTGGCGGGCCGTGCGAAATCGAACACCTGTCACCAGTCGAAGAAATGGTCAGTGCAGCAGCTGGAATTTCAGCGGCCGTAGAAGGCATAGCAGCTCGGAGGTTTGGTGCGATTAACGGCGAAACAAGCAATGAAAACGAATTACGCAGATCGTCGTCTCCTAGTTTTTGCACCATGGCAGAATTTAACATCGAAGGGAGCAACGAATTATTAATATGTTCAACGTTAGATGACGTTGCTCCCACCATGCAGAGTCTAGAAAATCCAAAAGGAAGTTCCACACCTGGGAAAAACCAATATGAGCAAATGAACAAAACAGAATTGTTAAATTTAAGCATTAACACTCACAAGGAGTTTTATAAAGACATTAAATTGTGTATGGATTCGTTGATAGAGTTAGAAAAAGAAAATTTGTCTGTTACTAAAGAGAATCAATTAATTTTAAAAGAAATGTTGGAACTCAAAAAGAAGAAAATTGAATCATTGGAAAAATTAGAGAGAGAAAAGCTAGAGCTTAAACGCCTTGAGTTAGAGATTATGAAAGTAGCGAATGATTTAAAAAGCATAGAGCTAAGCAAAAAATGTTAGCGTAAGAGTATAAAAATGTTTTTTTATTTTTTTTAATAGTTATAATTATGTTGATTATTGATAATATATAAATGTTGTTTTATAAATCATTGTCTCATTAATGTCGAAGCAATGTTGTTTCTCGTTCGCTCTGCAGTTCTGCGTGAATCTGTGCGGCCCATATCGTGGTAGTCAACATGCAGTATGGAATCATCTGGTGGCGCCAGGACATCAAAATTAATTCGGTAGCGCACGCAAATATTATGCAAAGCCGCACAAACGTTTGCAAATTGTGCTACCTTTTCTGGTTTGTATCTCGCTTTACGCTCGTCGAGAAGGATCCTCCATCTGCCTTTGTACACCCCGATGCAACGTTCAACAACACATCTCGCTTTGGAATGAACTGTATTGAAGTTTGATTCGGGTGTGTTAACGCTCGGCAACCGGTATGGTGTTATGCAGAATGGTTCCAATGGATATCCAGAATCACCTGAAGAATTGCGATTATAAACACGCTTTGAAAATAAACAAAATGTTGACAACAGTACCGAGGAGCCAGCTTTGCGATGTTCGTTCGAGAAACAACCTTTCTTCTGATTGTGTCCACACAAACGAGTCGTGTGATGCACCACCAAACCGACTGTCGACTGCCAGGATTCTGCCCTTATGATCACAAATCTAAAAATTGTTTTTGATTATTACTGATCATATTATTATAAATGTACAATAATTACTATCATAGCATTCAAACTATGTCTTCCTTTGCGGTTATAAAACATGTGTTCGTTTTCCTTCGGTTGCAACAAGGATATATGTGTACCGTCAATACATCCGATAACTGTAAAGAAAGAAAATTTTTTAGTATTACTATATCCATTCAACATTCATATATCGTACCTCCTGGAATCCCATACTTTTCTAGGAACCATATCTTGCACTCCTCCTCAAAAGTGAATTTAATCCACTTGGGGCACAGTTTTTCCTCCATTTCGTCAATTACACCTTTCAAAATTTTCGAAACAGTGCTTTGAGCCATTCCGATCAAGTAATCGTTGCCTACTTGATGCTGGTACGCTCCACCCGCCAGCAACGATAACGTACATGCTACCTTCAATATAGGCGGGATAGCGGAGCTTATAGCACCTGCAACGTCCAACTCGCTCAATATATATTTAAACGCTTCCTTCGTTACACGAAAACGTTTAATGAACCTACAAAATACAATTGAATTACAAGATATTTTAAGATCCTTATATCTTACTTCTGTTCCGGTAACTCCAATGGATTACTAGAGTCCCTCAAATTTCTCCGCAACACTTTTTCACTATCATCTTCAGATGAAGAATCAAAAAGTATCAATTCTTCCATTGATTTTCGCTCAGATTTAAATTCCCGACAAACTTATCACGTGCTAGCGGCTGCCTATTCGAACTTTCAAATGTTATTACCACTCATCAGATGCTGTCAAATGTCATGAAAATCTACCATGGAGTTATATTTCAAACGAAAAATTTCGATACGTCATATCGTTCAGGTTGTGATGCCGACATTCCTCAGTCGATAATCGCTATCGTTTTTATTTGACGATAGGCGATATCGCCTATCGAAATCTCGTGATTCATGCCCAGTTCTATGCATAAGAAGGATGTGAGATGCAAAAAAAGCAAAGTCGATTTTTTGACGTATCCGACCCTCTTAACCGAATCGTATAAGTGAATAGGCTTATATTTTTATGCATTAAAATGGATGAGTTCATTTTCATATCGATTTGTTATATAAAGTATCATCATCTTAATTGAAGATAAATGGATGCAGAGAGAGAGACTGAATTTTTTTCATTTGTTCGTCCACAATAATTCGAAACATTACATTTTTTAATTCATTGAAAATTTCAATAAAATATTAATAACCTATATTTAGGAGTATTGTCTATTAACCACTATTCGTTTTCTTTCGTAGGTAAGAGTAACATTGGTAACAGCAACATGCTTTAATCCGCATAGACGAGTATTTAATTTTATTTGACTTCGAATTCACTTTGTTGGTTTAAGAAAACAATGTTTGAAATATATAGAAAATGGAAACTCCCACTACCTAATTTATGAAACCTTGCAATTTGTCAGCAGATTATGAAAGCCACAATTTAACAGCTTTTCTAAGCTCCATACAAACACATGATTGAAAATCTCCGTTACCATATTTTCACAGTATTTCAATGCTGAAAGCAAGTGAGGAGCGCAACTATTTCGAGATAGTCTAATACCACTCTAAATAAAGCTTGTTTCAGTTTTTAAACTTCAAATGAATCTTAGCTTTTGCTCTATTAACAGTAGAATAACTAAATAATTATCAAACACATTTCAAGATTGTCAATTTATTTCTCAATATCTAACTTCAAATTTTCCACAAAGCTTTTAAATCATTTGTCATTGAGGCACATTGGGGACACAGTTACCTCGGTTATCGGTATGCTCGTTTGGAGGACATTTGGTTGGAAAGGAGAAAATTGAAAAATAGCTTATATCAGGTGAATCAGGCTCTTCGAGTGTGGATTGGTTGACATTTGATTGATCGCAAATATCTGGCAGCATATCAACACGACAGTAGAAAAAACTAAATGCAATTAACATCAAATATATTTTAAAATTCACTCCGTTCTGACTTACGAAATGAAAGGGCATTTTTATATAAAGTCTTTTCTTATAACAAAGCAGAACTTCAGGAGTGAGTGAAATTTTGAAATGCAAAATAAACTTAAAAATATACTTTTATTCGCAAAAAAGACTTTAAATGTATGTTCTAGAATGCAAATGACAAACTCATTGTCAATATTTGATAAATTTCATCGCATGCTTAGCGTTTGAACATATAAAAAAGAAGACATTTGAAGGGGTTCTTGCTTGATATTCCGATTCCGACTACTAATTATTTTGCTTAAATACATTTAACTATCTGTATTAATTAAATTTTCCTGCGATTATTTTGCTTAAATACATTTAACTATCTGTATTCATTAAATTTTCCTCAAAACTATCCAATGTATATTAAAATTAACCTGAACAATGACGATGCACAGTTTCTTTGGTCTGTGTTTAGTCTTCTATTCATTGGGTTTTCCATATGTTCAGGCTTTAGTAAGCATCTAGTTTTCGTACTTGCTTACCTCCTGAATAATAAGAAATCTATATGAGATGGTTTTCATTGTAAAAAACGGAATTTTTTCTTTAGAGTCGATGGTTTGAAGTTTTTGACTTTCAATGCCCGCCGTAGCTGCAAGTTTCCCAGCACGTTCATACAAAACTACACGAGTCTATGCCTAGTCATATCAATATGTTTCTCAAAATGTCTTACAAATATTTTCAAATTTGCCCAATTCTAGAGCACACTTTGGGTTAAACATTTAAAAAATATTATCATATTTACATTAAGAACACGTTTCAAATTTATTTCATCAACTTTGTTTATGCATAAGTTATTTTTTGAACTTCGAACATTAGTAATAAGCTCAAAATATGAACGTGATCTTCATTTTAATATTAGTCTATTAATTGTTTTTAATGTACCAATTTTTTTCTAGCTTGTAAAAAACTATTTTTAAAAAAACCGATTTTTCCTTTCGAAGATGGATATATTTTGTTCTTGTGACAAATATCGATATTTCGAGGGTAATCTGCCCTCTTCATCAATGTCTATCGGTCTAATCTTAAACTGACCTATGTATGTTACTTATAGAGCTTACTTTTAAAGTATTGACTTATACTAATTACCAACTAATTGTTTATTAATTGACTTATACTAATTACCATCTAATTGCCTATTAATTCCTTTACTTACATACATTAAAATTATTTCAATTTAATTGTCCTCTTCCCTTTCAAATGAATGTTCGTATTAATCTGAACAATGGTGATGCACAGTTTCCTTGGTCTGTGTTTAGTCTTCTATGCATAGGGGTTTTCCATATGTGCAGGCTTTTGTACGCATCCAGTTTTCGTACCTGCTGTACCTCCTTAATCACCTCCACGTAGTCCCAAGTTATGTTGTGATCCTCCTCCAATATGTGCTTCGCTACTGCTGAACGTACTAATGTTGTATTCTTTTTCCTCGCTGAAACTGCTTCCCGTTTATGTTCCGTTAGTCTAACACCAACTAACCGTTTCGTTTGACCGATGTATATTTTGTCGCATTCTGGGCAGGTAATTTTATAAACTCCACATTTTTCCTTTTTATCCTTTCTGTCTTTCACGTGACATAGTATAGTACCTAATTTTTTAGCTTTACTGGTTGGAACTGCTTTAATATCAAAGCGTTCAAGAAGTACCCGAACTTTTTTGAATCCTGATGAATAAATAATTGCAACTCTTATGGTTGTTTTTTGTCTTTCCTGCGTAAAAAACGTAGTTAAAAGATCACACTGTATTCTGTACTTTTTCTTTTTGTTAAGATTTCCAATTATTCTCTCGTCAAATCCATTTTTTCTCGCCGTATCTTTAATATATTTAACTTATGAGTTAAAACTATCCTGATCCATGGGCACTGTTAATAGCCGGTGAATCATCGAATTAAAGGGCGCCATTTTTTGGGAATACCAATGATCAGACGTGAATGGTGTTGTCCGCTGGGTGTGTGTGGGCTTCCGGTAGATATTAAATTTAAGAAGACCTTCTTTCCTTATGACCATTCAATCCAAGAAGGGTAGTTTCTCATTCTTTTCGACTTCCATTGAAAATTGGATGTCCTTATGTGCTTGGTTCAACTTCTCCAACGTTTCTCCCAAAGCATCTTTTTTAACTATAGCTAGAATATCGTCTACATATCTCAACCAAACCCGAGGAAGCGAACCTTGCTCATAAAGTTTCTTCTCTAATCTATCCATAAATATCTCACTCATAAGTGGGTATAAAGGATTTCCCATGGCAACACCTTTCTTCGCTTTGAAGTATTTCCCCCTGAAAGTAAAATAACTTTCATTCATGCAAACCGAAGCAAGTTCTAGCAAGCAAAGTCTTTAGCTCTCCTCTTCCCCTCCTGTGAGCTGTTTCTCTCTAATAGCCAGTCCTCAAAGACCGTGAGTGCTTGTTTTACCGGCGCGCTTGGGAACAGAGCCTTGACATTAAATGAATCAACTAGCTCAGCTTCCCTTATCGTTTCCACCATTCCAAGCCGCTCCACTACCTCGCCTCGATTTTTTACTGTTCTATCGCTAATTTTCCCTTAGCTCCTACACTCGTCTACAATCCACTTTGCGATTCTCCTTGTTGGTGCGTTTGTAGCGGTGACAATTTCCCTAAGTTCACTTCCTTCCTTATGTAGCTTTGCAAGGCACTTAATTCTTGCCAACGACGGGTTTGATACTCGCAGCTTGTTCACCTCTCCAATCGTCCCTTTGCACTCTTTCAAGACTCTTTTAACTCGTTTGATAGAGTCTGGTAAGGGATCTTTCCCAAGCTCATGGTAATCCCCGTTGCTGAGTTTTTCCATAACTAATCGGTCATATTCGTCTTTGTCCATTACGACCACGGCATTTCCTTTATCGGCTTAGGTATAAAAGAACGGTTTAGTAGCCAACTCTTTGATCACTCTTTGTACCTTCCCAGTATTCCCCCTCTTACGATTTTCCTTCCTGATGAGTTTAGCCACATTGCCTCTAATCTGTGTTTTCTCCTCTTCGGGAAGGGTTTCAACCGCTGCTTCAATGTCTACTACCAAGTCTTCTGTTGGGAATGTCGTTTCCTTGACAGCAAAATTCAAACCTTGGTTAAGCAGCTTCATTTGCTCTCCTGTGAATTGAATCGTGGACTTGTTCACTACATAGTTAGCGATAGTCTCTAGGGCATTCTTTTTCTTTTCCGTGGTATCCTTTTCTCTCGTCAGCTCCTTCAGTTTCTTTGTGAGAATCTTCCTCCTTCTATATTTCCCACATTCAAAGGCCCTGTTAGCTTTTCCTAGAATATCTAAAATATCTCCTTTGCTACCTAAAGTTTCACTTGCCATTTTTAGATGCAAGGAATAAACTTCGAGTGTGAGATCCCCTAATCTCTTATAAAGCCTATTTATGGAATCTCTAATGAGATTCCTTTCGGCCAGTGCAATTTGTTTCCCTACTCATTAGAGATTCCATAAATAGGCTTTATAAGAGATTAGGGGATCTCACAATCGAAGTTTATTCCTTGCATCTAAAAGTGGCAAGTGGAAAAACTAACAGGGCCTTTGAATGTAGGAAAAACGTTGTTGTAGGAAAAACTAACAGGGCCTTTGAATGTGAGAAAAATAGAAAGAGGAAGATTCTCACAAAGAAACTGAAGGAGCTGACGAGAGGAACGGATACCACGGAAAAGAAAAAGAATGCCGTAGAGAATTGTATGCAGTGGTAGCAGCAGGCCGTGTCGGTGGCGCCGGTATCAGTGTATCAGCGCTTCAAAATTTGCTGCGTTACCCATGTCTAGTGGAAACTGCAGTGAAAATGTCTGTCCGATAGAAGGAAAACCTTGCTTTAGTGCATACTTACCAAGCAGCCATAAACATCACATCAAACTAAAAACCAAACATGCATAAAAATGCACAAGTAAGAGTTCTTGTATCTACTTTTCAATAATTGGTCTTGGTTACATCAAACAGAATCGTTCAAAAATTGCCGGATGTATGGGTTTGTTGTTTTTACTTGTATTACATTTTAAAAGGCTCAATGTTTTAACAAGGACGAAAATACCCTCGCTCTTTATCGCTGATAAAATTAACTATCAGTCTTTGTATGCTTTCAAACAAACAGTTTTTAAAGTCGGAGCAAAAATTTTGCTTTGAATTTCCTGCTGACATTAGTTTAAAGGCAAAATCATTGATCAGATACAGAAACGTGTATTCAATTCATTCAAATCTTATGAACTACCATTACATAATTTATTTTTATAATTACATGATATCATAGTTTAAAGTAAAAGTTATAGGTTTATTAGCCTCGACAGCGGTTCCTATGATCTAGATTCTGCCCAGGTGGGCATCGTCCTGGAGTAATAAACAAACTACGGCTATCTATTGTGAATGTGGTAGTTTCCACAAGAGGTGCAGCAGAGGATTCTTTGAAATCCCCACGAACATCAAATGGAAATTCTGTGGTTGGCGGCAACGATGGTCTGGACGTAGTTGATTTGGGTAGCACTGGCTTTTGTGTGGTGTGCTCTGCGCGTCCATGTAACAGGTTAAGACCTTGGTGTACTCCATTTTGAATATGCTTTACACTTTTGTGAACTGTGCACTTAAAATGATTAAAAACCTGCCCGATACGGCCTCTGGAGACTACTTCCTCTTCACTGAGACACGTACTGTGAATTTTTCCCAAGAAACACAAAATCAAAAAAACCAAAAGCACT
The DNA here is from genome assembly GCA_963978885.1 of Nemotelus pantherinus. Lineage (NCBI taxonomy): Eukaryota > Metazoa > Arthropoda > Insecta > Diptera > Stratiomyidae > Nemotelus > Nemotelus pantherinus. Next base: position 98,877,198 of record OZ022265.1, on the reverse strand, counting down.
TTGGTTTCCATTTCTGTCTAGATTCTAGTTATGCCAGAATTTATCAATCTTAACTGATTAAACACTACTTGCTTACTGATTCTCGTGCTCTCGATGAATACTCACACACTTAGCTAAGTGTAATCAGTATATTTGTTTTCCAATGTAAGTTTATAAAACGCAAATCGAAGATGAAGAGATCACGGACATAATCAACAATTCAAGTCCGTATTTTGGCCTTGGTATATTTTCAAACAATTGATTGCTATTAACACATACATACATATTTTGTACAGGCTTAGCAGTGAATATTCTTTGTCCAATTAATTTTTTTTAAATAGTTTGCAAGATGCTAACGCCATAGAGACTAGCACTTCCACTAATCGGCGGTCAGTTGATGAGTACCGTAATATGATCAAACACCACGTTTTGATTATAAATAACAAAAGACTAACGATTTCTGAGATTTCGTGAAATTTCGGTATTGAACAATGTATTATGTGGTAAATGAAACGCCTATCCGTCTGAATAACATAGAGTAGCAAAGACTTAGCAGACAGCCAATAACATATTCCTTATCTCACTGGCAGTTTTACATTGATTTACATACAGAATGTGTTACGATTATATTCATTATTAAAAGTGAAAACACATAATCGAAATAGTCTATAAACATTTTTCTTATGCAGTGGTAGATATTTGTTTGGGCGCATTTGATAATGAATACATTGTGCTCCCCACTCACTGTGGCCAGATTGGGCTATTTCCCGCCAATTGGGCTATCTAAAATTTGAATTCGCGGGACGTTTTGTCATTTCGCGGGTTGGCGGATTTTGGGCTATCTATCTTGATGAAAAACAATATTTGGGCTATACAGCAAAACCTACTAATCGGGACACTGTATGATCGAACCACCTGAACAATTGAGCTATAACATAATCGCACATAATATTTCTTGAAGAAAATTCACTCTGTTATCGGGTAACCTCTAAAATTGGACCGTGAACCAGATTAGCTGCACAAAAATTTGCTTAGTAGTAAACACTTGGCAATCAGACCAAAAACGTGTTTCAGATCAGCATGAAAAATTGTGCAAAAAGGAGTTTTCCAGAAAAATATATGTTCAAGGTCAAGAAAATTTTTCGCATAATTTCTGCATAACTTTCTGATGAAAAATTATTCAATGTTTAAAATTCGGTACATTATAGATAGCTTCAATTTTATTTGTATTCTGATAATAATAACATATTGATTTATTTGAGCATTGTTGCATGTTTCCCTTTAAGCAAGTATGAATACAATTTATTTGATAGTTATGATGTAAATATTTGAATAAAAAAAACAAAAACCAACTAAAATGGGATTTAAATAACGTTGGAAAATTATGAAGACATTGGGAGAAAGCGGTTGAAGCGGTTACCATACTACCAGACAGATAAATTGTTGTATTAATGGTCTTCTAAGACACATTCCAAAAATTTTCCAATATCCGGCCAGATACTTCACAGTAAAGCCCGTCAAACCACTACAAAATTAAAACTTTGTGATTTCAAGGCATCAAACAGAAAGCTAAAATCAGTTTAAAGGACTACAATATTCACTACGGCACGCTTTGTAGCGTAGAAGCTGATGTTGATTTAGACTTAGTTCAGAAATTTCAGTCACAACTAAGAATTTTATGTGAAAATATATATAATCTTAATGAGACAGGAGTATTTTTTAGAACACCTCAAAAATCACTACGTCTTAAAAAGAAAAAATGTACATATGGAAAACCTTGAAAGAAACGCGTGACAGTTGCAATGGAAGCTGCATAGGAGAAACCGAAAAACCAAGATCGTTGGGAAGAATTGATATTTCACCCAACTTGGCGAGCTAATATAAAATCTTAGATGACAGGTGCTATTTTTAAAGAATGGATGCACACTAGATATTGAAGTGCAAACACAAAACCGAAACATCACCATCTTTTTTGATAAAGCTAAATGTGATAGCATTGATGATCTGGGAGACATCAAGCTAAATTTTTTCCACCTATTTACAGTCCTTAGATCAGAGTTATACCCAACATAAAACTAAATTACTGCACTTATATAATGAGCTTCATATTGTGATCTTTGGAACATGCTGAGTTTTCTTCAGACCCTATAAAATTAGTTTCTACATTTGAAGCTCTCTGGTAATTACGATCTGATTGGAATAAAGTGTTTCCACTTACAAAAGTGTTTTTGGAAATATGGGTTCCCTCGAAATCTGAGGGTCGAAAGCGGAGTCGTAATGAGAGTTCAAATTCAAATATTCCAGCAGACATTCAAAACTTGGCAGGATACGATCAATTTACGACCACAAACGAATCTCTCCCGGAAGATTGAGAAGATGTCTTTTTTAAAGGATGATGATTCCTTTTTTAATTTTAAACCGAAGAAGCCATAGCAGCTTTTGTTGATTTCGATAGTGAATTCAAATCGCAGTCATTGAGAATTCAATGTTTAAAAATTTTTCATTTTATTTCAAAGCACACTTCAATTTTTCGCGAAACGTCGCTTGGAGACCCACAAGTGAAACTTGTTTGACGTATATCTCCTTTTGAAAGTATTTAAACGTCTAAACATAATGTTAACAGCTGATCGTCTAATCGAACAAATTATTTATTTCAAAACTTGCGTTCATAGTTTTGAATGTATGAAATCGGATAAAATATTTATATTTTGAATAAAATATTCAGCCTTTCTAGCTATTAAGACTGTTTTTTATACTAATTGAACTTTTGTGCCACCCAAATTTGCAAGTTGTTTTTGCAAGTTTTTATTTTCTGTGTGAACATTCTAGGAAAGTGCTTGAAAAAATAAATGTCGTTCTACACTTATTTTTTCAAGTACTTTTCTAAAATTTCCACACAGTTCTTGTAATTTATTCACATTTTTACCTTTTCAAATACGTTGTGAATAAAATTATATCTGTATATGGTAATGAAAATTTAAACTTTTTCAAACGACTTCTCTGCTACAATTAGAGCATTTATGTTACTTCACACGAGTTTTATGGATTTAAATATTATAGTTTAATCAGCTTAAATGAATTAATTTAATTATAAATCTGGTGTGGCGGTTTTTGGGCTACAAATAAGAAATCTTGGCTTTTTTGGGCTATAAAAATTTGAAATTGGGCTATGTTTTCTCGCAAATATCTGGCCACGCTGTCCCCACTGTTTTTGATTTTTGTTTCTAATTAATGAATTTTATTTTCTATTCTTGTTAATAATGGTTTCTTTCTTTTCTTTTTTTTTGCTCTACTTAATTTTACTTCATTATTTACTACTTTAAGATCTTTTGTATATTTTTAATTTTATATATACTCACATATGTATATGAATTTTTCTTTTTTCTTTTTTTCTTTTTTGTTCCTAATTTAATTTTATTTCCTATTCCTTTAATGGATTCTTTCTTTTTTTTTGTTTTGTTTGCCTTATCTCTTCTTAATTTAATTTACCACTTCAATTATTTTTTATATATTTATATTTATATTTACTCATTTATTTCTTAGTATTTTTTTTTTGTTTTTTTTTTTGTCATTGTATCCTATCATTTTTGAATTGATTATTCGTGATTGTAATGAATTTTTTGCTTTAGTTAATTTTACTTTATTTTATTCTAACTTTAATTATTTTACATACTTATATTTATATATTCTTATTTAGTTCTTGTTATTTTATTTTTTTGATTGTATCCAATCTGTAACTGGGCAGTTTTGCCTGTTGAATTGTATACGCACCAAATAAATAAATAAATAAATAAATATTTCTAACAAAATCGTTGTCTCCTTATTTTTGAAATTTGTATGAAAACCTTCTTCCTGAGTGGCCATAACAACAGCTGCATCATGCCATCTATATTGTTCGATATACTTATTATAACAAAATATTTCTTCGAATAAAATGAATTTCGTTTGCTTTAAAATTTACATAACTATTAAGTTAATTTGATCTTTTCTAGTTTCGAATGGAATGACTTGAATTTCAGAGCTATTTATAAACCAAAAGATGGTCATGAAAAATTAAAAAGCAATTAATGTAGAATCAAGCCGACGCACAGTGGGATGAATCCCGATTCTAGCTGGACAAAATTATTTTATGGGCTTAACAAGGGCTCAAAGGTTGGAATAACTCAAAAAAATAATTAAAAAAAAATATACGAGATAAATATTAGGTGTTTCAGTTATTAAAAGAGAATTTTTTATTTTCTAGTAAAATCAAGTATTTTTATTACATATATATTACAAAAATTCAAAATCATTTTCCGATTCGCTCGGAGAATCCTTCTCTGCTTCGCTATCATTCATATCCTCTTCCACAGCTCCCTTGCATCAGGACTCAGCTCTTTAAACGGGACCTTCTGGAAACTTTTTAGGCTTGTAATAACAGGATCCGATGAAATCAACAGCATGTGAACTAAGTCTTCGCAGGTTTTTATGTGTGAGGACTTTCTAGTATGATGGGTTCTGAATCGCCTCATGTCTTTGTTCCTTGCCTCCTGTACCTCCTCTGAAAGCTGCCCTATTGGAACAAGAGCATGTTTGATGGCTAAACAACCATGTAAAAGGATTTTGTGTACGCTGGGAGGCATCCTGTACCAGCCATATAGCTCCACAAACAGCTTGGCAGCATCGAAAGCAAACGTATTGAACTTTTCTGCCCTGATCGTATTTCCGCTTGAAATTACCTGCAACAATAAAAAAGAACGAATAAGAAAAAAGGACTGCCATACAGAGCAATTTGAGGAAGTTGTTTTATAAATACCTGAAGAATAGTTCCAAATCTACATATTAATCGTTTATCAACTCCTGTAGCTGCAGCGGCTTCATCAGCATGCTCAAAAAATCGGCGAGACAAGTTCCCGGTGTTGGACGTCCCACTTCCTTGAACCACTTTGTCCACTTTTATTCCTATCGAATCCCATAAAGCATTCTGGATATTTTTTTCCTGGTGTCAACCTCATCCTTCTCATGAGCAGTCGCCCCTCGCATGGTTGGCTTCCTGAATTCCAATTTGTAAGCTATATGCAGGATGCATTCTAAGAATTTTATCCATGCATGTAGAGTACTAAGACCATATTGTAAGTTTTCCGTCTTAATCGGTCGATTTTTAATATTTTCTAACGAATTCATTTCAGAAGGCTTACAACCACACAAATAGCATGATTGACTCGAGGTTTTGGTAAGAGCATTGATAATTTTAGTATCGCGCATTGTCAATAACATTTTGAAATAAATGTTGACATTTTTACCTATAAATAACAAAATATATATTTAGAGAAATATTAAATTAAGCAATTTAATTACCATTAATTATGGACTCGAAAGGCTCCAGAGCTTCTATTTCTTCTTGGACAGCATCTACTTCTCTTCTAGAGGCAATTTTCGTTTCTTTAATGAACAAGAACTTTTTTGGTCGACAATATCGAGTCGATGAAGGATGTGGGTTTTCCCACAGCATGATTTTCTCCCCCGATTTTTTTAAGATCCCCGTCAGCTGAAGCGGAACAGTAGAAAACATAAAAATGCTATCACTTGAATATTCTGAATCGTCTTCGTCTGTTTCCTCAGATGATGCTTCTGGATGAAATAGCTGCATGTACTCGTTTACAGCAGAAGTACCGTCACAGCCCCATTTGAACAAAAATTCAAATTTTTCGGGATATGACTCATTTTCAGAGAACACTGGAGTTTCAAGTAACCTCTGGCATGTCAGGTGCAATAAGCTTTGCAACTTTATTGAAACGCCTGAAACAAAAAGTTGTGAATCCATAGAACAGAATAAAAAAGACTGTAATTAACATACCTAAATTCGTTATTTTGATATTACTAGGACTTGGATAGCATCGTTGTTTGGCAGATCTAACTTTTTCTGGTTTCCTTGTAAGATCCTTTGCAGAGGCGGCACTTTACCATGTGAGCTAAAGCTTCATTTGCTGTGAATGGCACTACCTTATGCTTTGCTTCTAATGACCGCCTTACAATTTACTGAATCCTAACAGATTGCTCAGGTGAGCCAGCAGTAGCTTCAGCCACTAACTTTGCAGCTGCACGTTTCCCTTCTTTCTGAAGTGCTACCTTTGCTGAGAAATAAAGTTCTTCAGGAGAAACTGTAGACCGCAGATCTCTTGTCTTATGCCTCTTGGTGCGGTCACTCAAATCTACGAAACTAAAAAAAATGATATAAAAAACAAGTAGAAAACAGGGAAAAAGTACGAACCTCGTTGATGGCCTGCAGATAGATTGAGGAGTTCCAACAGCAACAGGTACAACAATATTGAAATCACGATCTTTTGCTCGAAATACTCTAAACGGTTCTTACAAGGTTTTACTTTCTGATTTGAGTTCGAACAAAAACCACGAATTCGATTCTTAATGACACTTTGAAATTTTTCATCCTCTCTCCAAGATGTGCCCAGTAGAGATTTCAAATAGTTTAGCAAAAACTGTTGATTCTCAGCAAAAGTCTTGGTCCAGAATTTGGGTGCTTTGTCCCTCAAGGCTTAATAAAAATTCGGTTAGTTATAAAAGGCGCAGAATCCATAGCTAACTGTGGTTTGGAAAATATCCGCGAGAATTTGCCTATTTCAACACTGTGTTCGAAACTTCAGTGTCTATTGATTTAAATCCTAAACTGACCCTCACCTTCTATTTATACTCTATCCTTAAAATACCTTAAAAGAAACATTTAATGCTAATTACTTTTTAATGGTCTTTAATGATTTTAATTATGTTTTTCCCCCTAACTACATTTCTTGCTGTAATAACAGTAAGACAGGTAATAATTTAAAAAAAAACAATAATAATTTAAAAAAAACATAATTAAAAAGTATTTACCTTAAGTGATTAGCATTAAATGTTTATTTTAAGGGCTTTAAGGTATAGAGTATAAATAGAAGAGGAGGGTCCGTTTAGGATTGAAACTGAAAATTTAAATTTTATAATTCTGACCCCAGAATTTTTGTTATATCTCAATTTATGGTTAATTATGGCTCTCAATTTTTGAATATGTTATTTATTATACCATAATAAAGAAACTCTCAAAGTTTGAAGTCAATGAAATCTAATGAAAAAAAGTTGCGCGTTAAAATGTGAAGAATTTTTCAGTTTCCACGAAGCAAAATGACACTCTCTTATATTCTACTGGTATAAACTTACCTTTTTTAAATGGGCGTTTTCAGTGCTTGGAACTTTTTCTTGAAAAGTATTTAAACAAAAGGTTATTGATTTGTGATCACGGTTCCCTTCTTGTCTATAATCGCAAAGACAACGTATATCGTCTCTAAAGCTTATCAAAGCAGAGAATAATTGATACGGGAAACTCTTTCGTTTTTTGCGGAATAAGCCTCCGAAAGCAGAATCAAATTGGAATTGTTTTTGCGGGATGCTTTCGAAACCACTTTGTCAAATAAAATTTTCAAGATAAATTAAAAAATTTTTCAATTTTAATCATCCCGCAAAACAATTCCAATTTATTTAAACAAGTTAGATTAACACTCAAACGAAAATAAACATTCATGTCACTGAGCAGATAATACAAAGGAAGGTCACATTAATGTACCACGAGAGCGTCTCACGCTCTACTCGCATTCGACCGTTTTCACAATAAGTTCTTACACACTAATGTTCGGTATAATTACAATCTTTTGGTGGAATTAGGTTTACTGAAGCCTTAAGAAAAATATCCTATACCTGAAAACCTTACATTTTGACATTGATTTTTTGACTTTTGTTCAGCTAGAATCGGGATTCAGCCCACTGTGCGACGTTAGCCATCATATCAAAGAAGAATAGGATTTAATTGCTAATAAAATCTACGTTAAGTCTCATGCAGGGTATGACAGATATGCACATTAATATTACTAGTGAAACTATAATTCACGACCCCAAGCATTTTTTTGATTTTGTTAATATGAGGCAGAAAACAACTGGTCACCCTTCTTCCATGTTTAATAAAAATTCGATGTTGACTTTTTCTCCTCAGGAGACCTAAATGGTAGATCGCGGTGTCATGTTAAATGCAAAGCTCGACGTCAATTTACGTTACGATAAAATATCTTCCCGAGCAAGTACGCAACTTGGCTTCATTAAGCAACGAGCCAAAGAGTTTCAGAATATATATTTTACTTAATCCTCATACATTTTACTCGTGAACCCGCTTCTTGAATATGCGAGTACAATCTGTAACCCGGCTTTCGAAATTCACAACCAAATATTTGAGTCTATTCTTTTCGCTCTTCAATCCTTTAAATTTGAGCAATCTACCACCATACGTTTATCACTTAAATGTCTTAATTTATTAGATCAATGTTATGTCAGCTTCGATGTCATCAGACATTTTTTTTAAAGTCTATCGACCACTTAAATGGTAAGTTTGTGTGCATACAGCTCTTTAGAGTCACTAGACCAAAACAATTGCTTATTAAATACTAGCACAACACAACATGCTGCAAATGATCCAAGAAATAGGTGCTGCAAGTTATTTTATAGCATGAACCAGAACTTCCCATCTACAATTTCTAATGCAACCTTTAAAAATAACCTCCTCAAATAGCCAACCTAAGTTATTACAATAATATACCTGTTTTGCATATTTATACTGATTTAACCTAAACTTACATTAACATTAATTTTAAATGCTTTTAGTTTGTATTTTCATTAGTTTTATTAATTTGATTGATATTTTATTATTCTATTGTCGTGATGCTAAGACAAACATTGTTTAGTGATTATATAAATAAATAAATAGTATAAAGAAATTGAATACTACGTTGATAGTTTTTTACGTTCTTATTAAAAAGCTACAATATAAGTCGATATTCAAATCCTAAGTCTAATCTTATATTTTATAACGTATAAGTTTAATCTCATATACTTTAGTGAAGCTACTTTGCGATGTATTAAAATTTTTTTTTGAGAACGTTTCAAAAATACGTTACATAAGAATAAAATTATTTGAAATATTCATTGCTCTTTTGTAGCTTTTTGCAAACGGAGAAAAATTTCTCTGCCAGCTGTTATAAATTTCACGTCATCAGAGCAAATCGTGCCGATTTTCATTTGAATCATTTTCAACACTTAATAGTAGATATCGTAATGATCATTGCGACTTTGATTTAACCACAAGACTGTCGCGGTTTTAATTCGTCATCTGAGGGCTCTGTGTGGATTCTTTGCGGATTAGAAATCAGTACGAGTTTGAAAAAAAAACATTAATGAGAAGGAGCTATTATTTCGAGAAGTGTTGAACAGATGAGTCGGACAAGATGAGCTTTTGGACTGTCAGTATGTTATCTATCAATTTTAACAAGATGCTCTGCATTCCTCAAAAAGATTCACAAAATTCATTTAACGTTTGATTTCAAAAATATCAAATGACGAGCTAGTCGATACTTGCAGTGATTACACTTATGAATTTATATGCTCGATAATTTTGCAAAAATATATACAGATACATAAAAACACAAAAACATACTGTAAATAAATAAAAAACAGAATTAGCATTTAACAGTTTTAGGTGAAATTACTCAACGTTACTTAGGTTTTTGGTTAGCAATTCCACACGTGTGTAACCGTTTTAGCCTCGCGAACATCAATTACAAATTAAAGCCATCAAATGCAGCTCATTCATCGAAAATCGAAAAAAGGAGGTTTTGCTAAATTTTCTGTATGATCGCAAATTCAAAATATTTTTATTTATAAATGCCACTTGCGATAAATTTCAAACATACTGAAAACTTATTTGAAGAAAATTTTAAATGAGGAAATAAATCTTTAAGGCCATGAAGAAAACATGTACTGTTTGATTTCGTCAATGTTTTACGTATAGATGCACCTACGCATGTTTTGAGAGATATTTTCCAACCATCACACATGATTCTTTTCATATCATAATTGAGGTAGCTGGGTGTGTGCATTTCAAAAACAATAGTTTACATCTAATAGAATTCGTAGCCGAAATTATCGTATTTTTGAATTTAACTAATCAATTTGCAATATAAATGTTTATTTCACATATTATTATAATATTGTTTTGAAGGAGAAATCGCTCTACATTTGCCGCGGTGGTCGGGTAATTCTCCTGCGGCACATTTAATAGGCGTATAAAACAGATTGCGATCACCAATCGCAGGAAATTTTTCAGTTTTGACTTCGGCCTGGGTGGGCGTATTTTCACTACTTGTTGATATTTTTTTCTCACCGGCAATACTATCTCGCAACATTCGATATCCATGTTGAACACTTTCACCAACTTTTTTGGCACCTTTCTGAATAGATCATCCCAATTTGCTGGAAGCTCTGCTAATCGAACTTTTCTCGGCCAATTCTTCTTTACTAAGACACGCACTATCTGCTTCAGATGCCAGGAAAACTAAGAAAATTACAAATGCAATCTTGAAATTCATTTTCGATAAAAATTTTCTGAATATTCTGACAAGATTTAGATTTGGTCAACTGCTCTGTTTGTACTGAAGAATGTTAATGTTGATGTAATCTTAGCTCAAGTTAATAGCCGACTGATAATCTTCTGGGAGAGACAGTATGTCGTATGAACAGGGAACGGGGAATAACATCTAGTTCTTAACACTTTAAGACATCTTTTATAACGCCCAATAAAAACAAATCAATCTCTGAAACTGGTTATCTAGCCTACACATCAGATCTGAGCAATGCAAAATTTTAACGCGTGCCACAGTACTTTTCAATCGATGTTGCCAGCAATAGTACAAATGTCAGAACTGTTCTTGATGCGGCAGGAATGGAAATGGGCGGTAACAGAAAGCAACAGAAACATATTGCTGGTAAGGTAAAGGTAAATATAATTAGGATACTCTCTAGAAATTAAATTGCCAACTTAATGTTGATACGAATTTGCCACCCAATATATATATATATATATATATATATATATATATATATATATATATATATATATATATATATATATAAAGGGTTATTTATATAGAGGTATAAAACTTTGAAATGAAATAAAATACGATTAAATTGTTTTGATTGCAATAAAATTGCTTTTATTGCTTCCTACTACCTTAACGACTTCAAATTGAATAGGGTCGATCATATTATAGACCTTGGCGTAGTATTGGATAACAAGATGAGCTTCAATTTGCACTATGACAAAATCCTAGCCAGGGCTAATAAACAGCTTGGATTCATAAAGAGACGCGCTAAAGAGTTTAAAAATATATGGGTTACCAAATCATTATATACCACCCTAGTGCGTCCTTTATTAGAATATGCTTGCATTATATGGAACCCTGCTTTCGAGCTACATAGCCATAGAGTTGAGTCTGTTCAGAAACAATTTGTACTTTTCGCTTTGAGAAATCTCTATGACCCACGAGATTTTCAACATCTGCCATCTTAAAAATTCAGACTGAGTCTTCTAAATTTAATGTCTCTTTCTTCTAGAAGAACTCTGCTCAGCGCTTGCCTTATATTTGATATTATTAGTGGTGCGGTAATCATTGAAGATCTCTCTAGTAAAATTACTTTCAATAACCGACTAAGGCGCACCAGGTATGCAAATCTGTTCAATGAATTCAGTCATCACACTACCTATGCATATAATGAGCCCATTAATAGGTGCTGTAGGATATTCAATTCTATAAGCAGCCACTACTCTTCGGGGATTACTAAATCAAACTTCAAAAATAACTTGTCCAAAGCCCATTCCACATCCGAACCCGCTTAACTTCCATCGTTACTAGCCTAAATTTAATTAAAATAATGTAGAATAACTGCTACAAAATTTGTGATGTATTGTATCTTTTTACGGACAATTTGTATTATATATATATTTATGATTGATTGTATTTAAGATTTATCTTATGTTTTCTTGTTGTTATGTTGCCTTGTTTGGTAAATAAATAAAATACAATAAATAGATAATTCTCTGCCATTTATATTTGAATAATATTTCAGGCATGTGAGTGCCACGACTGGCGCTGAGAAGTCCAATTTTCCAAACGAGAAGTCCAATTTTCGACTACTCAAACCAACAATTGGAGCCGTTTCCTGAAAATAACGCGGCAAATGTTGTCTTCCAAATGGTCAAGCGTCTCGGGTTTGTCGGCGTAGACGAGTGATTCAAAGTATCGCCACAAGAAATGGTCCAGTGGTGTTAAATCACAAGATCTTGCAGGCCAGTTCACAGGTCCAAAACGAGATATTATGCGCATGCTGCGCCATCCTGTTGAATCCAGAGGTCCCCTGCATCACGGCGAGCTGATTTCGAAACGAAAAGGTCATTGGTCATGGCTCTATAGTCCGCCATTGACTGTAATGTTATTCCCAGCAGCATTTTTGACAATCATAGTTTCGGACGTTTTGTGTAAAATGGAGAAAGGCTATCAAATTGACGCAGTCTACACTGACTTTAGCAAAGCTTTTGACAGAGTTGACCATTCTATATTGATACTTAAGCTGCACAAATTCGGACTTGCTGGATCTTTACTAAGCTGGCTCAGTTCCTACCTCCACAACCAAATACAACTCGTTAAATTTCAAGGAATTTTATCAAAAAATATATTTGCTACCTCTGGTGTTCCACAAGGTAGTCATTTTGGCCCACTTCTCTTTAACATATTCATTTCGGATCTATCTGAAGTCCTGTCAAACATTCCTCACCTACTTTATGCAGACGACCTCAACTCTACCACACCATTGAATCTAAATCTGATGCACTTTTCCTTCAATCCAAGCTTAATTCTCTTGTTCAGTGCACTGAGAAAAATACTTCTATTTTTTGAAGAAAAATGAACACATTATCAAAGAAAATTGGTAATGATTCTGCGCCAAAGAAATATTTATTCAATCCAAAGAGAGAAATTTCTTCATTTCAAAGAACAAATATTGTACTTGCCCTGAGTAAAACTTGGTATAGTTTCAAAGAAATATTTACTCAATCGAAAGAAAGGAATTTATTCATTTCTAGCACTGATATTGCACTTGCCCTGAGTAAAATTTGACATAGTTTGAAGAACATCCGGCATCTGGCATAAATCAGTTCACGTACGATCACCGAAGTTAAGCAGTGCTGGGCGCGGTTACTACTTAGATGGGGGACCGCTTTGAAAGCATAAACTCTGAATAAAAATACTCCATTTTTTCCTTTTTTTAAAGTGCCACATTTTTTCTTATTTTCTGAAGCGCTAGTATTATTTGGGCCTAGTCGCCAATTTAAGCTATAATGTGACACTTAGTCAATGGAGTTAGGACAACTGAAGACGAACAAAGTCAACCATGAACCCGGCGGAATTCGAACCCACGAGCGGTAGATCGCTGCTTTGGATTGACACGTTAGCTAGCTAAGCTATCGACCCTTTATTTGTGTAGAGGAAATGTTGATAGAAATCATAGAAACTATCAATTTTTCGTCGAATATTGAAGCATGGTTGTTGTTGAAACATAGAAAAAAATATTCGCGGTGTAGATATAATTTACTAAATTCATAGACATAATTTACGAGATTTGAGGAAAATTACTTACTTGAAATAAGGTAAAGCAAAAATTGTATTCCGTTGAATGTAAGAAATTTTTCAATGATATTTATACAAATTTCTGATATCAAATAAAAGTTTATTTGATTTGTGGAAGATTTCACATCTCGTAAACAAGTAAATATTTTCTTTGATTTTCAGAAACATGTTTTTCTGAGTGTGGTGCAATATAAACAAGCTCTCGCTGAATATTGATAAGTGCCAAATCATAAGTTTTAGCCGTAAATGCATGGTTACGCAGAACACTTACTTTCTCGGCAACAACTTATTAACTCGTGTTGATAGCGTTGTTGATCTCAGTGTTGTGATGGATGTGAAACTTCGTTTCACCTTGCACTACGACAAAATTTTTTCCCGTGCGAATAAGCAGCTCGGCTTTATTAAACGACGTGCCAAGGAGTTTAAAAACTTGTGGGCCACAAGATCATTATACACTGCACTTGTACGCCTTCTTCTCGAATACGCCTGTATTATTTGGAATCCAGCCTTCGAAATTCACAATAACAGACTCGAGTCCATTCAAAAACAATTTTTACTTTTCGCCCTAAGAGATCTGTACAATCCTTACGATTTCGAAAATATACCGCCATATGAGTTTAGACTGGGTCATTTAAACTTAACTTAACTTGCATCCAGAAGAATGATGATATCGGCCTGCTTCACATTTGACGTAATTAGAGGCATTATTAGAGTTGAGTTCCTTAATAGTAAATTTGTGATAAATATCCCCTTAAGGAACACCAGGTCCAATCGTTTGCTAAGGAATATCCACATTCTACCATATATGCAGCTAATGAGCCGGTGAATAGATGCTGCAGGGTCTTCAATGGCTTTGGCAACCTTTATTCCTCAACGATTTTCAAACTATCCTACAAATCTTCCCTTATCCAAGCCATTTGTACACCATAACTTTTAAGCTCTTGTTTAATTATCGTTTTTAATTGCTATTCTTTTATTTCCTTGTTATTTTACCTATTGTCTATTTTAAACTTATTTGTTTACTCCATTAGTTATTTATTTATTAATGTGTTATTTACTTGTACCTTACAATTTTTTTCTCTTTTTTTTAAAAATAATTGGATATCTCATATTTTATGTATGTATATGTATTTATGCCTTGTTTGGCTAATAAATAAATAAATGAATATATGGACCAACTATTCCACCGGCCCACAAATCACACCAAACAGTGACTTTCTCCGGATGTAACAGTGTTTGGACAACCGCCTGTGGTTGCTCATCACTCCAAATGCGGCAGTTTTGTTTATTGACGTAGCCATTCAAACAGAAATTAGCCTAATCGCTAAAGCAAATTTTTTTATGAAATTCGGGATCTGCAGCAATTTATTATTGGGCCCATACATCGAATCTACGCCATGCCCGGTGGTCGTTCAGCTTCAGTTTCTGCACGAGTTGGATTTGGTAAGCCCGCAAACCAAGATCCTTCCGTAAAATCTTCCATTATGTGGATGGACACAAGTTTAATTGTTGAGCAAGATGTCCAATGGACTCACTTGAGTCTTCATTGGTAATACGCTCTACTGCTGCTGTGGTTTCTTCAATACGCACTGTACGGCATCTGAATGGATGCGTGTTATCTGTGGGAGTAAACGTGGTGTGGAAACGATCCATGGTTAATCAAATTAATTGTTTTAATGGACGATTATGTCGGCCATAAAATTGACGGAGTGCGCGATGAGTTTCTCGAGCAGAACCGCCTTTTTCCAAATGAAACCGCACAACTTGCAGACGTTGCTCAGGCGTCAACCTATTCATGATAAAATGGCAACCCAAATTTACCATAAAATGCATGACAGCTGTCACACCATACGTAGCATGAAAAAGTGTTGGCATCTTAAAGTTCTACACCTCCAAAAAAGCAATCTGCCTAAGACTAAGAATATGACATTTAAACATTTTTTAACATTGTTCAGCTTGAGATTGAAATTCAAATCGTCCAGTTTGTCCCTGACACCAAAAGCTAAGACATGATTTCTTTGTATTTAGGACAAGTTTATGCAGATATTATTTTTAGCTCCCATTAAGTCGCAAACAAAATTGTTCCCTAAGTATCCTCTTTCAAGATTAGTACAGTGTCGTCTGCGTATGAGTTTACTTCACCGCTAAAATCAGGATTGTGAAAATGGAATCTACATAAGTCGTTGATGTAAAAGTTAAACAGTATCGGGCCAAATATTGTTCCTTGGGGAATACCGCATTCGTCTTCTGGTAAACTACTGACGTGTGCGCGGATTTTAAATTCTTGCTTGCGTTTATGTAGATACGTAAATAAGACTCGAAAAGCTACTTTTTTTTGCTGGTATCAGTTACCTCAGTTTTTGCAAAAGTATATCGTGGCCGAAAACATTGAAAATGAATACCTTCAAATCATTGACTCTCCTGAAACAACCAAAGCAACACTTTTGAAATTTCATGTTGGACTTAAATGGGAACCCTCCTCCAATTTATCTGTATTTTAAGCATCCGAATCTTCTGTTTACGAGAAACTCACAGCCTAATTATCGGATACATCTTAAATTCAAAGAATGTATTGGTTTTAAGTAGGACCAGGTCTGGTAGGTGCAATTTGTGAAATGTGGGCAACTCTGTGCCAGTGGTACCATCTCGAAAAATTACAAAGAAAAAAACTGATTTTTTCCCTTATGAATTCAGATTCGGTGACCAGATTTTCATGAAATCCACATATTAGCTAAAACTTATTCTAAGCCACGTGTAGTTGCAAAATTCGATTGGACTACCAGCTATGGTATATTTGGTGTCTTGGATTTTGAAACTTTTCTCAGTAAAAAAAAAAAGGTTTTTTTCCCCAAAGGCCTCAAACCAAAACGAAGTTCATATGGTATATGGAACTCACTGTAAGCAATATTGAGGATGAATCCAGTTGGAAAACCAATATGGAGTTGCCAGCTATTGTTGATTTTGTTTTTTTTGTCATATTTTTGAAGCGATTTGATCGTAAAATTTTCAAACGGTCGGTCAAATTTTCACAACGGTCCTCTCTTGTGCCTATGTGTGTCGGTCTGTGGACCTCTGTGGACCGGCAGCCACTTTAACCTAACGTTCGTGTAGTGACAATCAACAACAAAAATTAACATTTCACTGAAAGAAAAACTCTTGGTTGGTTCAACTATTTTTAATAGTATTGCAACGATTCATTCAAAATCGTTAAACGAACTACGGAAAATAGTTATTTTTACTATGTTAATATAGTTAATTTAACGATAAAAAAGTAGTTGGCTCTGGTTATACAAAAAATATCACAAGGTTCATGAAATCAACTGTTTCAATTGTTTCATAACCACGAAAAATAGTTCAAACTTCAACGTTTCGAATTATCAACAGTTTTTATTGTACTTAAACTACTTTGCAATAGTTGATTTCAACAAACGTAATTCAGTGAGCAACGTCTTTGGAATTATTCTACGCAAAGTAGAATGGTTTCAACATTTGGACGCTTTTCATGCTCCGAATGAAATTTTTTTGTTTATCAACCACGCGTCATGGTGCATAAAAGTAATCAACTTTTTTCTTATAGTTGTTTTAACTATAGCCCTAGTTGATGCAAAAACAACTAAGGAAAACTGTTGACTTTTCATACTCCTCATACTCATGCTCCTATTCTATCATAAAAGTTTCATATGATACATGGCAAAATTGTGTTCGGTTTGCTGTTCGATATAATTCATATTCATGTTAGGTTGTGAAGCCTTTATATTACGTTGTATGACGCTATTTTGTTCACAATACAGCGTTTTCCGCTGTGGCAAAGCAGTGGGCTTTAGAAAAAATTAGAATGCACTGTTTTGTATGGTAACGCGCACAATGGCTGCGGCCGAATTTGCGGCAGCGGCAGAATTTGCCAAATTTCTAATTTTGCAGCACCGCTAGCGGTGATACCTACCCTAGGTTGGCATCACCACTAGGTTGAATTAAATCTGTTTGAATTAGGTTGAATGGTCTGGTGGAATAGACAAGCGATGGCTGATGTGTATTGTGATAAGCCAACCTAATCATCGTATAACAGGATTTAGCAATACAATAGAAAAAAAATGAATTTGGTTGGTGCCTTGGTTGCATTGACAGCGACATTGTCACTGCATTGTGATTCACCAAATTCTACTGCGGCATTCACGCCTCCCCTGCCTATATTTCGTACTATGTATATGGTTGGAACACCATTGTTTGTGGTTGCTTACTTTTTTTGCACCACGGACGTTGTTTCTCAACCACGCGTCGTGGTGCATAAAAGTAATCAACTATTTTTTTATGGTTGTTTTAACTATAGCCCGTAGTTGACGCAAAAACAACTAAGGAAAATTGTTGATTTTACCAAGATTTTTCTTTCAGTGTTCGAAAATTTGAAATTTTTTGCGGGTGGTGGCCCGAAATTCCTTTGTACCCATCTAACTCCCAATGCAGTCATCAAATCGGAACGAAACTCGCAGCTTAGGTTGATTTCAATGTGAGGCAGGTGTGATATATTTTTGGCTTTGATGCTAGCAAAGAGTTGCCAGAGCGAGGCATTTTCGCTATTTTCGTACCATTAAATGCTTACACTAAGTATTTACATCGCGAACATTGACAATGAAAATAATTTACCAATGTTTAAATTTTAAAAGCTCTGAAAATTTTTCGGATATTGATCCCAAAAATTTTTCGTTCCCGGTAGCTTTCGACAATGTTACTGGATAAACTCTGCGTAATTTGGTTAAACACTCGGAAAACTTAGTAAAGTTTAAAGAAAATCTTAAGTCCTACCTCGAAAGAGTTCACTACTAATTAATTTCAGAGATTTTTCCTAACTTTTCTCTGGACGCACGTCTTGAAGACAAATGATATGTACATAACATGACCTAATGTACTAACTATAATAAATAGGATGGTACTATCACTTATACCAATACACCAATTGTCTGGGAAGTACTAGGAAGAATTACTTAGCGAGGATTTTGTGATCCACACGGACCATGCATATTGAGTGATGGAGAGAGTGAAGTGAAGGAGGCAAAACAAAAAAAAAACAAAAAAAAAAAACAAATCGGGATTGATAGGGTAAATTCAATTTTGACGTGACGCAGTTGTAGGAGACTTTTAGTTGCAGTGCTGTTGAAGTGTTGCAAACATTGAGCATTTATTTTTTTCGTTACAAGAGATGCTGCTTTCAAAGTTTTGTAGTGTTTGACTTTCTTGTATCTTGGAATTCATGCAAATGGTTGCCCTGAAAATCTTTCCACCCTATAACTTTAAATGCATTGGTGGGATCAAAGCGGTTTAGCCCTCAAAACAGGTTGAAGCACGTGTGGTAGAATATGCACTCAAAATCAGCATGATTCTTCTATTGTTCATCGAACATAAGTATTTCTAGTGGTTCAGGTGCGCTAAAATTTTTTCTCCTTAAAGTTCGTCGTTCATTATCAATCAAGGTGCTCAAGTGCACCATGTCAATCTCTCTTTGGTACCAGCGCATGGTGCTTCGAGCTGTTTTGGCACGCAGTTGTATATACAAATGGCGGCAACGGATCGGAGCGCGATTCAAAATTGCACCAGATGAAGTTGGTTTATACTTCACAATCAGAATGAGCTCAGACGGGTGCTTCTTATGCTCGCAGCAGTATGTACATAAGTAATTAAGTATGGATGCATGATGCATACACATTTCCATGCAAGAATTTGATGAATTGAAAAACTTCATCAAACGATGTTATGGTGTATGGATGCATTTAAAGTATAAAGTCACACTGGTGCACATTTATCATGCATGAAAAATGCAGATGATGGAAATCGAAAATTTGTAATCTATTTAATTCATGACGAAAGATTGTATCGTAGATATTTTGTAATAAAGATAACTTATTCTTATATTTAATTCTGCCGCTTTTTATACTTCTCTCAGTTTGGTGCCTGGATACGAAGCACCATGTGCACATATAAAAGAACTGACCTTGAATGTTGACGACTTAAAAAGCAAGTTTGAGCACAATCAGCCATAGAGAGTCACTAGATCGTTAGTATATATTAATTTCATTATTATTTTATTATATAGCTTTATTAATTTGATTATTATTATTCTATTGTCGTGATGCTTAGACAAACTTTGTTTAGTGATCATATAAATAAATAAATAATATAAAGAAATTGAATTGATAGTGTTTTACGTTCTTTGAAGAAATTGATAGTCTTTTACGTTCTTATTTAAAAGCTTCAGTATAAGTCGATATTCATATCAGAAGTCTAATCTTTGCGATGTGTTTTGATTTTTCTATTGAGGATGTTTCAAAAATACGTTGCATAAGAATAAAATTATTTGAAATATTCATTGCTTTTTTGTAGCATTTTGCGAACGAAGAAATGGGTTTATCCCATCTGATATAAATTTCAATTCACAGACTGTTATATTACATTCTTGTGAAACAATTGTGATTATTAATGGGAATTTTATGCTTTGTTTTGTCAACTAATGAATGTCACTGTTTTAAGACTTCTGATTTTAATCACAGGTGTAGTGTAAAACGTTGTTTTCCACGTCATCTAACAAGAGCAAATCGTACGGATTTTCATTTGAATCATTTTCATCACTTAATAACATCGTAATGATTATCGCTACTTTGATTTAACCACAAGACTGTTGCAATTTTTTTCGGTGGATTTCTATGTGGATTTTTTTCGGGTTAGAAATCAATACGAGTTTGAAAGAAAACACTAATGAGAAGGAGCTATTATTTCGCGAGGTATTCACCACGTGAACACATGAGTCGGATTATATGAGCTTTTGGACTGTCTATATAATATCATTTTTAGCAGGATGCTCTGCATCCTGCAACTAGTCAATAATTGCAGTGAGTACACTTATGAATTTTTGAGCAGTGTATATATGCTTGAAAATTTTGCAAAAATATATAGACCTTAAAATATAAAAACATACTATAAATAAATAAAAAAAGAATTGGCATTTGACAGAAGTGAAATTGCTCAACGTTACTCAGGTTTTTGTTAACCAATTCAATACGTGTGTAAACGTTGTAGTTTCGCGAACATCAATCTCCTCCTCTCCTTTTAATTTTACGTATATTAAATACATATTGCAATAATATATTTATATTAAATCAAGTACGTATATTAAATATATATAATTGCAATTGATATAATTAGTGGAATAACACCTCCTTATTTATTGGGAATTGATCGTAACTAATCATTCATAGACAATCGTTTCACTTTTGTGCAGTTTTCTCTTTGATGGCAAATTCTAAATATCTTTATTTATAAATGCCACTTGCTATAAATTTCAAACATACTGAAAACTTCTTTGGAGCATATTTTAAATGAGGAAATAAATCTTAACTACTCAGTAAAGCCATGAAGAAAACACGTACTGACTGATTTTGTTAATGTTTTACGTATGGATGCACATATGCTTGTTTAGAGACATATTTTTCAGCCAACATACAGGCTTCTTTTCGTATCACTATAGAAGCAGCTAGGTGTATGTATCTCATAACCAAAAATTTGTATCTAAATCGAAGTTTGCCTCTAATTCTAAGTTGAAAAATTAGTGTTTTTTAATTACTAATTAACTGATTAACTTATCAATTTGGAACATAAATTTTTATTTCGCATATAATTATAATATAACTTTAAAGCGAAAATCAATATAATTCTCTACATTTGCCGCGGTGGTCGGGCAATTCTCCTGGGGCGCATTTAATAGGCGCATAGAACAGATTGCGATTACCGATTTCAGGAAGTTTTTCAGTTTTGACTTCAACTTCACTAGTTGTTGATGTTTTCTTCTCACCGGCAATACTATCTCGCAACATTCGATATCCATGTTGAACACTTTCACCAACTTTTTTGGCACCTTTTTGAATAGAGCATCCCAACTTACTGAAAGTTCTGCTAATCGAACTTTTCTCGGCCAATTCTTCTTCACTGAGACACGCACTATCTGCTTCAGATGCCAGGAAAACTAAAAAAATTACAATTACAATCTTGAAATTCATTTTCGATAAAAATATTCTGAATATTCTGACAAGATTTGGATTTGGTCAACTGCTCTGTTTGTATTGAGGAATGTTAATGTTGATGTAATCTTAGCTCAAGTTGATAGGAACGTCAGCCGACTGATAATCTTCTGGGAGAGACAGAATGTCGTATAAACAGGGAACGAGAAATCTCGTTGAAAATACTTCAAGACATCTTTTATGAAACCCAACAAAAACAAATCAAACTCTGAAACTGGTTATCTAGCCTTCACATCAGATCTGAGCTATGCAAAATTCTAACGCGTGCCACAATACTTTTCAATCGATGTTGCCAGCAATAATTCAAATGTCAGATATATTCTTGGTGCGCTATGGAATGGAAATGAACGGTAACAGAAAGAAACAAAAACCAATTGCTGGTAGGGTAAAGGTAAATATAATTAGGATACTTTTTAGAAATTAAACTGCCAACTTGATGGTGATACGAATTTGCCACCCAATATATATATATATATATATATATATATATATATATATATATATATATATATATATATATATATATATATGTATATACATAGATAGAGAGAGATGCACCGTATATTTAAAACTTTCAAGTAAAACTAGATTTGAGAGAAAATATAAAGTAGGTACATTTTTATGTAAATTTTTATGTAAAGTAGGTACATTTTTATTTTTATGATATGTTAAGAAAAGTATTCCTTCACTGAAAGAAAAATCTTGGTATAATCAACCATTTTCCTTAGTTGTTTTTGCGTCAACTATGGGCTATGGTTAAAACAACCATAAAAAAATAGTTGATTACTTTTATGCACCATGACGCGTGGTTGATAAACAGCGTCCGTGGTGCAAAAAAGTACTGGTTCAGGCGGTAACGATGTATTGGTATATTTTTCTCTAAATGCTTGTATCATTAGAGGAGCATTGATAAGCCATAAACCATAGCAACATAATCCATCCAAGCCTAAAATAGAAACAGGACGTGAGACGTAAAATTGAGTTCATAGGCATAACTGCAAGCTGCAGCATCTATGAAAACAATTGAAACTGCTAAAAAATTTCTGGCATTGGGACAATCGTATTCGTTTTCGGGACTCCCTGTTTTATAACAGTGATCTGCAAACAGAAGACTTATATTTTGTGAATAGAAGAAGGGAAATATAAAGGCTTCACAGCATAACATGAATATGAATTATATCGAACAGCAAACCGAACACAATTCTGCCATGTAGCATATGAAACTTCTATGATAGAATAGGAGTATGAGTATGAGGAGTATGAAAAGTCAACAGTTTTCCTTAGTTGTTTTTGCATCAACTAGGGCTATAGTTAAAACAACCATAAGAAAATTGCTGATTACTTTTATGCACCATAACGCGTGGTTGATAAACAATTTCATTCGGAGCATGAAAAACATCCAAATGTTGAAACCATTCTACTTTGCGTAGAGTAATTCCAAAGACGTTACTCACTGAATTACGTTTGTTGAAATCAACAATTGCAAAGTAGTTTAAGTACCATAAAAACAGTTGATAATTCAAAACGTTGAAGTTTTGAGTGAATTGATGAATATTTTTCTATTGATCAACTAATTTTCGTGGTTATGAAACAATTAAAACAGTTGATTTCATGAAAGTTGCGATATTTTTTGGACAACCAGAGCCAACTACTTTTATATCGTTAAATAACTATTTTCCGTAGTTCGTTTAACGATTTTGAATGAATCGTTGCAATACTATTAAAAATAGTTGAACCAACCAAGAGTTTTTCTTTCAGTGTTCATAAGCTCTGTACCAAGTTATATCAAAAACCTAAACAGAAATATATGAATAGACAAAATTATCGCTATAGTGAACTTTTAACTGGTGTGTCAGCCTGCATATTTCTGTCTGGTCACTTTAAGCATAGGAACAACGGGGAAGTCCCTTTTAATGTGACAGAGTATTTTCTTGGGTGAATTTATTTGCGTTTCAGTTGCGTGATTTTTTCATAAAGTTTAACAATGGGCTATAAACAAAAGGAAACAATTCGAGCTGAAAGAAAAATAATTTTTAACTTACACGAACAAAATAAAAGTTAAACGGAGATCGGGTAAATTACGATAAAATTTTATTGTGTAAGTGCAATCGACAAATATGTGTATTATTGTGAATTTAGATATAAGAGATAATGAATTGTATTTGGCACTTGTTGATAGCGTAAATATATCAAATTTGGAGTTTATATTTTTATTTGCTTGGTTGAAGGAAAAAGGTGTTTTTTTTTTTGTAATTTGTGGCCCATTGAAAAAGAACGCCTGAGCAAGTGTTTAATATTGCAAGAAACAAACATTTTTATTGGAAGTATGAGTTCTGTCGAGCTGTTTTTTGATGAACAGGATTGTTCCGATTTTTATAATTTACTGAAGTTATGTAGAGCTAGCAGGAAATTAAGCGATACGTCCAATCCACTAGAATTAGATGAAGATATGTATGTATGCTCTATCTTTTTCATTTTTTCACGTATTGGTTCGTGTTCTCATCCTGGAACATTTATTATTACAGCATTTATTATTACCTTTCAGACTTTTTTTACGCCTGTCATTACATTTTGTGTTACTTCATAAAATTCGGACGAAACAATTTCCAACAAGCTAATCACAGCTTCCTCTATATTACTAAAAGTATGCAACCTATTAGGTCCACCACCAGTTGCATTCAATTCTGCTTTATTTTCAATCATTTTCTTCTTAATTTTAAATTGCATATCAGTCCAAACCTAAATAGCACATAAACTCTAAACTATTAAATAAATGTTTTTGCTGTAACTAAACTTTAGCCATTTATCTCACTCGCGAACAGGAGGCCCCAAACTATTCAATTCTTGACCAAATGCTTCCCATCTCCGCTTTGCATGTGTTTTTGTACAAACACCTCTTGCAATGTCGGCATTCTCCTGCATTAAATTTACGAGCCTTTCAAATTGCCTACGATTGCTTACTAGTTTACTCCTGTTAAAAATAAATTTTTAAATAACTAATGCACACAGACTATAAGTTACTTACATTTTTTATCAGACGCGTTTGTGATCGTCAGTCGTCATCCATGTAAAATACCGTCGATAAGAAGCGTTTGTCAAATCGACACTTATCAATCACAATCGACATTCACAATACCGAACTTCACAATCAACGAACGATAGTCGATAAGCATCGTTTATCGACTATTTTTCGACAATCGCAATAGACTCCTTATTTTGAATTCTGATTTGTCATAAAATCCGATAGAATCTTCAAATCGTTATAAAATTTACAGAGCATATTAATATCTGCGTTTTCTCCAAACTAGTGCAGAATAGCGGTAATAGACGCGAAGCAACAACAACATCCAGAGTATGAATCCTTGTAAAATGATTGGATTTCGTACTCTCGCACTAAGTCGAACGTATTTCGATATGTCATGTAAGCTAAACAAGTTGGCTGCAGTGATAAATTTCCCTAAATTTCCCAGCCAACTTAGCAACTAGAAAAAATTAATTGCATGAACGTGATTGAAAAATCAATGCTGTCAGCAAATTTCCCATCATATGAGTCGAAATATGCTTGCATCTTGTTTTAAAAAGAAATTAGCCTGATTTGAATTTTCTAGCTAGGGATTTGTTATTTCGAAATTAGAAATTTGAGCTTTGAACTGGCAAATGTCGAAGAAACATAATGCTGCCAATTTAGTAGGATTGAAGTTAACTTGCATGCTATTCTGAATTGTTTTTTATGCATGCTGGATACCTATTCTACTCTGGATGCAACAAAAAATTGCAGCTAGTGTTAACTTAAACTATAAAAAATGATTTTTCATTAATGGGCGGACGAACTTGTAACTATAGTATACACGTGAAAATAAATCATTCGAATTATTGACCTTCCTAAAAAATTTTCGGTTTGTCGAAAAAATTTCAACGATTCATACATTTTATTCTTTGTCCATTTTTTTTTAAAACAAAATTCTGAAATTTCACCTCGATCAAGAACGCAAACCCTTCTTCAAATAACATATATTTTGAGCAATCGAAACCTTTGTTCACGAAAACTCACGACAGGATCATCAGATCAATATGATATATATAGGATGTGTTGAATTTGAGCAGAACCAGGCTTGATAGCAATGATATAAGAATGCGTTACTATGAATAGTAAAAGTTAAGTAATCACATGACTGCTTTTATCGGGTCTACCCTCAGAACAGCGATATTCAAGGAAATGAAACCAGCGTATATACATATAAATGAAATTTAGTGAAGCAATTGTAGTAACAATGATAAAATCTATAAAAAAGAACAAATTGAGATAATCACTACCTCAAATATTCCCTTTGGCTTCTCTACTACCTAAGTTCTACGAGCTTTTGGTTTTAACTTGTCAAATTCACATTACACATGGCCAACTATCTCTATATCTACCCAGTGTGCCAAACTCGGCATTTCGTTGAGAATTCTTTCAGAAAATTGAAGCGAATTCAGAAAAAAGTTTCGGATTCTCAAACTTTTTCGTTACGAATTCTTTAAGACCGGTATATGGAAAACGTTACAAAAACGCTGTAAGTGCTCAAACTTTCCCCTCTTTAGCTCCTGAAAAGCTTTCGTACAATGGTTCATTTTTTTTCAAGATTCATTGCGAATTCTTTCGGAATTCCTTGTGAATTTTTTGTGAATTCTTCGCGAATTCTTTACCAATTCTTTGTGAATTTTTTGAAGATTTTTGTGCAGGTTTCAAATAGTTCTTTGAGAATGCTTCCAATACTTTTTGGATACATTTTAATAACATTTATTGAATAAAATACTTATAATTTTCAATTCCAATAGAATTTTTTTTTATTTATTGTTTTATTTCATATTATAAATTTTAAATAACAATTTTTTTCGCCCGTTTGCTAAGCTTGTCTTTGCTGCTATAAAAAAACCTTTTTTAAAAAAACCTTCGATCTCGTCCCGTCTTCTTGAAGGAAATTTTCGCACAGCAGCTTCTGCATACAAAAAGGAGAAGTTACAAGAGAATAACAAATTTGAATAGCATTTCGAACCAATTTCCCTATCACAGATTCGTTCGCACTTTGTTAGGAATTTTTTCGAACTCAGTGAAATTTTCGCAACGAATTCCGATTGATTTTTAATTTGTTTCTTCCAAACTTCAGAAAATATTCAAATGTTTCTCATAAAATAATGAACAGTAATACCCCAGTCAAAAGTTGTATTCATTTCAAGAGCTTTTTATATTTCTATCTCTTTCGCTCACTTTCGGAATAGTCGTAACCAATTCCGAATTCCAAATTTGGTACGCTGGGTGTCTTCCTGTTCGCGGAGGAAAAGTCTATCAAATTTGCCCATAGTGCCTATAGTTTTCCTTCACTACTACTAACGTTCAGACTCAGGCAAACTGCTTTAATTCTCACTGCTCTTTTCATATCCTTATATTTGTCTCTTCTGAGGTCAACCTGTTGAAACTGCTAGAGAGCTTTGTTCAAAAATTTACAATCAACGTGAATTTTAGTGTGGAGACTCACTTTATTTCTGATTAGCTATTTAGAGCTGGGTGAACTCAAAGCTTGGTGTGCAAACTTTCGCTCGAACCTGAGTTCGAACCAAGCGTCTCACAAGCCAGGAGCCAGTTTTCTACTCACTAGACTATACGAGCTTCCTGTTCTGAATGGTGCCATCTTGAAAAATTGCTCAGAAAATCAATTGTTTGTGCATTCAATTCAAACAGTCTATGAATTGTATTCTAAGCAATTTATAAAAGAATTTAGGTTGAGCTGGCCGGCTGTACTATATTTTGGCAGTTTTTTACTTACGCCGCGTCCACATTGGCCATGGGAGATGGCATAACATTCGACTTGCCATGGAAATGGAAAATGTAGACGGCATATGGCATACCATATTTGATGTCATGCCATAGATGTCAAGCCATATGGCAAAACATTTGCATGGCCATAAGCATGGCCATATTCTGACAGTTGCTCATTTTCAAAATGGCGATGTCGAGGGAAATAGTGCTACAAACCCTAAACGAATACAAAAAAAAGATTGCTTATGGAAATATATGCTCGCCTCTTCCTCAATTTGCGCCTTTCCTCATATTCCGCTTCCTCTAACCTTCGCAGTGCTCTAGAACACCGGATAACGGGCATATGTTCACTGCTGAATGATATTTTCAAAATGATATGGCATGACATCCGTTGCCCAGGCATCAGATGACATGCCATAAACTGACATTCGTTGCCATCACATATGGCAGAGCTCATGGCCAATGTAGACTCTACGTGAATGACGCTACTATTAAATTTTCAAGTGGTGATAATTTTGTAATATAAGCAAGCAAAGAATTATCGTTGTTCGAAATTTTTTATATATGATGGTTGGCAGCCTTAAAAATGTTTCCACCCTTAAAGCTTCCAACGCTTTTGGAAGTTTAAGGATGTATTTGCCCTATCGAGAAAAATGGTATACTACTAGCGAAACATTACCAGCACCAGTCATTTTTGTTTTTTTTTTTGTCGCGCCATATGATGCTCCCGAGTAATTTTCAGATGATAAACATATTCAATGAAATGAGTAAGAAAAGCTTAAATTTTCCAAGTTTTGGCAATTTCGCGTATAACAAACTCAAAAACCTTTCAATACCTGTAACTTCCACTGCAAACAGCAGATAACGTGAAGCAGTTGTGTTAGAGTTTTGGTTGAAGTGCTGGTAAATTATTGCCAGCACTGAGCGTTTTCATTGTTTTTGGACGTGTTTCATTTTTCATAGCTAAACCTGAGTTCCAAACTCAGTACGGAAACCTGCTTTCAACTCTTGTTTTAACTCTTGTTACTGATTTGCGAAGAAAATTATTGCTGATTTTCGAAGAAAATTAGTATTAGCTTCGTTTCGCCGAAAATTCATCATATATATATATATATATATATATATATATATATATATATATATATATAAATATATATATATATATATATATATATATATATATATATATATATATATATATAAATATATATATATATATATATATATATATATATATATATATATATATATATATATATATATATATATATATATGTATATATATATATATACAATGTCAAATGTTAAAAGACACATAATGCGTTGCTTCATTTTGTGAATGACGCCGGGAAAGCAGAAAGAGGACGAATAAGACGGAATCTAGAAAATTCAGCAAATATGTAGCAGTTCACGTGGGCTTTACAAAAAGCAAAGAAGCTAGTAATGAACAAAGCAGCTATGTACTCGTATTTTTGGGTACAGCCGATGCAACCGTCACGGACAATAATGGCAACCAAGTCAATTGGGGGATTTTGCTCGACTTCGGATCTCAAATATATCTGATAACAGAGAGATTGAAAAATAAATTAAAGCTTGCCGGAATACAAGATGAGCTAAGAATAAGTTGTATTGGAGAGTTAAAAACCTATCAACAGTGCAAAATACAAAGTTGAGATGGATTATATTGGGAAAGGTGACCAGTAATTTTTATAAAACACCTTTCTGTGGAATGAACAATGGTGAATTCGATGACCAACTAAAGAAAGTTTGGGAACTTGAAGAGTGTCCAATGCTAAACAAAAATGTGAAGAGTTCTTCAAAGCAACAACCATAAGAAAAAGTCAAGGTAGATATGAAGTTGCATTACCATTATTTTTGAGCCCAAATTTACTCAGCGACTCTTGGAAAATAGCAATGAGACGCTTCATGAGCATGGAATGAAAGCTCTGAAGACATTTAGAGCTGCACAAACAATATATAAACTTTATAGATGAATATTTACGGATATGACACATGCAAGAAACACAAAAGGAGCAGATTGCAGACTCACACTATTTTATACCACATCATCGTGTGTTGATGCCAAACAGTAGTATAACAAAATTGAAAGTGGTTTTTGATGCTCCTGCGAAGACAATTACGCAGCTTTCATTGAATGAAATGCTGCTGTTTGCTGATGTTGGAAGAAAAAAATGGTATGGGCACTTTGCCAGGCGGAGCTTCGTTTGGCAGGAAGAGGGGATTAAGCTATTGGGTAATTTTTTGAGAGCTGCCGGCTTTTTTTATCCTGTAGCGTCTATTGTTTACATTATAAGCCAAACACAAGTGTGTCATTGAAAAGAAAATCATTTTGCCTTCCAATCGTTTGTAAACAAATTCCCTCCCCCTCTCCCATCAAAAGCTACACGGTTTCAAAGCTACGAAAAAAATAGTTTTTGAAGGTTTTTCAAATTCTACTAAATTTTGCGCCAAAATTCCATAAAATGGTACATTTTTGCTTTAAAATTTAGATTGCCTAACATGTCACTTTTAATTTAATACTTAAATGTTTATACCTATTTTTAAACTTGTCAAGTAGTATCCTCAAATGTAACTTAAAGAAAGAGCACAAATGCTGAGCTTTTTAATTAGTCCTTGACGCGTGTTTTGCATTACACGTTCTAACTTTCTATTTCCTGCTTTTTTTGAGGTATTTTTTAACGACCATTAAAAACATAAAACAAAGTTACAGACTGATATTCATTTGTTGCTTTTTTAAGGAATAGAATGGCATTTTCTTATCCCTTTTATCTCTTGTTCTTTAAAGTTTAAGTACAAAAGAATGTAAAAAATTAATAAATAAATATGTTGGTAATGTAAAAGAATGTGTCCTAAATATTTAGATTCTTCCCTTTTCCTTCCAAACGAAGCTCCTCCTGGAAAACTGCCCATACAATTTTTTCAAATGAGTCTTTGCAAAAGATATATCATTCATCTAGAAAAAAATTCATAGTCTCCGAAACAATAGCTTTAGAAACAATAGCTTTCCAATAAACAGATTAAATACTTTGCTAATGAAGCTTAGTATTGACTTCGGTTGTTTCATACAAAATTTCACAAGAGTCTTAGACAAATCTTCGCGTGAAAAGTTGCTTACGTAATCGAAATGCAGATCACATTAGCACATGTCCCAAAACATTTCACGCAAATTTAGTATGTGTAGCTCATACTTTCAAGAAAAAAAGTGACTTCAATGTCAACAAGTGTTTGAATTTGAAAATTGAATTGTGCGATGTCTTGAAATTGAAACACTCGGTATGTGTTTTGTTAGTAATCAGCAGAATCACGGCTTTTCTTCTTTGTCACTCAAAGGATTGAAAAGATAATGGAGACTTGTCAAAATTTGTTTTCACTATTAAGTCATGCCAGCTTAAGAGAAAAAAGCGTGATTTATCTTTTTATCAACTTTTCATTTATTTTAATAATATACTTTGCTACTAGCTAAAAAATGAGAAAAGATTCTTCTTCGTTGTAACTTCCGCTCTTGCTGTTGTCGTTGTATCAGCCTCCACTCCATTCTCATTTTCCTTGTCTCCATTTTCATAGTCATAGTTCTCGTCGTAGTTTTCATTTTCTTCATCTTCCTCTACGTATGGCTCGGTTGTTGTCTCTACGTCATCCCCTCCAAAACTGGGAGCCCCCTTATTTTCTACTTCACTGTCAATATTTTCGAACGAAGGGAATGCTAATTTTGTCGGGCCTGTCGTGGTTTCCTCTTTTTCATGGTCATTTTCATCGTCACCATTATCATAATACTCGATATCCGAGTTAATTTCTGTTGTTGTTTCTAGCGTTGGTGGTACTGTTGCTATTGTTGCCGAAGGTGGTATAATTTCAGCCGTTATTGTAGGAATTAAATCGGAATAGTCTGGATTCTCGTTTTCAAAAGGTTTAGTTGTGTAGAAGAATGGTGCTTCAGTCGTATTTGTTGTAGCTGGCGTTCTTTCGCCGAACCAATTGAAAATTGGCCGTTCAGTTGTCGTTATTGGCCTAGGTGATGTTGTTACTGCGTTAAAGGACGGCCAACTAGGTAACGTTTGCACCGGTGTTGCAAGGGGAACATTAGGCTTTGGTGGGTACCACTCAGGTTGTGCTCCGTTTGAAGTTGGTTGAATAGGTATACTACTTTTTAAAATTGCTTCTACTTCTGTGTCAGTTGAGCCGTAGTATGGAGGCATACGAGCCATATCGAACTCTTCTACGACTTCTTCGACAAACTCATCACCGGAAAACTTTGAGGGCACGCGGCGCGAATACTTAACATAAACAACACCTCCATGGCATATGTCACTAATAAGCACAACATTCACTATCAAAGCGATCAATAAAGAGGTTTGGAGCGTGGTCATGTCGAAAGTTTACTAAAAGTTCTTCTCGACTTCGTCACGAGTGCTCCAAGACTTAAAAATCAAATTGAATGTGAAAAATGTACAAAATTTTGCTGTGCAACTTAACTGATAACCTTTCAGTAGCAACAAATTCAATTGAATGAAGTAGAACAAATCCACGCGGTTTCAAAGTTTTTGCAGATATCATTATCTCTTTTCAAGAGACACAAAATCATTAGTATTGCTTCCTAGTGGAATAGCAATATGACAGTGTTATCAAGGCCCAATAACTTCTAATGTACCATTACATCGATTTTTTTTTTTGCAATTTTGATGCGCATGTATGCGGACGTAATAAAACGATCTTTTTAATACAAATATTATCAATGGTAAAAATATATTCTCATTCAAAACGGAGACTGTTATTGGTTCTTACCCTCTTTATAAACTGAGTTATAGAAAGTCTAGAAGCAAATGTAAACATTGGTACTCTTTGTTTTCTGAGTGTTACACAGTCGATTGAGAAATTTCTTTGACAATTGGCACAACTAATTTAATATTACATATTTCAAATATTTAGTATTTGAGCAACGCTCTTTAACCAGACTTCGGAAGTTTTGAAAGTGAAAATTAATATGGCATTACTAGTTTCTGTAACTAGTCGATGCTGTAACTAACACGTTAAAATACAGTCGTTTTTCGTTGACCTACAAGCTTGAGATACAGACGCTTGGTTTGTTTTGAAAAAATTGGTCAAAAATGTTGTTCATGAAACTCGTTTAGTGTGTTTTTCTTTGGCACGTTGGGTGAAGTTGATAGTTTATTCTTGCCTTCCTGCCAAGCGCGTAATTAAAGTCTACATATCCATACTCGTCTTCATAATAGCTTCTTCAAAATCCTTGCGATTCCTGTAGTCATTTTTTAAAAAAATATACACGAAATCATCATTAAACTTGAAATTAAAGATTATCCAGACAGGGGAAGATTTTAAAAGCTGAAATTACTAATTTGACATACACTGAAGCAGACAGCATTGCCAGAGTGAGGGATATTCGCATAGAATGCAATACTTTCGAGAATCTTTGGGGAAACAACACTTTTGATATTTTACTTCGCGAATGAAAATTAATATTTAGAGATACTCAAAGCAATGTGATCGTCAGAATGCACAAAGTACACATACTTCTCTGTTGAAATGTAACCGTGATGAATTGAAAGTTTCAGAATTACTTATGTTTCATTTGTGTGACATCTTTGTACATAAAATATTTGTACATAAAACTATTATATATATAGCTTATATATATATATATATATATATATATATATATATATATATATATATATATATATATATTGTTGTTTAGCTATTTTATCATCATAATTCTTCGTTAGGTTCTTCAAGGCAACATTGATAATTTCAAAATCAGCTTGATGTATGTTTTCGATAAAAGTCAAATTCAAGTTATTTATTCAACAAATGATTACACGCGCGTACAAGTTTATAATATTTTAACCCTAGAATGGTACCCATGAGTAATTTTTACTCACAAGCTGTATATATTTCGTCGCGCATCAGCCAGTTGGCCACTCTGACTGCCATAAGGCTAGAAGCTATATAATGTATTTATATTTAATGATAAAATCAAAAATGTACATAATACTATTATTGCCTTCTTTTTACTAAAAACATGTACCTAAAATCATCCAAAAATTTGCCATCCCATTCTAGGGTTTATCTAGATCTAAATAATTCAGTGATACAAGCCTGGACTATTGCTCAATAAGCGATGAGTTAATGAGAATTACGAAAAAAAACTTTTCATTTGAAAGTGAAACATGGTAGCAAGCAGCTATAGGCTCACAAATGGCACACAGTTTGGAAGAAAACAGTTTGCCTAGGAAAAAAACGAAGAAACAGTTTTTCTATAATGACTAGTTTTGCATCGGTAAGCTGTTCTATGTTTTTTTTCGATATGTGAAAATACACATTGACGCCAAACTTTTGCCCTCAATACATGGTGGCGCAAAATTTCCTGGCCTTTGACATAAAAAATCAAACCGTATGAGTTTAGCGACGAAAACTTAATGCATCAGAACCGCTAGAAAACTGATTTTCGAAGAAACTATCTTTGGGTGACTTCAAAATGTGAAAAGAAGTAATATACTTCTTTGTAGTATCATATCAACCATTTCTTAGTCATAGTAACAAAACTCATTTCCTGACAGCATCTCTTATAACACAAATGTTCAAATGAAAATGTTCAGTGCTGGCAATATTTTTCCAAAGCAGCAGCAATAAGTCTAACATAACAAGCTCGTGCTAAAATCCAACTATCCTTTGAATTTCGTTTTCATCCAGGGATATCATCGAAAGTTTCAGTGATTAATACGGGTCTCAAACGCGGCGTCGTCAAGAGTTAAGTACCTTCCGAAATGAGCTAAGGGAAATTGTCACCGCTACAAATCCTCCAAAAAGGAGAATCGCTAAATGCTTTGAAGACGTATGCAGGATCTAAGGGCAGATTAGTGATAGAACAGTTAAAAATCGAGACGAGGTGATAGAACGGTCTGGAAGAGTGGTAACAGTAGAAGAAGATAAGCTAGTTGTATGATTTGATGTGAAGGCTCTGTTCTCAAGCGTGGTGGAAAAACAAGCATTCGCGTTGGAGGACTGGTTGAGGACTATTTTAAACTTGCCTCGGTTTACATTTGTGAAAGCTACTTTAATTTCAGAGGGAAGTACTTTAAAACTATTGAACATGTCACTCTGGGTAATTATTTATCCCCACTTATGAGTGGTTCGCTTCACCGTGTATGGGTGAGATATGTAGACGAAATTCTGGCTATCGTCAAAAAAAAGATACTTTGGCAAAATGTTTGGAGAAACTGAAACAAGCACATAAGGATATCCAATTTTCAATGAACTGATATTGTGGCCGTAGATTTGGCACTTAAAGTGATGCATTGGACCTGATTTTGTCTTCCCATAGTGATTAAAGTAAACGATGATTTGGAAAAGGTGTTTGACTTTAGATTTATGCTCAGATAAATTAATGTGTGCTCGTTGGAACGTCAAAACGTATCTTACTTGATCTGCGTAACGTAGAGATTTAGTAGTAAGTTGTAGAATGTATGCACATTCAACACCTTTCGATTCTAGCTCGTTTGCTAGCTCTGCAATAGGATCAGAGTGCCGACTCGTTAATACCTCTTCATAAGTTTTGATCCAGACTGAACATTTTATATTTTCGGCAATCAAAGCGGTTTTAAGTTTTTCATAATCATTTTTTGATAATGAACACACCTCAATTTCAATACTCGTTAACCGAACGTAGAATTCGGAAATGTACAAAAGTTTCAGTGACAATTCGATCTGGTGACGCGAAACGTCAGTTACTGTTATCATTAGGTAGCGAATAGGACGCACTTGATGTTTGACCGTGGCAGACTCGTCATCTGATAACTGACTGATAGGCGTAAACTTGTTTTGACGCGAGTTTTCACTCGTAGCTTGGGTAGCATCACCACGTTTTGCCATCCTCAACAGAGGATGATTAATTTGCCATTAGAAGAAAACAATTGCAAACGTTTATCCGCACGAATAATTTAAGTTTCAATGACAAAGTTTAAAGATGATAGTGTTTAGATTTGGAAACAAAATCTTTCGATATGAGTTCGGCCAATACGGGTGCCCCGTCACGGCGTATGTGCTTTCGCGTATGAAACAAATGCGCAAATGTTTGGGCTTAACAAATTCAATGCATAAAAATTCACGCTAAACCAATAATTAACAAGAAATTTAAGAAAAACTGTTTATCGTGACCTTTGCTCTTTAATAAACTATGTTGCATACAGGACTTCTTAATGACTTTCCACATTATGTTTCTCATTTTACAATAAACAAAATCCCGTTGAAAAATCTCTAATTGGGTTTCTTTGAGAATTAGTTATTATTTTGTCTGGAATAACTGATCGAACCAACTTGATGCGAAAGCAGTTCACGTGAGTTGCCTACATTATTGATAACATCAAATATATAAGTATATGCGAAAACTAGCACCGGATGTTTTCAGGTAAGCCAAACTCTATTTGTTTTTTTCTGCTTTTCTATTATCTATTTCATTACCCTTCTTTTGTTACCAGTTTCAGAAAATTGCAAATTCGATTTTCAGCTTGTCATAAAGTCTACCGCCGTCATACATTGGTTTTCCCGTTAACTTTGATTAAACTTTGCCTTCAGACTCATCATCAAGGCTCAAACCTATAGCATTTATTTCCGTAAAACTTACATTTCCAGATATCTCTGCTGGCTTTTACATTTCCTCGATTCGGAATGATTCTAATCAACGCGCACAACAGTGAATGCAGTTCCTTATAACAATGACCCGAAGTAATCTTCCCAATTACCAATCAAATGAAGGAATAGTGCGAATATAATGGAAATCGAATGAAAACATTTCATGGAAACTGGGAAAATTTGATTATCTGTATTTGGTAGAAAACTAGTTAAATCATGGCTTTTGGTGTCCAAATGGAAAGCAATAAGTTTATGCAAACACGGTTTCAGTCGAACGAATTTATGATTCTGCTTTGAATATTAACTGAGATTTTGAATATGCCTGAGACATTAAAGAAATGCGAAACCAGTTGATTTAGCAATGGTCCGTGTTCTAGCTTAATTTTTGTCTGGGGGTGGAAGTTGTTAACAAACATCATTGACAATATCAAAGTGATTTTAATATTTCTTCGAAAATCATTAATAAAATATCATGAATTGAAGTTAAATTTTGCTCATGCGGATTTATTATTTAGTATTTATGAATCTTTTTACAAATATGTACATATATAGTTTGGTAGTTTCATAACATTGTCACTACACTAGCATTTTTTTTTCAAATCATTGTCTTCATTTGAAGAAGATCGGTCTTAAATATATCCTTTGATAAAAACACTGAGCTGCAATTTTCTAAATATGTAGGAACAAATAGAATGCAATGACTTCAGCAAGTGAATATTATTTCTACTAACAGAAACTTTTCCACAAACATCACTCCATTCTCGGATCTAGTGGAATGAATACTCTGTTTTCATCAAATGATGTGTAAAATAATACAGCCAGAGCCTACATTGAAAGCATACTCTCAATGTTATGCATTTCCTTTATTGTTACGTTGGCATATTTGTGAATAACGGTAGAAAAACATTTGAAGGTGATGGAGCTGTGGATTTTTTTGACGTATGTGTCTTTATTATTCAGAAAATGTAGGTACAACATGTTTTCTATTCAGTCTAAATCAAAAGATTTTTCATAGTGAGTACTCTAAATACGTGGTTCGCTGTTCTTTCTCACTTCTTTTCAACGGGTCTCATTCAACTTTTTTTCAAACACGTTTGCAAATACATACATTTGCATTGGAAGCAAAGCTAAATAAGTCATAAATACGAAATTTAACACCAAAGCTAAATGCAAATATTCTCGACTCCGAAAGTTTATTGCGATGGATTATCTTGACGAGAATCTTGAAGTAATGGTTGACTAATAATTGACTTATTTAGTTGTAGAATTTTCTGAATGATCCTTACTTTCAAGCGAACACACCATCCGGAGAAAATTAAAAATATACTGTAATTAATCTTTTTCATCTTTTTCACATTTAATACTATTTACGGTATAATATTGCCATAGCCAATCCGGCCATTTTTTTGCTCTAAAAAAACTTTTGATTTATACTTCTGGAGTCTATTAAAAAATTGTATACCTGATATTGGTTTGGATGACGCATATTCTGCCCTACTAAGCGCAAAAGTGGTATCTCAATGAAAGCGAGTTTCGAGATAATTGATGTTTTGTAAAAGTATTAGGTGTACAACTTTGCTTCCGCCGTTTTGCAATAGATGGCTGTAGCGGTAAGTGGTAATTGAAATAAATAGATCATAAATGTCATACAATAAGCTTAGGTATTTGTAAACATAACGCCATCGAAATATTGGTCGATTTGTGTGTGCATCATAAAGTTATTTTCGATTAAACATGTCAGCTTACGAGCCAAATTCTCGTCATTTGCGGGAGGTTTTAACTTTCTTCTTTAATATGAAGTAATCTGCGGCTGAGGCTTATCGAATGCTCTAAAATACCTATAGTGAGGCCACTATTAGTGAAAAAACGTGCCGAGAGTGGTTTCAACGCTTCAAGAACGGCGATTTTAACGTCCAAGACCAGCATGGCGGTGGAAGAGAGAAGGTTTTCGAAGATGCAGAATTGGGGGCATTACTTGATCAAGGATCGTGTCAAACCCAACAAGAATTGGCAGGAGTATTGGGAGTGACGCAACAAGCCATTTCAAAACGCCTGAAACTCATGGGAATGATTCAGAAACAAGGAAATTGGGTGCCGTACGTGTTGAAGCCGGGAGCTGTTGAACGGCGTTTGTGTGTTTGTGAACAGCTGCTTGCAAGGCAAAGACGGAAGGGATTTCTGCATCGCATTGTGACTGGGGACGAAAAATGGGTTCATGACGATACTCCCAAGCGCAGAAAATCATGGGGATATCCCGGTCATGCTTCCACGTCGACGGCCAAACCGAATATTCACGGTTCCAAGGTCATGCTCAGTATTTGGTGGGACCAGCTCGGCGTAGTGTATTATGAGTTGTTAAAACCGACTGAAACAATCACAAACGATCGTTATCGAACGCAATTAATGCGTTTGAGCCGAGCATTGAAAGACAAACGGCCGCAATACAACGAGAGACATGATAAAGTGATTTTACAGCATGTCAATACTCGACCCCATGTTGCGACCGTGGTGAAGACATACTTGGAAACTTTGAAATGGGAAGTCCTACCCCACCCGCCGTATTCTCCAGGCGTTGCTCCCTCGGACTATCACTTGTTTCGATCAATGGCACACGGCTTGGCTGACCAGCACTTCTGGTCTTATGAAGAAGTAAAAAATTGGATCGACTCGTGGATCGATTCAAAAGATGACCAGTTTTTTCAACGCGGGATTCGTATGCTACCCAAAAGATGGGAGAAAGTATTGGCCAGCGATGGACAATACTTTGAATCATAAATGTACAATCAGTTTTTTACAATAAAGCCTCGAATTTCGGAAAAAAACGGCGGAAGCAAAGTTGTAGACCTATAGTAAAATTGATGTACAGTGGAATCTCAATAACTCGAATCTCTATAACTCGGAATACTCTCTAACTCGAAGAAAAAAAAATCCCCTCGATAAAATCTCAATAACTCGAAAAAATCCCATGTATAAGAAAATCTCGGTAACTCGAATTCGAAATCGAAAAACTCTATAACTCGAACCGCTCCAGACCTTAAACTCTATATCTCGAAAAACTTCTATAACTCGAATCGTTCCAGACCTTCAGCTCTATAACTCGAAGAAAGACCCAATATTGTTAGCGTTAGGTAACATTAGTACAATCCTAGACGATTTTACTCTTCCTGAATCGGTTCATCAGTATTCTGCTAGTTGTCAGTGAAAGTGAAAGTAATACAAGCAGTGCATTCATCATCAAAAACCAAAAAAAAAGGAATTGCTGCACAGTTCAATATTCCTCCTTTCACGCTTTCAACAATTTTGAAAAATAAAGAAGAGACGTTTCGAAAGTCATTATTGTAGCCGCAAGAGGAAAAGAGACGCTAAATTTCCGGACATCGAAAACTCCGTTCTGCAATGGTTCAAACAATGCAGAGAAAATAATCTGAGTGTATCGGGACCCTTGATTCAAGAGAAAGCTAAATTTTATGCAGAACGTCTATGAAATACGGAGTTCCGGGCGAGTTACGGTTGGTTAGACAAATTCAGAAATCGACACGGGATTGTCTTCCGCAAAGTTTGTGTAGAGAGCGCCGATGTAAAAAAAGATGTCTGTGATGATTGGAAGGCGCAGATCAAAACAATCGTAGGCGATTATAAACCTGAGCATGTATTCAATTCAGACGAAACTGGCAAGCATATACAGATTCAATTTGAAAAATTGATTTAACAATTTTCTCACCTGTTATATTCTACTTCCAGCAATATTTTTCAAATGTCTTCCGGATAAAACAATGGAATTAAAGGGTGAAAAATGTCAGGGAGGTAAATACAGCAAGGACAAAATAACGCTATTATTTGCGGCGAATTCAATTGGCACTGAAAAACTAACACTCTTATTGCTCGGGGTAAATCAGCCAAACCAAGGTGTTTTAAAGGAGTGAAGAGTTTACCAGTAGAATATCACGCAAATAAAAAAGCATGGATGAACAGTGATCTCTTCTGCTCATGGCTGAAAAACTTAAATAAATCAATGAAGCAGAAAAAACGAAAAATACTGCTTTTTATAGATAACTGCCCAGCTCATAACACCATACCTCCTAAGATGACAATTTTTGCCAGCGAATACGACATGAGTTTTGCAGCCTTTCGATCACGGAATGTTAAAAAATTTGAAATATTACTATCGTAAGGAGCTGATGAACAAAGCAAAGAAAAAGCCTGCTATTGATTTATTAATTGCCATAATTAATTCTTCTTGGAGACAAGTAACAGCAGCGACAATCAAAAACTGTTTTCACAAATGTGGATTCGCAGTTGGATCTGAAACTGTACCACCATGTGAGCCATCTTCTAGTCGTGATTTTGAAAAAATAAAACAATCATTTCCAGCAAAAAGTCCTGAAGAAATTGATGATTATATTGATGTTGATAAGGTTCGAAATAACTTCCACAATTGATAAATAAGCTATAAAAAATATAACCCAGAGAAAAATTACTGATTTTTTTGTAAAAATGTGATTATTTAATAAATTTCTCTTTAGCTCGAGTTTTAGTAACCCTGTTTTCTCTAACTCGAAGTTTCTATAACTCAAAACACTCTCTAACTCGAAAAAATTCCTCTTCCCCTTGCGATTCGAGTTATCGAGATTTCACTGTACCTCTAATTCCCTTAGTGATTTAAGGTAAAACTAAGATATGCGACGAGGAACTGAAATCGTTTTCAGCTGGTGGAGGATTCTCCTTACTCCACTTTTCTCGGCTCAGCTATGAATCTTGGATACATCGGGTACTCGGATTTAGAAAACTTTCTTTAGGTGTTTTAAATAAGATACCATTAAAAAGCTTAATTCATTATATGCGTATTGTTTTTAGCTTTCTAATGTTATAAAAATCAATTTTTCGCTATTTTTAGATACCGCTTTTGCGCTTAGTATGGCAGTATTGTAGATTATGCATTATTTGTATATACTAAGTAGTGTTGGAAAATATTTTGATTTCGCAGTAACCAGTGAAACAAACAGTTATTTACTCTATCACTGTGAGCTTTAAATCACTATGATTTTAAGCAGTGATTTTTAGTCATTGCACTAATTTGTGCAAAAGATGTGTTGACCAGAACTTTATTTAAAAGCACAATATAGAAAGATGAAATTATCTCATTTGCATCAGTCAAACATAAAAATATCTTCAAACTTAACTGCAAATATCGATAAATATTTTTGACTAAAGATTTGACAAGAATTTTGAAAGTTTCCAGGAAGATAAGATGCTCAAATCAAAAAAGTTTAATTATTATGAAAGTGTTATCTTTTTGCATATTATAATAATAATACTAATACTTTGTTACCAAATATGGATTACAGTATATCGTATATAGATTACAGTTTTTCACAAAACTAATTGAAATAAACAGGCTCAAAATTTGATGAAAGAAGTAGATGAAAAAAAAAGAATAACTTTGCTAGGTAATCCGATATAAGCAGAGCTCGTGCTTGGCGATCGTCATTCACAAGCTTTCACATAACCTGATTATTATTAAACCTTGTCAAATTTCACTGAATACAAATTTTATTAAAAGGTTCTCTAACTTAAACATATATAATAACTCTCATAACTTTTTTAAATTTATGAAAATTATTCAGCCGACAGATGTTCTGTAGTAAACAGTTCTATAGCCGCGGGGCAACATAAAAAGCATGGCTTATAGCCAATGCTGTCGAAAATCAAGATTCCTGCAACGCTCTCTGAAACCTAGCCTAAATCACATGCTCCTCCCAGCGTAGGTGTCGATCAATAATCACCCCCAGACACTTTGTGCTATTGACTATACCGAAAAGAGTACACCAACAACAGTTCGTTTAGCCTGAGCCTTCGTTAATGACAGCTCTAAGGATATCAGGAGGCGCAGCATCTAAATTTAAAGAAAACGGGATAATGACTGTCTTATTATTTTTAAGACTGACAAGAGTAGTGCCAAGCCAAGATTATATCTGCTTCATTCTACTATTCGCTAAAGCAAATGCATCCTCTCAATTTATTCCACGGAATATTGCAGCAGAATCATTAGCAAAGGCATATAACGAACAATTTTCGAATTCGAATTCCAGCAAATTATTACTGTATATTAAAATTAAAGTTGGTCCCAGAGCTGTTCCTTGCGGGACGCCAATAGTAACACTGAAAGCATCACAAACATATTCTTCTATACGAGCTGATTGTGTTCTTCCTTGTAAATAAGATCTAAGAAGATTAAATGAAATACCGCTTATCCCTGTTTCATTTATTTTTCTAGCAGTACTTCCTGACTTACAGTATCAAATGCTTTCTTGAAATCAAGAAACTTACCTAAACACTTCAGGCCCTTGTTTAAATTAGAGACAACTTATTTTTTCAACTTACATATTGCATCTTTTGTGCCACGCGAATTTCTAAAGCCATATTGATTGTCAGCTAAAAGATTTTTCCCTTCCAAATATTTTATTAGCCTGTTTTTGATAGCCTTTTCGAAAATCTTTGTTATATGTGATAGAAGAGATATTGGACGATAGCTATTTAAATCTGTATGATCGTTACCTTTATGCAGGGTTATTACTAAGGCTCGCTTAAGCTAGAATGGGAAGTGTCCCAGATCAAAGCATAAATTGATTATGTGTGTCAATGGTTTAGATAATACGAAATCATTGTCCTTTAGGACAATAGATTAGATTGCAACCCATCCACGCCAGGCACTGTGTTAGATTTTAAGTCAAGTATAAGTTGCTGAATTTCACTTTCATTTGCCGGAAGTAAAAAGAATGAGTTACTGATACTTCTCCTATCGACTCACTCTCTAGTGCCTTTTCAATTTTATGTTGTTTTTTAGTTCATGGCCTACACAGATCAAATATTTATTAAATTAATTTGCAATATCTATCTTTCTGTCCCTAGAAATAAGCTCATCAGTACTGGAAGTAGTATTATCGCAGTAGTGGAAGTAGTATTGTCGCTTCATTTATGATACTCCAAATTCCTCGTGTCATTCCTGGCATCCTTCAATAGATTTTTGGAGAAAGGATCTTTAGTTGAACGAATTAATGATTTCAAAAGATATTTGTGAATTTTATATTTTCTTGAACAGTCTGTTTTTAAATGTTGTTTTTGTAATTTAGCTGCCATTCATTCGCTTTTCCGGACTTATTCAATAAGGCTTGTAGTCATCCAAGGTTTCAAATTCATCAGTTTATGACTAACTTTCTTTGCCGGCTCGAGACAACTATCATTAATTATCAAAAGGGCATTATAAAACTTATCAGAAGAAACTTCCGCTTTACGTTTCGAATACACTTCCGACCAAGTCTCAGCTTCAAGTCTGCGTTTAAAGCGCATCAGGTTTAGTTTTTTGCACGATACCACCCTTAGAATTTTGTTTACTTTGATTTTGATTTTCCTTATAAATTATCTTAGCAAGAGTTACAAAATGGTCAGTTATGTATGTTAAATAAATTGCTGAATTAAAGACACATTGTTTTTTGTCCTTAAGAAATATATGATCCACGCAAGATTCACGGTAACTGGACTTCCGGGTAAAACCATAGAGACAATTAGTAAATCCATATTCAAAAAGTGTTATATATCCCATTCACAAGCAAGGAGATAAACTGCGATGCGAAAACCAAAGGGGCATTTCACTACTTTGTACGTCGTACAAGCTCTTGACAAAAATTTTAGAGTTAAGGATTTCCCATCACGCTGAGAAAATTTTTGGTGAATATCAAGGTGGTTTCAGACGTGGAAGATGGACAACTGACCAAATATTTACGGTCAAACAAATTTTCGAAAAATGTTGGGAATTCAATATTGATGTCCATCAAATATTTGTCGACTTCAAACAAGCGTACGACAGCATCAACCGAACTGCATTATATAACATCATGCTGCAGTTCGGAATCCCAGCAAAGTTGGTACGACTGGTGAAAATGACCATGACCGACTCCACGTCACAAGTGCTAATTCAGAATAATATGACCAACTCGTTTTCGACGAATACTGGGCTAAAACAAGGGGATGGATTAGCTCCGATACTCTTTAACTTAGCGCTTGAGTATGTCATCAGAAAAATCCCCATTGACACGAGAGGAACTCTATTATTTAAATCGACACAACTATTAGCTTACGCTGATGACATCAACATTATGTCACGTTCGTTCAACGACGCCAAGGAAGTATTTGTAGCTCTAGACGAAACCGCCAAAGAAGTTGGTCTTCAAATTA
Organism: Nemotelus pantherinus; assembly: GCA_963978885.1. Taxonomy (NCBI): domain Eukaryota; kingdom Metazoa; phylum Arthropoda; class Insecta; order Diptera; family Stratiomyidae; genus Nemotelus; species Nemotelus pantherinus. The sequence continues at coordinate 98,832,931 of OZ022265.1, read as the reverse complement.
ACCAACAAAAAACTAAAGTTATGACTCAATCAAGGAAAAAGACGACAACAAGACAAAACATAACGATTGGGGACTAAACCTTGAAAACGTAGACAACTTCGTGTACCTAGGGACGAATCTCTCCAAGGATGGGAATGAGCTTGACGAAATCAAACGCCGGATTCAATTAGCCAATAAGACATTCTTTTCGGTGCTTCCCACTTTGAAATCTCGATGCGTATCTATAAAACAATTATTAGACCTGTGCTATGCTACGGAAGCGAAACCTGGACGCTGACCCAGGCATCTGAAAAGGCCTTAAATACGTTTGAGAGAAGGGTATTGCGAAGGATCCTCGGTCCAATACGGGAAGAAGATGGATGGCGAATCCGATACAACAACGAGCTGTATACCATGTATGACGAGCCGGAAGTCTCTACCGTCATACGACTCCAAAAATTACAATGGGCTGGCCACGTCGAACGAATGAGCGACAATCGAATCCCCAAACGATCTCTCAAGGGGCGAGCGAGCGGAGCCAGGCCAGTCGGTAAGCCACACAAGCGCTGGGAGGATTCTATAGATGCTGACAGCAGGTCGCTTTTGGGAGCACCGAACTGGAGGACGCGATCACTGAACCGAGACGAATGGAGGCGAATTATTAAGGAGGCTACGGCTCGATTCGGGCTGTAGTGCCCCGATGATGATGATATTCATTTAAAACATTTAAGTATAAGTATATGGCCAACTAAATTTAAATTCTCCTCTAATCAGGGTTCTCACTTTTGATACGTTTGTATCATTTTGATACATTTTTATTTGAAACTTATATAAACTTATGTTTTACTAGTGATGGGTTGCTAAATAGCAGACTGCTAGTTTTCAACTGCTATTTTCAAACAGCAATAGCAGCCTGCTGCTGTTTAGTCTAATAGCATGCTATTTATCTGGCATGCTATTGGAATAGCAATATAGCAAAGCAGACCACAGCATCGACGAACAACGACAAACAGCAACAGCAATGTCAACAGCATTAAGCATAATGAAATAGATATTAAGGTATGTTGCTATACGTTAGCAATGGGCTAACGGTTGGATTTCATATGATGTTAGTTTGCTATGCTATTGCTGTTTAATATGTAAGGTTTTCGTGATGCTAGTTTTTTCACCATTCGTTGGTGTGCTGTAGCGAGTCTTTCGCTACCTGTACGCAGATTGTTTTTCGTGCATTGCCCGGCTAACTGGGTGCTACGAATCTATTGAATGCGAAGATTATTTCGCATGCTATGTAATTGATTTATTATGCGATTTCAGTTTGGGATTTTTGTTGAATGGATGGATTTTTGTTGAATGGAAGTTTTGTTAGTTTTTGATTTTGATATCTGTTTGCTTTTTGTATAAGTATTGCTATAGTTAGTAGATATGAAGCGTATATACTGGAACAGGTGTTTTTTTGGAACAGATAGTACCTAGTACGAAATTCAAAAATACTAGGTACGAGTATTTTCAAATATTCAAAAAGTTTTTAGGACAAAATTAGTCGAAATGGGGCAAAATCGGCCAATTTTGGATTAGAGTGGTTTGGGTCATAACGGGCCAAGACCTATTGCTGTGATACAAAAATTTGGGTTTTGTGGGGGAGTAAGGGGTTTTTTGGCAATAGTTTGGCAAAAACTGCCTTTACGGCGCTTTCGATGATTGAAAGTGGTCGGGGAGTACAATACTGATATTTTAAGGACGAAATTTTTTTTGATAGGGATCATTGGGCAAAAACGCCCAATTTTCCCAAATTTTTTTTTTTTGGTCTAGCATGAATTCGGGAACCTTTCTGATTTGTTTCGGGCGAAATTTTCATACAAGTCTAGGAAAAAGCGCCCTAGTTTCGAAGATAGGGCAAAAGTAGCTGAAATCGGCCAATTTTGGGTTAGAGTGGTTTCGGTCATAACGGGCCAAGACCTATTGCTGTGACACAAAAATTTGGGTTTTGTAGGGGAGTAAGGGGTTTTTTGGCAATAGTTTGGCAAAAACTGCCTTTACGGCGCTTTCGATGATTGAAAGTGGTCGGGGAGTACAATACTGATATTTTAAGGACGAAAAAATGTTTGATAGGGGAAATTGGGCAAAATGTCCATTTATTACAAAAACTTTTTTTGTCTAGCTTGAACTCGGGGACCTTTTTGAGTTGTTTGAGGCAAAATTTCCATACTAGCCTGGGTCAAAGCGGCCTAGTTTCGAAGATACGGCAAAATTAAATCCGCCGGAAAACCGTCCGGAAAACCGTCCGGAAAACCTGTCCGGAAATTTACAAGACCGCAGTAAATAAGGTGCTCCTGGAGAGCTCCCAAAGAGGTTGGTCCCCTAGTAGGTGCATGTTTAAAAACGAAACATTTTTTTTATCATTTCTTAATAAAATTTTCGAAAAATTTCATGCTTCAGTGAGGCCAAGTGGAAAACCGACTGTTTTAGGTTAACTATGAAAAGTTTGGTATCAGAGATCGACCGATGAAATGTCATATAGAAGGCAATAGGGTTAACTGGGCCTATCTTAATATTTTTTTCGACATTGGTAATTTGAACGAATACAGGAGGTGTTTTGTGCATGTAATAAAATGAAAGTCAAATTAAACTGATTGAATTTGATTGTTTGCCCTTAAATGGCTCCTAGATTGGAGAAAAACTTGCCAAATAAGTGACCGACCATTGGAAAGTTACGGACAAGCTGCACGGACTAATGACTCGGAATCCTTTCAAGGTCATCTTGCACCACCATTCTAGTCTGGGAACTTTGTGTCTGGTGGGTGGGAGAGGGCATGTCATACCGTTTCCTTACTGCAAAGCGCATGTACTTGTATGTATATATGTACATACTTCAAAAAATACTAGCTAGTATTTTTGAAACAGGTATTTTTTTGTACTCGTACTAGGAATACCTAATATGTGAAAATCCTTGAACGATCCGACTGTATTCGCTACCTTAATTACGTATAATTTATCCACCTCATGGCCCTGTTAGCCGGATAAATTCTCCCTAATATTTCTTCCGACACAAATTTCAATACCATATTACTTTACATACGCACGCATGTACATATGTACATCATACATATGAGAGAAATGTATGAAATCTTCGCGCATTTTCGAAACCGCAATAGGAACATCGTGTAAAACAGGGAACCCAACAAACTGCAATTTGTATAGTACGTGAACCCGAGCCGGCGAGAAATCACAAATGAAATAATATGTTGTACCCACTGAGATGTCGCACCCACACAACTAATAGCAGACTGCTGTTTTTTAGCTGCTATTTGAAGCTGCTATTTAGCAATAGCATAAGCAGTTGCTTTTGCTATTTGAAAACAGCAGTTTTGCCCATCACTATGTTTTACCCTTGTTTTGACTGTACGAACTATGTTATTGGCAAGACATTGTTCGCTCCTGATCCATTTAAATAGTCAAAAGCCATAACGTGATTTCTCAAAAAAGTAACACTAGAGCCTTCTTGTCACCACATTTTAATTTTCTTGAACGTCAGCGCTAAAACCCATCTAGTGCTTTGGCTTGGCAATTTAGTTTTATTAACATTTATGAAATATCTATTGCCATTGTTCTGATACATCATATTTCGAGGATAGGTCTTTCTATAATTCCTAGAAACATAATTTGACCCGTTATGTAAGTATATTTCAAAAAGCATTCGTACACTCAAAAGCGCATTTCTCATTTTACATCATGTTTGCGGTTTTCGAACTTTTCGATCAGTGCCATGCAAAACACACTAAATCTCCGGTCACAATAATACCTGGCAAACGGTGGACCTTCTGGTGAAATTTCATATTTTCCAACAGCATCGTTTACGTGCCGGAAATTGAAGTTGCCCAACATGACACATATCCCTAGATGCAGGAGAGAGGTTCCGAATGAAAACCAAAGCCAGAGCTGGGAAAGGAAGAAGATACCCAAAGTCGATTGAAGCACATGGATGTCACTTCGCTAGTTTCAAACCGTTACTTGTATTTTGTGAATCGGTTGATGATAGTATTAGATTTTACGAAATTGAAGCGACATTTCTGAATGTATCATATTTGAAAATAACCATAACAGTTTTGGTTCTATTCTGTAATTTAGCGGTGCAATATTTTAAAGAATTAATTCTTTTAAATTGATAGCATCTAGTATGAGTCTATTGCTCTCCAATAAATATTTGAAGCGAACCGCATATTCTCGATTAGATAAAAAGTTTTATCACGTGTAAATTCTTTGATTAGTCGAGTGAAATTTTTCGGTTTAAGACGTAAAATTTTCAGGATCAAAACTAATACAGAACGAAACGTTCACTGCTATACTGAAAGATAATGTAAGGTAGAGTAGGCATTTTGTAGCATCATAGGAAAGAATATACATATGTATGAATGGACGTAAATGTTGGATCACGTTTAGTGCAAGTAATATTACGAGCGCAAGCATAATAAATACATATCACATTTTATTTCGGTTCGTTTTATGTAGGTATAATTTTCGGTTGTAATTGTTATCCCCATTATTGCTTCTTTGTCACCGACTGTTAGCTTTTACTATCAACTAAACTGTCGTCTTGCGTCCTTTGTTTTGAACGATGCTGTATAGATATGAAAATGAACTGGAATATAATTGAAAAAAGTTCCGATTTTTTATTTCAGCCCTAATTTCACATTTAATTTCTCTAAAATTTCAGTTTTATTTAATATTTAGAAATAAGATACTTTTTGTAACGTACTTGCAATTGTGTCGTGCAAATTTTCGGGAGACTCGCTGCTCATAGACTCTTCTTTACAATCTGCGGAGAAATGCCTGCATCTTTCCATGAAATACGAATTTTCATTAGTGCTAATTTCTGAATGAAACTATTACAGAAAAAAAATCAATTATTCAATTTTGACAATGATAGAAAATCACATAATTATTAGGCTTTACAAGAAGGCTGTTTATAATTATATCATTTGAATTTGGGAATCATTTAATAGTGCATCAACTTCGCCATATTGAAGATGAAAAATGATTTCATATAAACATGCAGGCCGCAAAATCTCAAAGTGAAGTCAAAACCTTAATATAAGCCGCATTTTTTTTTTGCATTTTGGATCAGATCAGGTTTCACCGGTTCTCAAAAAAAAATCAGTCACATCAGGTAGGTTGCTGCATTCACTTAGTACCAGCCACTACAAACATTTTTTCTCAATTTCTCAGTCTATTGTGAGCCCATGAGCTTTTACTCAAACGTTTTTGCCGCCCTCAAAATCTTCCTCAGTCAAATCTCACTGTAATGCTTACTATCTCCATAGCGTCGGCCCTGTCGTCTGCACACAAAAAACTGGGACCTATGACTTGAGATGAAGGCACTGGATCCAGTTGGGGCTGAGTGTCATAGTATACCTTGAGAATGCCGGTGATTATATTGATGTCGCAAAGTGGATTTATGAATTTATGAATGGAAAACTAATATTATAATTCAAGATAGAATAATAATACATACGAGGGTTGATCCAAAGGTAATGATAATCAATATAAACCAAGGTGACTAAACTTAAAAAAATATTTAGTTTTTAACATAGTTTACTAAGAAGTTATTACATTGAGTCCATCTTTTCCCCAAACCCAAGATACCCTTAGAAAAAAATGGTTTGTCTCTACTCTCCTACTGGGACTTGATCTGGTGAATAGAGGGAATGTTTCAGCAGCTCGAATCCTGTTTCTTGAATTGCAGCCATAGCAGCTGAAACCTTGCGAGCCAGTGCATTGTCTTCATAAAACAGCACTCCAGCTCACAGTTTACCGCGCTTTTTTTCCTAATAGCCTCCGGCAATGTTCTTATTTACTCCACATATCAAAAACCTGATATAGTGGCTTCCTTTTCCAAATGCACCACCATAATAATTCCTTCAGCGTCCTAAAAACAAAATGATGCATAACCTTCCCTGCCGAACTTGACACCTTGAATTTCTTCGGCGTTCGTGAAGAGGGTCGCTTCCAGGCTAGCGATTGCCGTTTGGTTTCTGAATCATAAAGGTGGATCCAAGTTTCGTCCATGGCTATAAAACGTGACAAAAATTTCTCCAGATCTGCCTGGAACTTTTCGAGGCTCATCCTCGAAATGTCAACTCGTTTGTCCTTTTGTTCGTCGGTTAACATTCTCAGCACTCCACGCTCAGAGACCTGCTTTATATGCTGTTCTTTGGCAACGATTCTTTGAACAATGTCATACGAAATCCTTTTGACCTCAGCTACATGCCTGATGGTCACTGTTTGATCTGCCAACACGACATCTTCGACTTGATGAACGTGCTTCGCGGTGTTCGGCTTCAGTGCATGTTCTTCCCAATTTAAGCTCATCGGCCCTAGTGTTTCCACCAAGTCGCTGTCTATGTCATTAGTAGATTTTTTTTTCAAACACAGGTACTTCATGACAACTCTAATTTCGTTTTTCTCCATTTTGATGTTCGCTCTTCGAATATTCATTTTCAAAAGAATGTACCTAGTTGGAATCGTGGGCTATTTATGTGTATGTTTTTATGCTGCATAAGTGGTTGTATGAGATAGTAACATTTTTTTAAATTTATGCGAACTGGAAATAGTCGATTATCACTATTTTTAGATCAACCCTAACATATATATATATATATATATATATATATATATATATATATATATATATATATATATATATATATATATATATATATATATATATATATATATATATATATATATATATATATATGTATATAAGATTAAAAGAGATAATCTCTGGAGTGGCCTCAATTGAGCTGAAACATAGATGAAAGAACAAAGTAGGTCGATGATTTGTTCAAATTAAGATGTCTTTAACACTTTGCTCGGAATTATGTATGTAAAAAAATTGAATTAAGTAATCTGAATTTAAGAAAAATAAATTAGATCACCTTAGCTAAAAAAAAATTATATTCATTCTTGTGAAAAAAGTTTCAGCCAATTTTTGAGCTTATGAAAGCAAATTCCTTTTGAAAGTGGGTAAGCATAGAATTTTTCGGTGGGTATTTGTATAAAATTTTTTCTTGATTGATTTTAAGGCAGTTATCTGAAAATTAGTATGTTAACTATATGTTATTCTTCTTGAATCAGCACACCTTTTTTGGATCAACGAGTTTGGGAAAAGTTTTGTGAGTAGCTACGTGAAATAGTTAGATTTTTAAATCAATTGCAAAAATGATATAGCCTATCTCAACACACTACTAAGTATAATTGACAGCCAACTTGAACAAGCTTCCACACTAGAACAAAGAGAACGGTGACAAATGCCATAGTACAATTTAGCCAACTCAGGCCAACGAGTGCGTTGTGACTATTTGTTGGCACTATGTGTACGCTGTTTTAGAATACGTAATTTGACAAATAAGAAACTGATTTTTGTTTTTGTTGCACTAAGCTTTCTGGATAAGAGCTAAAACTCTAATTGACTAACAAATTGAAAGAAAATAACAATATTTATTTGATAAAGCTATTTCTCGACAACCCAGTGCTAGCCTGAAAGTTATCGTTGGTTGATACTCATAAATGATAAGGAGTATGAGGTGATAAGCTCCACGACCACCTTTACCCCTGACTTGATTTTTTATCTATGATCTGTAAAAAAACCTTTTCAAATTAACCGCTCAAAGCCCAATATACTGTTTACAATTTGCACCCTCCAACCAGCTTAAAAGATATCTTGTAGCTGCTTAGATCAATTTGAAAACGTGTTTTTATAGATCCACAATTTTTTAATTTCGTTTAAGAATCACAACAATTACACTGTAAGTTGCTAATGTAAAAAAAGTGCTGAAAATATTTGTTGACAATGTACTATTATACTGAAATAATTAGTTTTAAACCAACGTGGGTTGTCCGTTTGGCTGGACTACGAATATTTAAGAAACGAAACTCAAACAATAGACCTTTCATTAGTAATTTTTGTTTATTGCTTATTAAAAGTATGAAATCAAACACAAACCTGCTCAAATTAGATTATAAGGTTCTTTTCATAGTGCTATGGTACATATTAAGCATAGTGTAGTACAAAAATAAATAATCATATGTAAATCGTACAAACTCAACCACTCAAAAATTTAGAACTATTGGTATCACATTCATTTATATGTAAAAGACTGTTGCACTTGACAAATGCCACTAGCCCAAACATAGCTAGGTGTGTACTAAAAAGCTTAAATAGCAGCACACATTTCTCCCATCCAGGCTATCTGTTAATGATTTTGTCTTATTAGTAGTAAGTTTGCAGGAAGCCACATAGTCAAGGAGAAACAGTATTGGAAGCATATACTCTAGCAGCCTTCGTCATCTGGATGAAGAAGAAGTTATTAGCATGCACTTGATCTTGAAAGCGATTCATAACTAACCAACACTCACTTTGAATGAACGACACCACTCGTCGACATCGTCCCCGGTGGTCTTTATCAAAACACTTCCGGCAAATTTCACCCGCAGCTGCAGTCCCGAACAAATGAGCTACTTGCACCGAATCTTTTGCATAAAATATCACTCGTCGCGATGAGCACTCTTCCACAGTAGCCGTAATTAAAAAGATACTTAATGCAAGATAAATTGACTTCATTTTCAGGTTTTAACTGGCAGTGAGTGCGACGTTCCCTTAATGAGTTCTGCCTTGTAGCTTTGAAGAATCGGACAAATTCTGAGTTTGCCTAGCACAAAATCTTCAGTCCAGCAGGTTATCTTATCGTGATTAACAAGTATGTGGATAAAAACGATAAGGTGATGTATTGACTAGGAATTCACTAATATCTTTTAGCATAGGAAACATTTGTAATCGTCTCAACTCAATAAATTTATTACGTCAGCTATAGCGTTTATTTGCTGATAGGAGGATAGTAGTGAATATTTGTTGAAGCTCGTCATTTCCCGGCAGCCACGATTTTGTAATAGCGTAGTATACTCATACCTATTCTGAGAATAAACAAATGATTTTGCAGAATTTTAACGTCAGCCTAGTCTGGGCGTTATACATATGTACATTTTATTTTGGTTTAGTGACTCAGAGCATATCTTTTAGAGTGATGTAGTAGCTTGAAATCGAGACTTTAGATGAATTTGGAAAGCTTGTTAATATGTTTTTAATTATAGTTTAGACAAGCTCTGCCCTACTAAGCATAAACTTTCTATCTACATTTATGAGTTAGCACCGGATTCGAAAACTACTAACTCTATTACATCATTCTACAAAATCTGAAAAATCTATATTTTGTGGAAGTATGTTAAAATCAATAATGAAAAAACAGGTCTGTTCGCGTACCTGAATCTATTATAATATATTTAAATAGATTCGCAGCAAGTCGTTTTTGTACTCTTGCTGCTGCAGTACGCGAACAGACATATTGAATATCTCGAAAGTACTAAAATGAAGATAGAACATTTATGCTTAGTAGGGCAGAGCTATAGGTGGTACTTTTGAGCGGTCTATGCTTTCAGATACTTGTTGCTGAGCTACTCATTGTGAAATTTTAGTTTAATTATCATGATTACTATAAACATTTTGTAGCCTCAGTTTAATCTATTCAAAAAAAAAACGAAAAAACTACCAAGCATGTGTACATTTTTTCAATGATTTGATGAGACATACATAAGTTTTATTTAATCGTTGAAAATGTCCAAAACACGATTCTCGCTTATCGCCCAACAAAAGTGTGCGAAGTAGCTGAGATCATAGCCGTGTAGTACGGAACGGCAATCAACATTAAGAATGAAAAAGCTGGCGGCTTGATTTGTTCCACGATTGCTCACGGTGCACAACAAGCGGTTACGCTTACCATTTTCGAAGACGTGTTTGGATGTCTTCAAGCGAAATCTGCTGGAGTTTTTGCGTCTAGTCGATACCGATGATGAAGCCTGGGCTCATCACTTTATGCTACAGACCAAGTAACAATCAAAACATTGAACTTCCAGAGCAATCTGCTCCAAAGGAGACAAAAACTGTTCCTTTGGCCGGAAATGTGATTGCCACGATTTTTTTTTGGGATTCGAAGAGAATAATAATCCTCATTAATTTTTTGGTGAAATATAACCGAGCACTTTTACAATGCATGATTCATTGACAAATATAAAAAAACATGGCTCCATCTGGCAAAAAAGGAAAAAAGGACTGTTCCACCTAAATTGAATGAATTGCGCAAGGAATTGCTGTCACATCTACCCTACTGGCCTCACCTGGCTCCATGTAACTTCTTTTTGGTCCCCAATAGGAAAACATGGCTCACAGGAAAAAAATTCTGTTCGAACGAGGAGGTCATCATCGAGACATAAGCCTACTTTGAATAATTTGACAAATTGTATTTTTTGGAGCAGCTAAATAAATAGCAGGGACATTGGGAAAAACGTCGTGCTTGAAAAGGAGATTACGTTGAAAAATGAGAAACAAATACTAAAAATATTTACCCTTATACATATATACACTCGTCAGCGTCTGGCACAATGAAATATTATTTTCTGATGCAAGTCGTGGGAACTTACCTAACCCATGTTAGTTCTCAAAAACCAGACGCAGCATCAGCATAATTGGTTCAGATATGCAACGCGTCCCGCCAGTCTTCAGCAAGCGCTGTAGCCTTTCAGGCGCGTAAGTTGAAAATAATAAACTTGTGATGGTGGTATCAGGAAGAATCCCAATAAACCAACTAGCACGAGCATGTAATTAAGGGTACCTCTCTTGCTCAGAGTTGACAGAACTAAGGCTCTAAAGCGCAAAAGTACGCTTACCTTCCAAGCAACAATGTTCGAATGAGAGTTGTAAAGGACGTTGAACGGCTAAGCTAATAGGTCTTATCGATTCTTGCTACGGAGAAGTGAGCCTCTAGCTTCATCAATTCTTGACAAGACATGGTTGCTTCGTGAAATGCCTGACCAGAATGGGCAAGACATTGCACATGAGATACTGTGTAACAGATGCTGCCAGCATGGGCGTGTACAGGTGGGGGCAGAGGGGGGCGAATGCCCATCCCTAGAAAAAATTCCTCGAAAAATCTTCGAAAAACGAGCGTAGATGTAGGCGTTCAAGCCATTTTGAAAAGGAGCTACAAAAAGCATTATTTTTCCACTGTGTCAGTCATATATTAAATCTTGTCATAAACGATTTAAACTCTGTGCCACAAGTGCGAAACACATTCGCTACTATTAAAGACAAAAAAACTCTAGCGCACCTGAACCGCTAGAAACACTAATGTTCGAAGAACAGTAAAAGAATCGTGCAGGTTTTGAGTGCATATTCCACCACATGAGCTGCTTATTACGCCCAAACTATGCCACGTTTGGTCTCAAGAATGCAATATAGCTCATATGGTAGAAGGTTTCAGATATTACCACTGGCATGAATTTCAACGTTTATGAGAGCAAAACACGGGCTAATTATATTCGTTTTCAGTTGCTTATTTCACATAATTTTGAAAGCAGCATCTCATATAACATCAATGAAGAAAATGCTCAGTGCCTGCAGCACTGTAACTGAAGTTGGTGTTTGGGGCTGCGATCCGAAAAATTTGCAGATCTTTGGGAACTGAAACATCGGTTATTTATTTTCATTGTAAATGTTTCCGGTATGAATACTAACTGTAAGCATTTATTGATACAAAAGTAGCACAACCGACTCGTGCTGGCAACCTTGTGCCAGTATCAAAGCCAAGAATATATCACATCTGCTTCACGTTGTTATACTACATTCGAAGTTATAGGAGTATAAAGAAATTTAGGGTAACATGCAGCGAGTTTTTTCAAATAATCGAAAGCTTAATATTTGCTGCTTACTGTCACTACAATATCATTACCAATTGAAAATTCTACGATAAAACCGCTTAATAAAGATATTGCAAATAAACACAAAAACAACAATAGCTGGCAACCCTATCGTGGCTTTTCAACCAAATTTGGCCTGAATAATGTTTATAATAGGTTCCATTAATTGTATGAAATTCGTATTGATTTCATGACTGCACTGGAAGTTATAGGGCAAAAAGTTTTATTTTCCTGAGCGAATATTCAAAACCAAAGACACAAAAATTACCATAGCTGGCAGCACCAATCGAATTTAACAACCAAATTTACACTACTGTGTCAATTTCATGAAAATCTGGTAACTAATTCACATTTCATAGGGCAATAAGCACCACTGGCACAGAGTTCCCTACAATTTTTCTTTTTAATTTTTCAAGATGGCACCACTGGCACAGAGTTGCCCACAATTCAAAATCGCTTCTATCAGACCTAGTCCTACTTAAGTCCAATGCATTCTGTAAATATCAATTGTATCTGATTATTGATTCGTGAGTTTCCGTGAACAGAAGTTTTTGATGCTTAAAATATAGGTTAACTGGGAAAGGGTTGCCGTTTTTGTCCGACATGAAATTTCCAAAGTTTTACTTTGAACGTGTAGATAAAGCATAAGATTTGTATACAGATTGGTTTTATTGTAAGAAACGGACATTTTTTGGGATATTCGATGGTTTGAATGTTTTCACTTCCAAATTTTTATTTTTTCAAATTTAAGACACCAAAATTATCATAGCTGGCAGCTCCAACCGAATTTTTCAACCAAATTTCTACCAAACGTGGATTGAAGTAAGATCCAGCCACTGTATGAATTTTATCAAAATCGAACGATTGAATCAGAATTTATAAGGCGAAAAGCAGTTATCTTTTTTAGTGATTTTTCAAGATGGCACTACTGGCACAGAATCCCACGCATTTCAAAATCACTTCTATCAAGTCTGGTTCTATTTAAGACCAATATATTCTGCAAATTTCAATTAATTCTGCTTATCGGATCGTGAGTTTCCGTGAACAGAAGTTTTTGATGCTAAAAATATACGTAAATTGGGCAAGGGTTACCAGGCGTGCCCGTTATACCATATCAAATTTTTTTTTGTCTATGTAAACAAAGCACAAGATTTACATATGAGTGACTTTTTTTTTAAGAAGCGGCATTTTTTCAAGAGAGACGATGATTTGGAGGTTTTCACTTTCAGTGCCTGCCCTAGCTACAGGGTTGCCAGCACTTTCATTAAAAGCTACTCAAATCTACAACAAAATAATACCAATATGTTCTGAAAATTTCGTAATGATTGAATAGTTATCGGAATTTAAAAATTCTCAATTTTTCCCGTTCTCTTTTTAGGCACCCAGCGCACACATGGGGTTAAAAAAATTCCAAAACATTATTCGATTCACATGTAAAACACGTTTGAAATTTATTTCGTCACATTTATTTTTGCAAAAATTTATTGTGTACGGAATAATAGGTATATTAAAAATATCACTAAAATGGCCGCCGGCGCCAAAGGGTTAAAGATTATTAACTTTTTGTGAGACTTGGCACTATTCTGTATATACACCAATGTGTCCTGAAAATTTCAGTTCAATCGGATTGCGCGTTCCTGTGATTTTTTCACTGAAATTTTTTGTTGATATATACATATATATATATATATATATATATATATATATATATATATATATATATATATATATATATATATATATATATATATATATATATATATATAGAAATATGAATTTTTGGCCAAAGTGATTTTAATACTAATGTTCTTCTTCGAACATTAGTAAAAACCAACTAAAATTGCTGTTGGTTTGATTAAAAAAGTGTAGTAGTGGTAAAACGAATAAATGTGTACATGATAAAACACGAAGGAAACAAATATTTCCTGGTTTTTTTTTCTCTCCTTGTTTTCCTCGTTTTTTTACCTAAATTCGAGGCTGGACACGCCCATGGCTGCCAGATTTTTTTTTTTTCAAAAAATCGCCCAGTTGGCAGTAATTAAGAGTGCAAAATCACTGACTTGAACGCAATTGTAGCCCATATTCTCCTATCTATTAGCTGGATTGAATTTTATTTAGAGCCAATAAAAATAACCCTTAATAATGCACATGTATTTTCAAAAGTAAGCACTTTTCATTGAAAGTATGTTTAACAATCCAATTTATATTAATTCTACTTTGTCTGAAATCAATAAATTACTATAGTCGTTATTTCCTCATCATTTTATTCTTCATTATCGTTATCATTATTAGTAAATATTTAAATTAAATTTCTCTATCAATTCATCAGGTATAGGATAGCTATTAGAACACGAATCATAAGCGTGTAAATGCAACCGAAGACGCATTGGAGCCGAAATTGTTTTAAGGTCAAAACTGTTTCTACGTTTGGCTTTGATAAAATTCATATAAAAATATTATCAAAGAAATCATATAAGAATATTATCCGGTCAGGTAAAGCGTTTGATGCAGGGATTGTTATGGACGATATTATTTCACAAAAATCATTCAAGATTATGGTACTTGAAGCAGTGGCGGCTAGTGGGGCTAGTCTGCAAGGACCAGTACTTACTTATATTGGAAATACGGAACAGTTATTCAACAGCAAAAAGCTTTTAGTTGTATTCTACTAATATATACACTTATACATTTAAAAATGAGGTTAAAATAAATAAATACTATGCACAAATAAGTCAATTCAGTAATACATTCCTCCGAGAAAATTCTACTAAACATTCGCATCAGCTTATTGCTGCTTATTTTCCTTGCGCCTATTTTTCTGTTGAATAAATCTATCACCTGCTCATTAAAATATTCAGCTTCTTTACTAATAGATAATACTGCAAATAAATTGAAACATTTTTTATATTTATTATAAGTTTTAAAAGTTTCAGTATTCATCTTTCAGAATCTGCTGGATCTAATTGGAGTGATAAAAAGTATTTAAATTAAATTATTTATCTGTTAAACAGAAGAAATCATATAATTATCTTTAAAAGAAGCTTTACAATTCAGTAGCAGATGACATATTTAGATCACTTCATTATTGTGTATTACTTTTGGCTGAATTAAACTGGATTATTATTATATCCCAAACTTATCAATCCTATAACATGAGAATCATATAGTTTTTTTCACCATTCATTCCTGATGATTATACTTCCTTGATTTCAAGCTATTTCTAATTGAATTGAATTAATGAACTAGATCCTAGGTTAGGTTAATGTAAAACATAATGAAGAATATTCGAAAATTTTATTAAAAAGTCACTAGAAAAAATTAAAATGATATATAACTTAACAATTCGATTACTTCTATAATCGTAATAACGTCCCTAGCATCCCATTTAATTAAACCAAAGCAATAAATTCGATACAATACCCCAGGCTTTCAAAAACAGATTGTTTTATTCGGGGATTAAAAATTCCAGCAAATAACCATCGATTTCGGGGTACTTATTTGACTTTGGTAAATTTTAACTAATAAATATTTATGCTTTGAATAGCACGAAGATTAAAAATTGAAGAAAACTTTTTGAAAGTGTATTCAAAGATCAATTATATTGTAAACAGTGTATTGTCTCACACATTTTTAATGTAATCAACATCTTGCATAAATGGAAGCTTAAGATAAGGGCTTAGTCCGTTGATTACTCTTTTTGCCATTACGTATGACATGCACACACTCTGCGCTCAGTGATTTATTTCATTCGTTTCCTCTCTTTTCTGGGGCTAGTTCAAATTAGCCCGGCGCACATTGCATGTGGAACAGAATATGGAAAGAGAATATGAAAAGAGCATCGCGCGCATATTGCTGCATATGCGAAGTAAGTTCTCTTGTATTGAATTATACATACGAATTTGTGAATGAAAGTGAAATACAAATTTCAAAAGAGACGAGACATGAATGGATTTTAAAAACAGTTGGTGAGCGAAGTATTTTGATCATTTGTTCCGCTAAAATGAAATTTTATAGATTGTAATAATTGAAATAGAGATTGGTTTCTTTACATTTTGAAATGAAAAAGGATGGTGGGGCTAAGCCCCACTTGCCCCATAAGTAGAGCCGCCACTGACTTGAAGCTAATTTCAGAGTGTAGATTTTAAACCAGAAATCGGTTGGATCATTCGGAATTTATATTTCAATTATATACACCTTAATTAGTCGAACTGAAATTCTGATTATTTCTCGATAGTTAGCTTCAATTGCAGCGGCAAATTCGAAAATTTTTGTGTTGCTATTTCTGGAAAATTTCTTGTTGAAATCATGTATGTTTTCTGAAAATGATTAAATAAGATAAAACTCTTCTAATCAATTCTTAAATAATTATTTTTCACGGATTCGATATTCAAAAATGTATTCAAAATTTACATTTAAGTATGTTTCATTGCTTTATTTATTCCAAATAGTTTTCTTTGGAATATTCGGAATAATATTTAACCATCGCAAATTACCAAAATTTAACGAAGATTCATTTGGTTTGGTGTTTTTTTAGTGTTTTTATGTTATTTTATTGTATTTTTATTATATATTGTATTGTATTGTATCGAATTTATTGCTTTGGTTTAATTAAATGGGATGCTTGGGACGTTATTACGATTATAGAAGTAATCGAATTGTTTAACAATTGTTTTTTCATGGAATTAAGTTTATTCTAGTCTGAGTGGTGACAGTGAGATGCAGTTAACCGAACTAGTAGTTGATTTTCTACAGTTAGGATGTTGCAATCACCAAACAACAATAGAAAATTGGTTGGAACACGAAACGAAATTCCACAGAAAACAAATATATACATTACATAAGAATAAATATGTATGCTAGCTAATGCTTCAAAGGGGCCCAGTAGCTCTGCTCGCTAAGGCGAAAAGCGGCGTGCTACGAGGCCTGCGGGTTCGAATCCCGCCAGGGCAGTGGCTTTAAGTGTGAATGCGTGTGATTGTCTATGAGGGTGGCAAATGGGCCCAAACTGGTGGCCTAATGCTGGTCGCGTTCCCGGCAGTCCTCTTCACTAACCTAACCTAACCTAATCTAATGCTTCAAAGAAAATCTTAAACTTCAAACTAATATATGATATATTTTCATAATATTTGTTTTTTTTTTTGCTATACTAGCTGATTGATTTGTTTTCTCTGCTTACTATTGGGCGGGCTATAATAACATCCTAATTAAGCTGTAGTCAGGTATGCCAGAAAATAAGTAAGAGGTTCTAACTAACACTCCAAACAATGTACTAGAATATTTTCGTTTGAGCTATTTTTTTTTAGCCATCCTTTGAAAATATGTTTCTTTTCCTATCCTGAATTGTAAATTTTGGAATTCTTCCACCATTTCTTTATTGGTAACGAAATTTTGAATTAAGTCTTAGCCTTACACTGAGTCAGTAGAAAATGTTGATGACATGTCGATGTCTAGTGAGCAGCGCAGTGGCAGATTTTGAGTTGTATATGTAGCTGATTCTTGTTTGTCATTTGATGGGAAAAAATGAAATCGGTACTAGTTCGCTCCAGCTTTAGACTTACCAATGAATATTTGGGCTTTTTTTGTCTACCGTACTTTACTTTGATAGAAATAAAAAAAAAACCCAAAACAGCAATCGACTCGCCCAAATAAAATGTCTCAAAATTATAGGAAAGATAGCTTTATTGGCGATAAGTCGCCCAACCTGGCAAGCCTGTGACTGACTGCTCTGGGTGATATTTTGTGTGCAGTCGCTTTACAAGATTTAGGCACACAATTGAATCCACGCTTGGCCTGGTCACGCCAGAGATGATCGTGGACGCAACGCGTTGAAACAGAGAGAACTGAACCACTTCAATCCCGCTGTTTAAGAAACCAGTTTGATCGCATAGATGCATCGATTCATGTGTAAAAATGGCCTTATGGTTTCTTCACAGAATATGGGAAGTCCAAACAAAGCTCTGAAAGTGCTGTTTTAAGGAAATTGATGACGCTTGTTTTTCTTTCTCCATTGCAATCGCTTCAGAAGTAAGCAACACGCGCATTTCTCTCCGAAGACAATTGTGGAGATGATGCTACGATCAGGTGGCGCTTGGACAGTTGCATCAGCAAATATGGTACTGCACTTAGAAATAGAGAAAGTTTCTGAAAGTATGACAGAATGGAGTTCAGCCAGTATTTGGTAGGTGTGAGTAGCACGGCTGAGCTGAGGTAATGCGGAAACGGTTCCGGCTCGGATTTTTGTGGCCGGCGGTTGATGTTTTTTACTGAATAAGAATCTCACATAATCCTGTATTGATCGCAGCAAACGTTTTGTAGGTTTTTTGAGTTACTAAAAAAAAGAAGCTATCATTTTTCATCAATATTTTCAAAATAATTAAATGTAATCTCTAGTTTTTGAACAATCACAGATTTAAATATGATAAAAATCCTCCTACGGCTAAGTACGTTTGTTGTCCTTAACGGATAACATTCCTTTTATTCTGTTCACACAATTTTAAAATAGTCAAACAAACAAACAATCAAACTTATTTCAACTTCAAATAAAAAAAGCAATGAGTACGTTCCAGACTAATGTAATAATTATCTTTGTGATAAATCAAAGAGTAGGTATGAGCAGTACACGTAAATATATAGAAAAAGATAAACAATAATATTACGAAATTCATTCCAGACACGAATTGATTTACTTTTCATATCTAACTCCTTTAAATTATTCTCGCATATCTTTTGCACCCTTGACACTTAGAAGTCACAAACATATAAATCTATTTTATCCATTTGGCTTAAGCATAATAAAATAAGATTTTGTCGGTCCGATACAATGGGACAATGGTAGTTGTTGTACACAAAACGTTAAGATACCATTCCCGCTGGTTTATTTCACTTAGCTACTTATGTGCTACACATATGTTTTTCCATTCGATTCTATTTGTATACGAACCATAGTGGAGCGTAGAAAGTGTCGTCAGTCCGCTTACTTTTCTCGATTCGTAGCAACATTATTCTTGGTCCTTACCTTGCCTTGCTGTAACTGCCATTATTTTTCTGCCCGGCACACGGTTGGCCATCCAGGATCAGCGGTCACCGCACGAAGAGGACAATCAAGATGAAGCTTTACGGGCTCCAGACAGAAGCTGACCGGCTCAATGGCCCGTTGGTAGGCAGTCTCCCTCTATTGATATTAATGGTTGAACATAAATCACAATCATGCTGACAGGTTTCAATTAATTTTATCACGTTGGGAATTAGCGACCCGGTGGACCGGCTAGCGTCCGGGAAAAAATGAGTCGTGGAATTGTAATGCTACCTTCGGTCACAATGGGGAGCCTTTTACAGTAGAATATACGAAGCTCCATACGATAGTCTTTGACTGACTGCTACAAAATGGTCTTGCATATCTCGTGGCCAGTCTATCCCATTCTCTGCTGAAATTAATCCAACAATAATAATGAAACCATGTTGCGGCTAGGCATTGTCCAATATGTCAAATCATTATGTTCTGTGATGTCTCGCGTTGTTACACACAATGTGCTCGGCTATACATACATATACACGCATGTAACTGAGATAATGATTGAAATAGTTTATACCTGAATAGCGTTTGCATGCGTGTAATTAGCTCGTAGCTCAATTTTTGGATGAAACATGCTGCTACATGTGCCTATTATTTACAATTAGTAATATCTACTGAGTTCAAACTAATGCATAATATAACTTGAAATTACTAAAAATATTAAATATTCATGTAGTGGAAATTGAAGTTGTGATTGATATTCATAAATTCCGTACCTTTGGTTATATCCGCCCACCTATACCATACCTATATACCTCTGAATTTGGGAGCAAACACTTCAATGTAAAAATATAAATAATATACCGTACCATCAGAATATAATGGACTCGTGCACAAGTATTGTATTATAAAGCGTTGGAGAAAATGTAAAATAACTTGATATTTTGGACATGATATAGAAGCAAAAGCTTCTTTGTTTCTGAATTTTTTCTTAATTATTAGTGTAGGATTTGCAACACATCAATATGGTTTTTTACATAAAAGTTACACAACATCAGAAATAACAGATGCTTTACAATTTATTAATTGTGAACTTGATTCGAATAAATATGTGGCTGCACTGTTTATTGATTTAGCGAAGGCCTTTGATACAGTTAATCATATCACTTTGTTAAAAAATCTAAGCGAACTTGAAATAAAAGGCTTGGTACTGGCGTTAATTGGTAGTTTCCTAAAAGACAGAAAAATCCTGGTTAGGTTTAATGATAAAATAAGTAAACAACGAGTAGCTAACATTGGTGTTCCTCAAGGGTCAATTCTAGGGCCAACTTCATTTTTACTCTATATTTATAATTTATATTTCTCTGGCCTGACTGGAAAATATATTATTCATGCCGATAATACCCTTCTGCTATACTCTGCTAACTCTGCTGAACTTCTGGAGCGACAAATAAATAATGATTTAATTGTTTACGGGTCCTGACTTTTGGGAAACAGACTTACAATCAATACCTGTAAAACTAGTTACATGGTATTCAAGCAGATTAATAAGAATGAGGTCTGCCTTAACATCAGAATACATGGAGAGAAGATACAAAGAGTGGCTAGATCTAAATGCTTAGGACTAATTATTGATGATAGATTATCTTGGTCCCCTCACATAAGTAATGTGAAATTTAAGTTGTTTTTCTGGGTTAGGCTGTTCAGAATGAAATATTACTTGGATTAAGAGCTAAAAAATATGATCTACAACTCTTTTGTGCTGCCTAAGATTACCTATGGTATTTTGAATTGGAGTCAAACTTCAGAGATGAATATTGACTCAATTCAGAGAATACTCAATAGGATATTTAAGGCAGTGCATGGACTTGATAGACTGACTCCAAGTGATATACTATACAGACACACGGATAAATTCAATGTAAGGGATATTATATTTATGGAAAAAGCTAAGATAATATATAATATACTCAATAACAATGTAAAATCTTCGATATGTCCAACAAAAAACTTTGATTATCACAGCTATCACACAAGATTTAAAGATAATCTCAGGCTTGATATCGCTAGAACGAATAGAAAACATAAAGATCCTATTAGATTAGCTATGGAAATTTTTAACAATTTACCTAACTCTTTGAAGAACGCTAGGTCTTTTTCCGTCTTTAAAAGGCTGCTGAAGAATCACATTAGAACCATGTAAAATAAATTACGTACTATTTACTACTAGTTTTTACTGATTACTGATTTTTGAAATTTAAAAATTTTTGTTTTTTGCATCCCTCATACCAGCACTCTGTTGCTGTCTGGGAAGCATTTTCCCCTCGTTTTGTTTTCTTCTTGAAAATGCTTAAATTAATTTTTATTTATATTATGAAAGAGCTTCTTCTTCTTCTTTGCATGCTTTTTATTTTTCATCTTTTCCACTAACTTCCCATCAACTAACTCTATCTGACTTTCTTTATTCTCCAGTTATCCTATTGATGTTTTCTTTTTAATTGTTATACAATTTAATTTCAAATTAAATGTGTCGAGAGTGTGGTTTGGGATTCCTTTCCTATCCTATTCACTTTTGGGGGATGATGATAGTTTTAATTGCTTGTTTCTTGACTAAGCGGCTTACTGCTGCTAGGAAGAAGAGGCTCTGCAATGAAGCTGACCCCATTGTGTTATTGAAATTTTCGTCCCAAAGTATTGAAAACATCGACTTGAACCTCCGCAGAGTTGAATGTAGAGTCAACTGCAATGAGTTCCACGCCTCATACTTGAACTAACTTTTAAGTAAACTGTAGTAAAGTATGTTGAAGAGCAAACTATAGTAAAGTAAGCTGTTGTAAGGTCCATATAACACAGACTCAAATTTATCATGTTAGAAAATGCACCCTACACGAGAAAATTCACCGAAATCTTTCGGCAAGAAACTCAAAACATATATTTTTTACCTACTAAAATCACTATGATATTATGCGTCATTTAAATACCGATTGAAAGCTTAATTTGCCACGCAGAAAAAAAATTATATTGGCCCGCGCAATAGAGGCTCGAATAGGGCGAACAGAAATAGGGCGAATGAAAATGAACCTAAAGGTTTATCCATATGTATCATTTTCGCGTATCGTATCACCGTTGCGTATCAGTGGATACGACAAACGTATCTTCGTTGCGTATCAAAATTTTTATACAAAGAAACGCAACGAACTCGATCGGTCACTTGGCGGTTTCTTGCCGTCACATCAAAGGAATGATACCATACGAAGTGGACTCATGTGTGGACACGTCGCGTTGTACACTATAGATTAGTGAATTAAAGCGTTGCAGCTGCGTGTCGAGTTTTTTGCGACGGATCGTATTGATGATACATGGAATATTGGGTAGTGTGGACGCCGTATCCGTTTAGTGAATGATACGCAACAGGGATACGATACGGAAGAAGTGCAACATATGGATACCTACCTTAATAGGACCCACACACGACGCATGCATGCATGCACAGCACATTGATTGTGCAGTATTGCGTCTCTCCTCCTAGACGATTCATGCCAAACTGTGCAGTTTCCACTAGAAGTTTTGAATGAAAGTGGCTAAGATATCAGATGACGCATGTGTTGCAATATTAATTGATTTGGCAATAAATCTAATCAAGCTGGTTATTACTTCGAAAAGTATTTATTTTACGGCGCAATATGTCTTGGTAAACATTTTTCTCGATTTCAGACAGTTTTTGTACAATTGTGTAATATTTATATGCTTTTAATACACGATCTTTACACTCGTCACTTTTAACCTTCCACAGAACTGGTAAACTTTGATGAAGTTCCGGAAACTCAGTCCAAAATATTCTTTCTCTTTTCTTTTCCATCATAAATAATCGACGATGTTCAGAGGCAAAAATTTCTTAAAATTGAGCTTGAATGCAGAATATTCAACTTGCACCTCTCTTGCAAGCATTTGCAGTCGAGAAAATATCAAAAAGTTTTATAATCATACAGTCAGCATATGCATTCAGTCAATCATTACCATACACGTTCAATCCGCATGTACAATCACGCGATTGTGCATGCATGCATGCGTCGTGTATGGGCCCTATAAGGTTTACTAACAAATAATTTTTAGGTAAACTTTAGTCCTTAGAAGAAAGTAGAAAAAAAATTTTTTTGTTGGTATTTTATTTTTATTTTTCAACATTATCTCCCTTTGGCTGAATTCATATTTCTAAGCTTTTTTCAAATTCTTTAAGCTATCCAAAAAGTAGAATTTTCAAGCTATGTCCGCCCAGCAATTTCCTCACGTTAGAAAATAAGAAAAAATCACGGGACCATATCTGGGGAACACGTTGAATGTTATGATAATTGGAACTGTAACTCCATAATTTGGGCCATTGCAACTGCGCAGGATCTTTTTCAGTTTCGAATGAGGACGTTTTCACTTGACTTTTTCGCTCAATCTGTCCAATAACAGCGCATAATACTCTTCTGTTATCGTTTTTTCCTTTTCTTAGTCCCCAATATAGATGATTCTGCATGCATCTCGAAAGACCGTGGCCATAACCTTGCCGGCCAATTTCACCATCTTTGCCTTCTTCAGAGCCCGTTTGCGTTCGAAAATCCACTGTTTTGACTGATATTAGACTAGAGTGTAGTAAAAATATCCATATTTTATCACCAGCTATGTTTCAACGCAGAAACTCTTTAAGATTGCGGCGGAATAGCACTAGAGCAGCCTCAGAGTCAACCAAACCATTGCGTTTATTCTCCACTGTGAGAAAACGGGGCATACATCTTGCCGACGTTTTTTTCAAATCCAATTTTTCGTGCAAAATTGAAGCGACTGTGCCTTGCAATATGCCTGTGGCCTCAACTAATTCGCGCACATTGATTCGTCGATCACTTGAAACCTTGTCATGGATTTCGTTAATCATTTTGAGGGTAGACACTTCCACAAGGCGTCCGGAATGATGCTCATCTTTTGTGGATGTACGGTTACGTTTCAACTCACTCACCCAATTGTAAACAGTCGAGAAAAAACACAAGTAGATGCACCGTTAACTTTATCCAACACAGCTTTGGTTTCTTTCAGCGTTCAGGTCTTCTGGCAATAAGTTATTAGAAAATCTTTTGGATTTTCTAATAACTTATAGCCAGAAGACCCTTTATAATTTTTAAACGCCCTAGGACGAGTCAGTGATAAAAAGGCCAGTTGGGTTAATCTAACACAGAATTAGCTCCGTTTTTTTCCCTGGAAAAATGTTTTTCCAAAATTTATTTAGCGAAAGATGCAACTGCCATATTTTTCGTATTCTTTTAGTTAGATGTTAAATGAATGGAAGTTGGTGAAGTTTCAAAAACTAGAAATTCGCAAATAATGTGCAGCACTTTGGGTAGAAACTATAATAATAATAATAATCATAATGAAAATAATAATCCTAAAAAATAATATTAAAACTTTTTTCTTAAACTGACATGATCTCATGGAAATAAAAGTTATGTTTGCAGTATTTTAGTAAGGGAGTAGATTATACTATTCTAAGTTGTAGTATTATAAGCTGGTTGAATTTAAGGAAAACAAGCTAAAGATAAGTACTAAAGATAAGATAGGTTAAGTTGTTTTAAGTTTATTAGAGCTTAAAACAACTTAACCTATATTAAATTGAGTACTTACTTAATTGTTATTTGGAATAAGAGAACACAAAAATTCATATCGAGGAAATTTTCAGTTTCTTCATTTGCTAATAAATGTGTATATTTGTTTCAAGCAATGATGGTGCTAAGTTTTGAGCCTGCTTTCGGTGATAGATTTTTGCTAAAAAAAATGGCGCAGACCGTTAAAGATTATTTTGTGGCAAACATTTTTAAGTATCTGAAGTTAGCTCTTATGGTAGGGAATGCATTGGTTTAAACAATTGAAGCGTACAGTAAAGGAGGCTGAATTGTTAGGTGATATAATGTATGCATGTAAGAAATCGGTAGCTTTGACTTCCTGATAATAAATAGGAATGATTAACGAACTCCATTAAAGACTTTCGAGCCTGTTGCATGATGAGGCAAAGGTGAGTTTCAAGTCCATTATCATGCCTAGCTAAGATAATTTTTCCCCCAGGAAACAGGGCGAGGAACTTTAGCAACGACTAATTTCTGGTGAAGAGGACCACCTGCCACTTATTTGGGTTTATTAGTTATTAGAAGTAAAAGATTGTAAAAAAGTTGAATTTGAAGGTTATTCACATTTATTTATATTAGAACCAGCATCAGGGTAGAAACTTACTGTATCATCCGCGAACATATCGATATTAAAATTTGTACTTTGAACCCTCTAAAAGGTAGGGTTTTAGGAAAATCGCTGGAGAGCTCCGGATGAAATTTCACACTTATATATACGCTGAACTTTTATTGCAAAAACTCTGGCAGGCAGAGAATGATGAATAAGTTTAATAAGGCAAACACGAGAAAGAATTTTAGGGGAAATAACTCTAACAGATAGTTTCCTCCTCCAGTCCATGATTAATATTTTATACTACCTTCAATAGTTGATGAACTGATAGATAGCCAAGGCCAAAAACTGAATTACGAATTAGATACAATAGGGTGTTCACACAGATGTCGATTGATTTGAGTTAAAATAATTCTTTCTGAACTTTTAATGAGTGAAGAACACAAGCTTATGGGCCGGTAACTTCTCAGTTACTTGGGGCTTTTGTCGCGTTTGCATATGGGAATTATAGTCGCATCATTCCATCTTTTGGGAAAGTCATCAAGTTTCATGCAACCATTAAACATGAGACGAAATAGCATTGTCACTTTCTCTGACACGTCATATCCGGTAGACGCTTAAATCTCTTCAAAATCTTTCTAACTTGAAAAGGTGTAGCGTATCTCTTATATCCGCACTTATACTTTTTTCGTAGTCAGCGATGATCAAACAGAAAATAAAAATAATAAAAAAATATATACGCATACATATATTTATAATTTCTTTTACCCAAATCATTGAGAAAAAACGATAATTTAATTTTACATTTGATAGCCCTCATTATCGAATGAGTTTTTGATCGTCGCTGGCTGAAGAGAGGTGTCTGAGTCGGATGCATGGGATAAGCAGCTTCCAGTTCCCAGCTGATGTGCTGGTGGCGCCACCGGCGATTGGCATCAATTATTGTTAGAAAATTCCATACGAAAACATAGCCGCGGCCGACGGGACTAGATTTTTGGCAACTTTTTCTGCTGGATAAGTAAATGAGAAGGTGAAATAAGATACGATTCCTTCAAGATTTCTATAGTACCTGGACTGAGGAGTGAAGGGAATTATTATAACATAGCCCAAGAAGGAGGCAGTTAAATTTCTAAATCTCCCAAAGGTTTTTGTGAATTTTCCCTTGTAAGTTGACAACTTCATTAAATATGTATGCATTTTTAAATAAATCAACTCCAATACAAACTATTAAATACATATATAGATGTAAAGACATAGTCTGAGCTCTAATTTAAGAAATTATCATTTGTATTTGTACAAACTAAGATTAGCCATA
This sequence comes from Nemotelus pantherinus, assembly GCA_963978885.1. Lineage (NCBI taxonomy): Eukaryota > Metazoa > Arthropoda > Insecta > Diptera > Stratiomyidae > Nemotelus > Nemotelus pantherinus. Next base: position 98,806,613 of record OZ022265.1, on the reverse strand, counting down.
AATAAAGTATATCTATCTACCTATCTATCTATCTATCTAAATTTCTAAATCAAATCGTGTCGATATTTATGGTATAGTGGATTTTCAGAAACGATGGGTGAAAACAGATAAGCTTGAATGGATTTAATTTAATTAAAATACGAAATCACGCTTGAAAATAATTAACAAAGTAGTTTGCATGTTACCGCATAATTGGAAAATCACAATAACTGTTTCACCGGTTCTTGAAAAATCACGCCATTTTCCAATACTAACTAAAACATAATCATCGGAAAGCTACGCATTTTCGTTGTTAGACCACTACTGTCGTTACGACTGTCAAGTGTGTTTGGTTGCACTCGAACGTTTTTTAACCGCGTGACTACACTCTAAAAAGTGGGTCGAAAATTAATTCTATGATAATAGGAAATATATTCATTTTTCTGTTTAAAATAACGAATCACAATTTTTTTACACATTAGATGTGCATTTTTTGCTTTTACGCCAAATCAACTGAATAATAAATAGTATTTTGTAAACCTTAGCAAAAAGAGTGTAAATTTACTACTTCGCTCCTCGCAATTACACTAAAGCTGTAAAATTGCATCATTTGCTCGAATTTCACTTATTATTGATGTAACATTGTGACTGCACGAGTCTAATATTTCACGATCGTTGCTTACATTTGAATAGCAGCAGTTAAGTGCAAAGTGTAGTCTTTTCTTTTCGTATAATAAGTTGAGGAGTGTAGCTATAAGCAAATTAGAAAAGTAGCTATAAGCTAATAAGGTGTAGCTATAAGTGTTATAAATTAATGTACATATGTGTATATATAAAATAAATTATAAACTTAAAGAAATTGCAACAAGTTTTTATATTCCACAATTAAAGTTACCTATTTACAGACTTTTGATAATGATATTTAATTTTGGAGTGGTAGTGTATGTTATAGCACTTCCCTATCTTAAGTGTGCGGCTTTTGGATCATAAAACTTTTTCAATTGCAATTTTGTTGAAATTGAAACTTAGCTAGAGGCTTGCTGAAATTCCTGCTTAAGTACTGTATACTTCCTGAAATTGTTCGAAATAGTTTTTGATGTCATTTGTTTGATAAAACAATCTTTATTATGGTTTTTGTAAACAATTTCAAGGATATTCACGAATAAATGGTGTAGTAAATATTATACTAAAAGACTCGTAAAAAGTAGCCTTTGCTACATAAATTTCATCCATATTAGCCCAAAATCTACGTCTTTTTAGGGTAAAATTACACATATTGCTCGTAAAAAAAGTTACACATTTAAGACGTAAAATATTGTTTGTACGCACTTTTGTAAATTTACATCTATAATAGTAGGAAACCAGTTTTCTACTATTGTAAGGGTAAAATTCATCCAAAATTTTTTTGAGTGTAAGCAGTTAAACGAGGCAAAATTGTTTTAGATTAGATTAGAAAAGATTTTATATTTAGTTTTCGTTTGTACATTATTAATCTAATTTAAGTACTATTTACAATTAAAAAAATTACTAACTAGCAGCTATAATATTTTGGCCTGCTGGCTCTTGATTGTTTTATTTTTATTTATGTTTATCTTTTGAGTTTTTCTTTTAATCTTACACGCTAATTATCATACCCAGCCGTGTACAGTGGCTGGGATTATCCTAGCAATAGCCACTTAAAATCTATCTTATGCTATGACTTAAGTCTAACTTATACCCAACTAAAACTAACTTAGCCTAATTAGACCTAATTCCTTATCCTAGGTCTTACTTCTACCCTCTTCTATTCGTGGGGAGGCCTTCATAATAAAAGAAGCAAAAATGTAAAATATAAGCGAATAATTTAAATTTTTGAAATGTTACATTTCAACGCCAAAGATCATTCATTCGCGAAAGGCATAAACATTATTTATAAGTTTCTTTCTGGCCTTACACCCTGCTCATCAACATCCTACTATTAGAAACAATACTGATACCATCGATTTACCAAAATAATAGAGACGTGTTGTCTTCATACCGTTCACACTCTCTTCAGACAGAAAAAAAGACATTTACTAAATGTTTGCTTGGGGACTATTTATTCTGTTATCAGCACATTCGGGACTAAAAATCCAAACGATTGTGAGAGACTCTGTGTCAAAATCGAATGCGCGAAACCTGAAAGCACCATACACGCACGTAACACACTCTGGCTAAGTGACTGGTACGTGGAATAAGAATATGGAGTTCGGCGATAGCGATATTGTGTGAACACATTTTCACCCCCGGTATACTTTACTTTTCGACAGTTTTACTTATTCAAGAGCGGAATACGTGCGATGCCTAACTATAGGCATTAAGTGGGTAGTTGATAGTCTTTCGTTTCGTTGCAATCTAAGATCATCAGCCTCAGTGCTTCGTTGGTGACGCCATACACTCTCGAAATATGTAGAATTAAAGCACTTCACACGAGATGGGCGCCTGTGTCCCTGTCGGCCAGAATCAGATGAACCCGTGTCGGGATCAAGTCCAGAAAACAATTTCCCTTAAAAATTGGCCTGTCTCCACTCTCACCTTCTTCGAGTTAATTCAAAGCTTTTCCATTGCTCTGGGATCTTAATGCGATTCCTCCCTTAAGATTTCTGAGCGCCCGCGTATCGGTATGTTCGGATGCCTGCTTAGTACTTTTCAAGGATACTTTGCCGAATTGATATCCTTTATCCAGCCAACTAGGTCTACTACGGCATCTCTCAACATTTTTGACTTGCAATAAACATGAGATGAGAACTGAATTCTAATTGGATTTTCGGGCGGGAACGGAGCGAATGCTTGCAAAAGATATCCTACCGAAAATATTCCATTTGTGCCAGAGAAACACAACTACCAACTTTATTTAGTTTTGATATAGACGTGTTTCATTATTTAAAATTGAATGCGGCGATAGATTCGAGAATTTCGGGCAAGGAAACAAGTTCGAGTGCGAAATGTAGTCATAAGTACGTTTTTATTAGATTGCATAGTCAAAATTGTACCGGAGTGCTTGGTTTAGTTTGAACTTAAGCTAGACCTGAAGAGTTTGCTTATTAAAAATGAAGCAATCTCTAACATAAAGCCGCATGTACATGTTGAGTTTTAAGGTTCAACATTGTTTGTTTTTAGCTTTTCCGAATTGATGTTGATTTTCTCCTTCATATGGGCATATACTTTTCTTCTTAGCAAATCACGTAAACAAAGGTTTGACGTAATTCACACATTAGATGGTCCTTATTTAATCTACATGTGATAGGATTTTGGTTGAAAAATTACGATAGGGTTGCCTGCTAGAGTGTTTTTGTTTGTTTATTAGCTAAAATATGGTGTTATTAAATTGACATATGATAATGATCTTAGTGGCAATAAACAATAAATGTTTCAATTTCGAAAATATTGAAACTCTTTTGCGGGCAGTAAACTTTAAATTCTTTGTACCCAGTAATTGGATGAAAACAAAATTCACAGTATTGGTGGGCTTCAAAGGGAAACAGATTCGGTAGACTTTTGGCAGCGGTGCTAGCAAAAGTTTTGACACAAATCATTTTTGTCATTTTTTTCCTAAAATTTGTTACCATTAATTTTTCATATGATATAAACTGTACCGTAAAATAAATAGCAAATGTTCAATTTTTCTAAGTATTGATATTTTTCATGACGAAAATTCTCAATGGAAATTCTCTAGGTAAATTAATCTTAACATAAGCAGTTGCGACAGGCTTTTGTTTGCTGTAACGGCAGAGCATCACCAGGATAGAATTTTTGCGCCAATTTTGTGTTCAGATATGCTAACATCAAAATTCAAGGATAAATAGTTACCATTCAATGAGTTAGGATCAATGAGGTTTTTGAAAAAAAATATGTTGTTTATATAGTCTATCTCTTTTGAAAAAGGAAAATATAATATAAAAAAAAAAATGCTTTTTAGGTTTTTGTGTTCGTTTATTATATATTAATTCATCGGAAGACCCCCTTAACTTTATTTACTAACTTAATTCTCTCTGTCATACTCTCAATACATCGTTCAATCATTTCTTGAAGCTCTTCAATATTTTTCCATAAATCTTCAATCCTTTGTTTCAAGATATCTTGGGAAGGATTAAGTTATACTAAAATTTTTTAAAGACTGCAGACGTTCTCTATTAGACACAGGTCGGGGGAATTTCTCGGCCAAAGTAAGACTGCAAAACCACAGAGAGATAACAAACATTTTATGCTTAGAGCCCGATAGCAAGGTGCACCATATTACATAAACATATATGTAGTTTCAGTATACCCTAAGTAGTTAAAATATGGGATTATGATTTCCTGTAATTAATTATAATGCTGGATCCAGTCCACTGTTTTTTCAATGAAGATGATCTGCCCTGGTCCATCGTCTGAGATGCAAGACCATAAAATTGTTACTGGTTGATATTCAATAATTTTGACGGCGCAATCCTGATTCTATTTCTCTAATGGCGCCTCGAACGTATTAGCGCCTCTTCGTCACTTGATTTAAGCTTCTCGTGGACAGCGATCAATTTCCACGGTCTTTTTTAAAAATTCTACCATCCATTGGAGACATTGTTTTCTGAAGTCTGCCAAAATTTCGCCTTTTGTTGCTGGCTTAGTCTAAATTTTCGCAAACAGCTTTATTACTTATTATTATGGTTTAATGAGATCCATTCAATATCTTCGTTATTTCTCGATAGGAATTGTTTTCGGTATTTAAGGGACCAAATATTAATGACTTTTTTCCACACTAATGTCTTCATGCGTAGTACTTTCTCACCGTATGCTAAGACTCCTTGTTTCGGCTTTTCTATTTTCTTCATGTATTTTCTAAAATAACCGTTCCCTGTCAAAAGTTTTTAGTACGGATTGCATCTCTTCAAAATTTGACTCCTTAAAGCATGATCGAACTGGTCACCAATAGGTTCACATAAATGGGCCATTAGCCTACTCAGCGAAGTGATTATTACTGCTACGTCATCAGCTTAACCTACCAGCAATACACCCGCAGACATTCCCAGGTACAGCAGATCATTGTGCATGTTATTCCAGAGGTCAGGCCTTAAGATTGACCATTGTGCCACAACTGAGGTGACAGCAGGGATGGATTTGCCACTTGGCCCGGTACGCCCGGGCCTATAGCACGGCGAATTTCGGGGGCGGTCAATTTTCGATTTTTTTTTGTGGCGGCAATTTTTTTTCTGTCATATATATCTGAGTTGAATGAGCCTAACATCTTAAGCCAACCAAATTCTCTAAAAAATTAATGCACGTGAAAATTCACCTCTGATGATTTATTTCGGACATTGAAAAGTTTGATTTGACCAAAGAAACTCAAAAAGACCTAAAAAGTACCTCTAAAGTATCTGCAAATACCAAAAAAGAACCTAAAAAGAGCTAAAAAAGGTCCTAAAAAGAACCCAAATAATACCTCTTCAATTTACGAAAAGCTTATCAGAGGTAAATATTTGCGTGCGTTGATTTTTCAGAGAATTTTTTTCCTTATTATGGCACAGGGTATATGAACTACATGCGAATCTCTCTTTCTTTTTGACGTGTTTTTCCGAATTGTACTTCATTTACAGTAGTCGAGTTCATAGTTGATCTCCAGTCAAGTGCGGAAGCAAACTTAGAGCAGAATAGTAAACTTACTTATAAAAATATGATCGAAGATGTTGGAATTATAGCCGATGTAAAAGTGTATACGGTTTTCGACTGTTAAAAATTGGTACTTTTGGTTTCTTTTTTTTTTTTTAGGTTGTTTTAGGTTCTTTACCGTGTGTGTATTTGAATAATTAGTTGTGTGGCAAAAGCGCAATAATAGGGAATTTTCACGAACCAACCGGTGCCGGTTTTATTCTGATATTCCTATTTTGTGAGCTCGGGCGCAACGAAAAACAGCGAAATATTCTAAGGAATCGAAAAAAAATCACGCATTGTTACATATAATATAATTTACGAAAAGGGCGGCAAATATTTCCGATGCCTAGGGTGCAAAATGGTCAAATCCGTACCTGGGTGGCAGACTTCCTTTTGATTTCGTCGTCGGTATCGTAGAGCAATCATCGGTCCCTGAGGTAGTCTTGCATCATGCCTAGCAAACATTTAAAAAAAACGAAACCTCTGCTCAAAGGCCTGAAGGATGTTCGTCCACCTCAGCGAATTGAAGGCGTTTTGTACGTTTAGCATTACCAGTAGGACGACAGGTTTGGTTTGATGACGTACTTCTTCCATTCTCGCTACAGATTCAAAAATATTTGAAATAACCTCGATTGTTGAATGCTCTTACGAGAACAAAATGTTCTTCCCGGCTTTCATATATGAATGCTCTTTCTGGCTTTCAAAAAGCTTTGAATTGAAAAACAGATGCTTCCATTTTCCAGCACAACTTACTGTTGCCAGCAGCCATGGCTTGAGCAACCCTTTGAGAAGCTACCTTGCAGTGTCCATCATGCACAGTGGTCGGTATGCTGATGTATTGTCTATGTTACCTTTTGCTTGATCTACAAGTACCAGTCGAGCTTCTGTCTATAACGACGGGTTCACTCGAATATGATTTATATAAATCCAATAATAGACGCCGTTGACTTTGCGCCACGACTTCAAGCGTCTGCACCGGCACCCAATCAGGTCCCGGAGTCTTTCGGTTCTTCATTCTGGACACTGAATTATTCCGCTCATCGTCCCGTTATGTTCACAATCCCTACATGTATAAAAATTATAACTTCTATTTGGAGAAAAACCATTTGCTTAGATGCCAAAGATAAACATTTTTGAAAGTATGAAACAAATACAAAAATTCAATGAAGAGGAGCTGTAAACCCTACAGCGCTTTTCTGGATTATAAAAGTCTTGCGAGTGATAGTCCTTGAAATTTGTCTTCCCCATGATCTCTGAAGTTATTTTCGGATTAAATTTGTATATGACTTTCGATACGGAGTGATCGTAATAGAGAGGACGTATCACTATACGTACCACTGAGCATGCATTCAAAGTTTACCAGTGCTGCCATTTACTTTTTTCAAATAATGCTAGATTCAATTTTATTTAATGCTAAATAATGCTAGATCTTGTAAAATTATAATGCTAAATAATGCTTTTTTATTTAATTGTAATAAACATGGTTCAATATGAAAACAATATAATTATATGAGCGTTGATCAATAAGCAATGATAATTGGTTATTTCCAGTTCGCATAAAATTAAAAAAAAAAAAATTTTTTTACTACTACATATACTCACTAAGTCAGCATGAAAAAAACATACCAATAGGCCACAATTTGCGAACAGTCGAAGAGCCGGAGTTCTGTTTCTTCAAAATAACGCACCAGCTCACAAGGCTGCAGTTGCGATGGATACAATTAAAGAAACAGGATTCGAACTGCTTGAGCACTCACCCTATTCGCCAGATGTAGCTCTCAGTGGCTTCTACCTCTTTCCTCGGTTCAAACAACACCTTCGGAGAAAGAAATTTGAAGATTATAGGGAAGTGATGGCCACTGTTGAGGCATTTTGGGAGAGTCCAGATAAAGAATTTTTTTCTAAGGGTATCCTGGGTTTGGAAAGAAAATTGGAGTAAATGTATTAACTTTTTAGAAGGCTATGTTGAAAAACAAATGTATCTTTTAAGTTTAATCACTTTGGTTTATATTCATTATCATTACTTATTGATCAACCCTCGTATGTATAACAAAAACAAATTAGAAGTTTAAAATTTACATCTCAAAATGATTCTATATCAATTACAGACATATCAATTATATCTAAATCTTTTTCTCTTGTGTAAAGATCATTTCTACCAATATTTTTCAAAACATCGTTTGGAATCTCACAATCAAAACAGTTATTTATTTGCATTTGAAGCCTTAACAAAACAATTGATTCACATTATTCAGGAAAAAATATCTAACTAGAATGCACATACTTTGGTAAACTTGAACTTGTAGATGCCCGAGGCTCCTGGGAGTCTGAAGTGGATGGGATCGTATCACTGATTTTCAGCATCACCACCATTTAATGGAACGTTACCATATTTAAAGCAATATAGATGACTATATAATCTTAATATTTTAGACTTTTGTATTTTTCATGAATTGCCGCCACCACATGATTCAGGAAGTTTCCTTTCATGAACGCGACTGAAAGGTCACGAACAGAGATAATATTGAGAAAAATTTGATGGGTGAGATTGTAAATAAATGAGTGCCAGATTATTCCGAAACCTAAATTTAAATGCTAAAAATAATGCTAGATATTAACTCCGAATTTCGAATGCCGTTTTCGAAAAAATAATGCTAGATCTAGCATTCAAAATGCTAAAATGGCAGCACTGCTTCTACAGTATCCACAAATGGTAACAATTGCTGGGCGGATCATATGCTCCTTATTTTCGAAGTAAATGTTAAAAAAAAACATACAAAATTATATTTCCTTTAAGTTCTTTAAATTTCACAAAAATAAAAATATTTTTATTAAGTTTAGATATAAAATATTACAAACAAAATATACAAATCTTGAATTAATTCTGCTTATACCTTTTTTGTCGAAAAAATCGTACTCCAAAATTGTTTTCCTTTTAAATATGAGCCGTGATAAAAATGATTTGAAGTGTAGGAAATTGCTTAATTGTTGTAACCAGTCCGAGAAGAGCTGGAAATTAATATGTATCATGAAATTATAGTAACAAACACAATGATTTTATTAATAAACTTTATTTGGATTGGTGGCTATGCAAATAAAACTTAAATATACCATAAAAAATATGTAACAATTAATCTGATAGACTGATTCAAAATTCACAAACTGATATAAATAGAAAAATTTAAATAAAACTTCAGGTATTCAATTTTATCAGTTTTTATATAACATTTTATTTCCTCAATTGACTTAAATGTATTTCATATACAAATTTTCTACAGAAAGCAACACATGTTTTTTTTATACAGATTGATTTATATATGTTCAATTACATGCTTGATTTAGCGCGAAACTTAATCCAGTACTTGTGACACACATTCACTATGTCACTTTCTGTATATGTACATAGGTACATTGCAAAGTTTTATCGCGTTCAATTTCAAACTACATGATTGTTCCCGACACATTGGATTTGAAACATTTCAGATTAAACTTGTTCGTTTGTCGACTTTCTCTTTGGCATCGCTTTGAACTTTTACATAGCAGGATATGTGAAGCAGTTTTTATATTTTTGATACAGTTTATGACGTGCATATGTACTGAAGACTGGAGTTTCGTAAGTATTACCTATTTGTCAATTGTTTAACGCAATGATTCAAACGATATGATAGATACGGAATAGTTTCATAAGCTAGATGCTTTGTATTGCTAGTATTTACAATCTAAATGCCTTCAGTTTCACTTTGAAAGTTTCTTTCTTGTGATCCTGCTTGCCAATTATCTTTTCGTGGATGAATCAACTTGGATGAAGTATGGATTTGTATTGTCTCTAAAGTGCCGATAATTTGAAGAAGTTTTAGAGTTGCCATAATTGTTGTTGGATTTCTATCTACGTCCTTGCAAGGCCATGACAACTGCTGTGCATTGATGTTTAATCGACGATCTGCGCACGCAATTTCTTTCTGATAATGCTTTTTTTTAATAAAAACTAAGTTGTAATAACTGACATATGTTTCTCCTTAGCAACAATAATTTTATAGTAAGCCCTTGTTTTAGTAAACCAACTTGTTGACGTTAATTTTAATGAAAAATATATTATTTTCTATTATTGACTTGCAAGCATACACTTCTATGATCGCTTCTGAATTGCACGAATTTCATCTAGATGTTAGCACTACATGGGTCTATACATTGTGTTTACAACTTTTATGCATTTTTCGGGTGGGTATTTCAATTAATTTGATTCTGCTACAACTTCTTACATAATAGGCCTTACAAAATGTCAATATATATATATTACGCTTAGTGATATGGAAGATCCCTTGAATTCTCACTACCATTTAATGTTGCTTCCAACTATTAGCTGCAAAAAGAGTTTGTCACACCAGTTCTAATTTAAAAATATGGACTTACCTTTATAATGTACATCACGATACATACTAGGACACGCTTTGCCATTTTGTTTCGTTCGAAAATCAATATTGGTGCGAATAGGCCGATGGAGAAGAGGTTGCGGTGGTCTAAAATTATTCCCTACAGGTGCCTTCGGATGATCAGGTCCTCCTTGCATCAAACGGCGTAAGGCAAACAGCTATGAAAATAAAACAAAATTTAAATAATGCAATAATGATAATTGATGTGAATTACTAGACTACTACTAATTTTTTTAAACCATTTTTTTATTCCGCGGAAAATAATAAATTAATCGCATATGAAAGCAGCACCATGAAATATCTTGGAAGCCATATGATTCAATGTTGCTGAGCTGACATAAGAATAAACACATACAGCATAAGAATAAACACATACAGCATCACGGTATTAATGAGAGAAGTAAGCGGTTTGCGCTGTGCATATATTCTACCCACGTGATTCAGACTGAATAAATTTAAATGCTCAAATGATATTGTTCTAATTTTCGCAATCAAAACGACAATTTGAAAGTTACGAAAAGCCAAAAAAAGTATCTTCTATTATAAGTCGACAACTTATTGCAAATTAGAAACGAGTTTGTTGTACTTTCGATTCGCCAATTTATTACAAACGTGGTTTTATAACTAAAACCAACTGGTGAAAATAAAGTAGCAGATAACTTAGAAAGAAACTGATCACAAATGTATTGAGGAATAGAAGAAGTAGTTTCGAAAATGTCAGAAAATCGGTTATTTTATTTAGAAGTAGTTTCCGAAAATATGTCAGAAAATCGGTTATTTTATTTAAAAAAAACCGACATACGACCAGAAAGGCTTCAAGTTCTTTGAACAAAAACATACTTCAATATTGGCGAGGTACAAACGCTTCGCTTCTTCAACAATTCTTTTAGTAAATACTGGGAAAGACCGATAACGCTGAAAAGCCTCAACAGATGAACTATGGAGAAATTCATTTTGGGCCTTATTTAGAGGGTGTCACAGATAACCAAGGAGGACAAGCACCACGACGAGCACAAGATACAGGAGTAAATTTAAATACAAGGGAATCTCTATTTCAATCCTACTATTTTCCGTGCATCCTTAAAATTTGTCTTGGTATTACAGTTTAAAAGCTTTCAGAAATTTGGAATAATATGGTAAATAATGATTTGGTAGGTTTTGTTGCATAGTCTTCATTTGCATGAATTGGACAAAAGTGTAAGTTAAATAAATTTCTTTTGATTGCAGTGGCGTCAAAGTGCTTTCTCTACTAAGCATTTCCATTATTTGTCTTATGAATGATGCTGCCATCAAATTATCATATGACAATCATTCTACAGTCAAAAGAAGTAGGAAGTATTTAACATTCCTAGATTTTTAAAATTCTTGATTTTGAAATTTGAGCCCATCAGTTATGTATTCAAAGGTAATTTTTCGCATTAAAAGCCATAAAAATGCATTCAAGCATTCTAATCTGGATGGAACCTGCACGATCGACGAAAAGATTGGTCTGAATAGTAGAGCACTGGCTTCTTGCGTGTGGGGTCCCTGGTTCGAATCCAGGTTTGGACGAGAGTCCGCGCACCAAGCTTTGAGTTCACTTAGCTCTGCTCAGGTACCTGATTTAAATCAGGAGTAAAGTGAGTCGTGGAACTAATCACTCCACACTCGTATTCACAATGATTAAAAAAATTGTAATGAAGCTCTCTACCAGCTTCAACCCCTAGACCCGTACGAGGGTTGTTGTGGGATTACTTTACTTTATAATAAATTTCTCAGCGCTCTTGACTGATTTTCGAAGAAAATAAGTATTAGAATGATTTAGGATTAGTATTAGAATCACTTTGTAAGCTGTGAGGTTTTTTTGTTTACTCTTTGGCGGCAGCGGCCGTTTTAGTGCATTTCTAGGTATCGCTTACTTCTGTGAGCACGAGATGTTCGAGAAAAATGGCATGATAATTAAAAGTTGGTCATATTTATAGATTGACTATGACAATATTAAAGAGCTTGTTACACCCATGTGTACGTTCAGTGCCTAAAAGTCGGTAAAGGAAATTTATTAAACTTCGAAATGAGTTATCTCCCCACAGTGCTATCAGATGATTATAAAATTTACAAGACAAATTTAAGTATATAATTGAGAAATACGCTCGCATGGTGTGATTTATTTGCGGACAACTTTGTAGTTACGGCAGGCCTGTAAACAGTAAAAATTTAAATCAAAAACTCTTGGAAAAATATTGATTCTTAGGAAAAAATTTCGACGATTGATAGATCTCATGCTTTGCCTAGGCAGTTAAATTGAAATTTTCGAAATTTTTTATCGTAAAAAAAACGGGAGCTCTTCGCTGAATCATATACTGCTTTAGCAGCCCAAGCTTCCGCTTGCATAAATACATTATCAAATAATGAGGTCCGTATGAAATTCACAGAATGTATTGGCCTTTAGTACTATGAAGTCTGAATGAACGCAAATGTACAGTCCTTTGTAAAAAAAAATTAAGGCACGAGCTCTTAGTAAGAATAAAAAACTTTTTTTAATGCTACTTTACAATATGATGGTGGTTTTGCAGAGCAATATGAAGGTGGTTTTACTTATAAGTTGTGGATGTTTACTTTAAGAACAATATCAAAAAAACTAGAAACGAAACAAATTTCACAATATGAATGTAAAATTTTTCATTGAAGTACCAAAAAGTTAAGGAACAGCGCAGTTTGATCTAAAAAATTTTTGTAATTCCTGGAAAAAATACCGTTAAATGTACTTAAAATCATGAAAATATGATATTTCTATTCAGCCTAGCTTGAAAAATGTTTTGTAAAAGCAATTTAATTTTGGGTGTTGTTAAAAATGAGTGTGAAAAGGAAATCGGTAGGTGCAGAAATCCGTGAATGTATTTTGTGACGTTGGAAAACACGAATGGCATTTTCTTTTATTGGAATATTAATAGCAAAATCAAGATATACAGTAAAAAATGTAATATCAAAATATAAATCAACCAAATAGTTTGAAACAAATCATCGGTCCGAAAGGTCTGAAAACTTATCTGAGCGTGGAAAAAAGTGGATTATCAGAAAAATGAAGAAAAACTCTAAATTAAGTTCCCCAGTTTTACGAATCAAGGTGAAAGAACGAGTTGACAAGAAAGTCTCTACTGAAATTATTCGAAATGTAAAAAAGAAAGCGGGTTTAAAGGGCAGAATGTGCCGAAGCAAAACTTATATTGGTAAAAAATATTAAATTGTTAAATTACGTTTTGTTTAAGAGTACGTGTAAAAGCCACACTCATTCTGGAAGTCTATAATTTTTGTTGATGAAGTAAAAATGAATGATTTTGGATCTGATTCGCGGCGGTGTGCCTAAAACAGAGTTTAGGAGGAATCATACTACTCGCATTGTAAAACACAGCGGAGGGAACATTATGCTATGGAAATGTATGGCAGCGTCTGGTCCTGGAAATATTCATTTTGTGAACGGTACGATGGATCAAACGTGTAGCCTGGGTATTCTTAAAAGCAACAAAGTGCTGAAAAATTAGGCATTTTATACAATTTTGGCCTGTATCAGGACAACGATCCGAAGCACAATTCGGAGCAATGTCGGCTTTGGGATATTTGCAACTGTCAAAATGCTATTATATTTGCAACTGTTGAAATCACCTGCTCATTAAAATTTTCAGCTTTTTTACCAAAAAATAATACTGCAAATGAATTGAAACGTTTATGACTCATTATAAAGTTTCAGTATTCTTCACATTTCTAAATCCTTTTTCAGAATCTACTGGTATAATTGAAGTTACAAAACGTATTTGAATTAAATTATTTTTTGTTAAACAGAAGAAAACATATTATTATCTTTAAAAAAAAAGTTTCACAATTCAGCAGCAAAACACTTCATCATTATAAATTAATTTTAACTGGATCAAACTGTATTATAATTATATCCCAAATTTATCCATCTTTTAACATGAAGATCATATATCAAAGTTTTTTTCACCATTCATTCCTTATGATTAGGCTTCCTTAATTTCAAACTATTTTTCCCCCCACTCCTTCCTTCCACTCTCTCCATCACTCTATCAGCGTGCACAGTCCATGTACACCATCTTTACCCTCCAGTGAGTTTTTTCATAGTGCTTCCCAGACAACTAGTTTGTTGGTATAAGGGACTGCGCAATTGAATTGATAAATCAAATCCTAGGTTGCGTGAATGTAAAACATTATGGAGAATATTCGAAAATTTTATTAAAAAAACACTTGAAAAAATTCAAATTATCATCATTCGTATAACTTTACAGTTGGGTTGCTTCTATTATCGTAACAGCGTCCCAAGAATCCCATTCAATCAAATCGAAGCAATAAATTAGATGCCCCAGGCTTTTAAAAACAGATTGTATAATTCGGGGAATGAAAATTCCACCCACCGATCTTGGGGTACTTCTTTGACCTTGGTAAATTTTAACTAGTAAATATTTATACTTTGAAAAGCACGAAAATTAAAAATAGTGCCTTCCCGCATTGAAGGTAAGAAAACTTTTTAAAAGTGTTTTCACGGATCAATTATATTGCAAACAGTGTATATTGTATTTTTTCTCACATATTGAATGCAATAAACATTTTGGATAAAATATCATACGTACAGACCTGTCTGTATCATATTAAATCATGTTTAAGCTAAGCGCACAAGTTTTCTATCATATTCGGTACCTGAACGATAATATCAACAAGCACTGTAAAAGCAAAACCATCGTTTACTCTTCAATTGCAAAACCCAATTAGCTTAATTTAACCCACTGGTACTACACACACTTTATTCAGTTGGCAAACAACAAACAAGCGATATACCAATAGCAGCTTAATTTAAGGACTTAGTCCATTGATTAATCTTCTGGTCATTGAGTATGAAATACACACACTTTGCGCTCATTGAATTTTAGCCCCTTACGTAGAGCCGCCGCTGGCTCCAATATGTCTTTATTGATGAATGGACCGAAATTTCACCGACTTTTAGTAAAAAATTTGCGAAAAAGATGCCGAAACCACTGTGAGAAGTGATGAAAATGCGTGGAAGAGCTACAAAATATTAGCGCTATGTAAATTAATTTATTTGAAATTGATCACTTTAAAACAATTGAAATAATTTCAGATAAAACTACACTGTGCTTTAACTTTTTTTGCACTATTTTGGTACTTCACTGAAAGATGTTACGTTAATGTTGTGAAATTTGCTTTTTACCGGTTTTATTTATATTGTTCTAAAAGTAAACATTCAAAACTTTTAATTAAGTGCAAAAACATAATCATTTATTATTAGAGTCGCATTAAAAATAGGTTTTTTTCCTTACTAAGTGTTTGTGCCTTAACTTTTTTACCTACTGGATGTACTCGGCTTAATCAAAGCTTTCCCCTATGACTTCCGAACAAACTATCAAATTGAAGTAACACTCACACAGCTAATAACAAGTTAATACCAAGGAGAGCCAAGTCTGCTAAGAATTCGGTTGAAAAATTGGAGTAGGGCTGCACAGCTATGGCATTTTTTGCCGTTTTCTTGTCAATTTTTACTAAAAAAAAGCTGTGATCAAATTTTCGAATGTAAAATGTTTCAAATGTATAGTGAAAATGATTCAGTTTCGAAAATTTTGAAATATTTGCGAGCGGTAGCCATTACATTTTTACTAGCCCTATAGATTCCAACGCAATCATTGAAATGAAGCTGAAACTGAAACCACTTTCATATTTATGGTTTTGTAATTTTCGTATCAGCAGAGACTGTCATTAAACTTTCATATGAAAATCATCTATTATGAACATAAGGTTAAACTCTCCAAATTTTGAACATTTTTCGGATGGCAGCCAATATTATTTTACAGCCCTGAAACTACCGAAGCAGCTATCGAATCAAAGCAAAATTGTTAAAGCAAACAAATTTTGGCACACTTCTGAATATTGCCAGCTCTGAGAAATTTCTTCAAAATAATTGCCCTTAAACGTTCGTATAACTGCACTCTATTTAAAATAAACTTTACCACAGGAAAGGCTAGAAAATAATATCATAATGAAATACGAGAGGAAATATCTTAAAAAAATCGTTGATAGAGGGTACGAATAGAAACGGTATCTAAAAAATGCAATATGTTAGATTAAATTTGATTTTCAATAGATGCCTAAAAGCTACAAAAATCGATCAAGAAAATATCAGAGAATTCGGTAGAAATTACAATTCTAGTTAACAAAAAATCTTCAGCAGCCTTTAGTGCGGACATATACAGTTCTTTATAAATTAAAAATTCATTGGTTACATAAGCAAATATGTCATCAAATTCCTCAAGGGTACATTGAATTAGAAAACGATTCCCAAAATCTCAGTAAAAAAAAACAAAAACTCACTTTTCTTCCAAAGCAAACACTGAAGCAGTTAGCGCATTTGAAATTCATATTTAACTTCAATCACTGACACATAGGTATTGCTCTTTACGGACTTTCTGGGAACATGAAACTTTCGAAAACTTTTGAAAGGATATTATATTCATAAATGAAATTATATCCTAGTGAAAGTTGTGAAATACTCGCCACAAATGAAGTTTCGTGCAGTCAAGCTTTAAAATTAATTTTACCGATAGGTGGTAAGTACCCTGCGAAAGTTTTCGACGAATGGCAATATGGCAAACAGTGCTTTATTAATTTGAGGAGCTGAAATTAGGATGGAGATCGTGGAGAATATGACGACTGGTAATTGCAAGAAGCTATAATTTATTAATTAAGGAGCTAACTGGTTTCTTTTAACGGCGGCAAAGTAGATAGTTTGATTATTTAGTTTAGTTTGTATTCGAGAAACGAAAATCTATATTTGAAATGAAATTTTTCACGCATGCATTTGATAGTTTTATTTCGGGAAAGAAAAACATAAGCTCTTTGGTTGAATTTATTTGAAAAAATAGAATAAGGTTGTAACTGTAGTAAAAAAAAAATGGATCCGATCCAGTCGAAGTTACACAATGTATTTTATTTTATTCATTAGCCAAGCAAGGTACAAGTTACATAAACAATACAAAGCAAAATAGAAAATCGTAAACTTAACATGAGTATATAAAAGTAATACGAAAAAAAAATTAAATAAATCAAATAATTAACAAATAAATCAATAATAATAAATAAATAACGAATATATAAAACATTGACAAATAACTTAACATAAGGAGTTGCGGATGGCTTAGAAAAGGGAATGCGGATGGCTTAGAAAAGGGATTTGAAGGATAATTTTGAGACCGTTGGGGAATACAGATTACTTATGCTATTGAATATCCTGCAGCATCTATTAATCGGCTCATTAGCTGCGTAAGTAGTGGAATGTGGATATTCCTTAACCCTAGAACTATAAACCTATTTTTTTTATCTGTAAACTACAAACCGGGGTAAATATTTACCCCACGGGTTTTTTGCTCGTAAAATCGTTATAAAAGCAGTAATGTGACTAATAAGTACACATTTTTTTCTTTGTTTCATGTTACAAGGAATGGTAGAAAGCAAATTTAATTTTATTAAGGATAAGTTGGTGAAAAATTCATTTGAACAGCTAAAAGTGCTGAAAAACGGTTAAAACATAATTCAACACACAACAATTTATAAAAAAATTCTAAACAACCGATTTTTAAATTTCTAACGGAATTTTAAAGAAAATACATAAGACTTTGAGAAAAAAAATTTCATCACGATGTTCTGCCAAAAAATTTATTTATTTAGGACTTTGAAAATTATAAAAAAATTGGGAAGCTGATCGATGGAAAAGTCAAATAAAAATATTGGTTATCAAAAATATATTTCGGTTTCTGCCATGTAAAATACAAAAACAAAAACGAAATTTGATATACACAAAAAAAAATTTAAAGTAAAGTTACTATTTAACTTATTCATCGACGCTTTTCAAATTGTATTTTTTCGCCATCATATGCCAAAAAAATAAAATACTCATCAATTTTTTGCTACTCTCAGTGTATGGATACTGAAAATATGAAAATAATCGCTGCAAATTATAAAACTAATGTTTTATTGTAAAATAAATTTAAAATACGCGAATTAAATTTATTTTAGCACAAAAGCGAGAAATAGCTTACCTACACAAAATACTAACGGGAACTATAAACCGGGGTAGATATCAACCCCACACAAGCTTTACGACTTCACTCCGCCAAAATAAACAAGATACTGATGGGCCTTGCGATCTCGCCTTATTGTTAGAAACTTAAACTAAATTATGGTATAGTTTTGCAGTCGATAGTCGTCACTTTTGGACTTAGAAACATAGTTCAATGCTTGACTGGGGTAGATATCTACCCCAGACTGTAGTTCTAGGGTTAAGAAAACTAGAGGACCTGCTGCTCCTTACAGGGTTATTAAACACCATTTTATTATTGAGGAACTCAACTCTGATAACGCCTCTAATGACGTCAAATGTGAAGCAGGCCGAAATCATCTTTCTTCTGGATGCAAGTGGCAATAAGTTTAGGTTACCCAGTCGAAACTCATAAGGAGGAAGGGCGCTAAAATCGTAAGGGTTGTATAGATCTCTCAATGCGAAAAGTAAGCATTGCTTTTGTATGGACTTGAGTTTGTTACTGTGGGTCTCAAAAGCCGGATTCCAGCGAATGCAAGCATATTCGAGAATGGGGCGTACAAGTGAGATGTATAAGGATCTTGTGACCCACAGGCTACGAAATTCCTTCGCAAGCCTTTTGATGAAGCCTAACTGTTTGTTTGCACGGGAAAGCATTTTATCATAATGCAAGGTGAAACGGAGTTTCTCATCCAAGATAACACCAAGGTCAACAACGTTTTCAACTCGAGCTAACAAATTATTGCCGATGAAGTACGTATTGTGTGAGACGGTGTATTTTCGGGAAAAACTTATAACTTGGCACTTAGCAATGTTGAGAGAGAGCTTGTTTTCATTGCACCAATGATCAAGTGAATCAAGTTTAGTTTGGAGACAGAGTGCATCGGATTTAGATTTAATGATGTGATAGACTTTGAGATCGTCGGCATAAAGTAAATGAGGTATATTTGCTAGGACGTCAGATAGGTCAGAAATGAATATACTGAAAAGAAGTGGGCCAAGATGGCTACCTTTTGGCACACCAGAGCTAGCAGAGATATTTTTCGATAAGAGTCCTTGAAATTTTACCAGTTGTATTCGATTTCGAAGGTAGGAAGTCAGCCAGTTAAGCAAAGATCCGGCGAATCCGAATTTCTGGAGTTTTAGAATTAAGGTAGGGTGGTCAACTCTGTCAAAAGCTTTACTAAAGTTTGTATAGACTGCGTCAATTTGGCATCCTTTCTCCATTTTACACAGCACGTCTGAGATTAGGACTGTCAAATTCGTGGTAGTTGAGCGACCTTTTCTACAACCATGTTGTTGCTCGTTCAGACGGGGGTCAACAAGTGGAGAAAGTTTATCGTACACAATCTTTTCAAAAAGTTTCGGAATTGAAGATAAGATGGCAATGCCCCTATAGTTTCCGATACAGCGTCTATCACCATTTTCGAATATGGGTGTGACGTATGAAAGGTTCCAGCAAGATGGGAAAACTCCAGACGAAAGTGATCTGTTGAAAAAAATATGAAAGGGAGCTATAAACTGCTCACACTTGCGCAAGAAAGTTGCAGGAAGAAGATCGGGCCCAGGGCCTTTGTTGCAGTCGAGTTCCGAAATAGCTTTACGTATTTCGTCACGTATAATTTCAAAAAAAGCCAACAAAATCTGTAGGAGTAGATTGTGAGAAAGAGAGGTGTGAGTTTGATGGGTCTGGTGCATTAAAAATATTCTGGAAACTATCTGCGAATAAATCACAAATCTCATTAGGAGAGGAAGAAGTGATATCATTAAAGAACATCGATGAGGGATAACCAGTGGTTTTTCGCTTCACATTTACAAAATCATAAAAATTTTTCGGGTCGCGGATTATATTTTCGCCCGTTGTCTTAATGTTATTGTCATAAGCCTCGTGAGACTTTGCTGAAAACTGCTTAGCAACTTCGTTATATTCATCCTGAATAGCAGAACTAACGTCAATATTGTTTTTAATCCGCTTATAAAGTTTGTTCCTACGATTTCGCAAATGCCTAAGGTCCCTATCAAGCCATGGCTCAGACAACTTTTTCTTCTTTTTTATCTTAGGTACATATCTTTCAATGGCGTCAAAGATTTTGTTATAAAAAGTGAAAATGGCTTCCTTCCTTCCTCAAGATCTAACGTTGAAAGAGTATTCGTCCAATCTATAGAGTCAAGGTGATGATGAATGCTTTCATAATTAGCATTAAGAAAGTCATATACAATTGAATTATTGTACGCTCTAAAATAAATACCATAGAATCGGAAATGGGAAGTTCAACTGATAGTGCAGTGTGGTGTAAACTATTTGTAAAAAGCTAAGCTCTGCGTCATTAGTTGGACTTACCACTACTTCGTCATAAGCGTTAGTGAACACTAGATCCAACCAATTACCATTTTGGTTAGGACTCGGACAAACTTGCTGCAAATCGTTGCCATAGAAGGTACTCGTCAGGTTGAAGTCGTTGGAATCTGACAGGTTTACAGGGAGAAGGTAAGTATCAATTTCATCGGGAATAAAATATAGATTGGGGCGATTGAAATCTCCCAAAAATATGACTTTGTCTTTTTCGTTAAGAAGGAAGATACTGATTCATATAGATGGTTGTATACTGATTCGTCGGATCTGGGTGGAATATAAACTACACCAATGTAAATCGACGTATTATTGAAAGAGATTTAAACAATTAAGTACTGGAACATTACGTTTGGTGTGGTATCGATGCGTCTGCTTGGAAGTGTATTACTCACAGCAATTAAGACACCACCTCCTCGCGTCTGACCTGTAGAGCAGTAGTCGCGATCATCTCTGTAAATAGTCCAGCTGCTGTCGAGAATTTCTTCGTTTGTATGTGAATCATTAAGCCAAGTTTCGGTGAAGGCAAGTAAATTAAAATGGTACGATTTGGCGTCGAGATAAAGTTTAGATAATTTACCTCTCATACCACCACAATTGTGGTAAAACAGTTTGAGGTTTTTGTGTGTTTTGTTAGGAAAAATTCCTAACAGGGTGGTCTACTCTTTGAGGAGATGTAGACGTCGTCAAGTTATTATTTGATATGGAATTTCCCGTTGCCGCAGTTGGTGCAACGTTTGCAGTCGCCTTCTTATGGTTTCTCAACAGACATGTATTGGCCACGCTATTGCAAGCTTTTAGGTTCAATAACAGGCGATGTCAGCATTTTGGAACAGTTAGAAGTAACATAGGATGGACCTTTGGAGAAGCGGTCACGTATAGTTGTAGGAGGCTGAAGGTCAGTATCTATGAGAGAAGGAGTTTTAGGAGTAGATAGAAAGTAAGGTTTGTGCTTGGAGGAAGTATCGCGGGTAAGGACATTTGGGTATATACATTTTTTTCAATATTCTTTCTTGTCTTACTGCTAATTTTGCTGCTAACTTTCTTCCAAGGGCTGAACGTGATTCCTTTCCAATCGAACTTGCCATTATTTCCATTGAAATCCATAAAAAGCCAGGCATATTTGGCTGGTATAACAGCCTTGTACCGCTTAGGTGAATTATATTTCCGCTGGGGTAGTTGTTCGAGATTGTAATCGGTGATGCAGAAATCCACTTCCAGAAGTCTTCCCAGCCATCCATCATCAGCATTGTAAGGAACTTTATTCACGTAGAATGCAATGTAATTCACGTAGAATGAATGTAATTCAAATAATTAAAGTAATTCAATAATAATAGTTTAATGTTTCACTGCGGTAATTTATCAGGCGAGAATTTTTTCGTCAAAAACATTACATTGTGTTTTTTTCCCGGCTAATTTTTGTTTGCCATCTTGTATAGTACTCAGACAGTTGCAAAAGACTATATTTAGTAGTGTGAATAAGTAAGGCAGCGTTCGTACAGGCAGCATAAATAAGTGCGTCAAGTCTCCAAATCGGAGTGTTTCGGAACCAGTTTCAGCTCATGGCTTTGAGACTCGGGAAAGCACAAATATTTTTTGCATATTTGCGCAGAATAATCAAGTAAGCAGGTATTTTCATAGTCCTACACAACATTTTTAATAAATATCTGAGAGCATGCTATTTTCCCGAGTGCTGGGAAAAAGCTGCAGTAGTATTCATTTTAAAAACAGACTAGGATCTGCTGGCAATTATAAGCTACTGACTCATCAGTTTACTCCATGTTATTTGAAGTCATTGAAAAAAATAATACTTCATAGATTAAAGAAAGAAATCGAAAGGAAGAAGTTGATTACGGATTGTCAATTCACATTTAGAGAACACTTCTCTATGGACCATTAACTTCTAAGAGTGAAGACCAACATTTCGCAAATTTTAGAGGAAACATTATTTACGGGCATGCTACAACTAGGCACAGAAAATATATTTGATCCGGTTTGGCACAAAGCCTTTATATCCGAACTGATCCAAAAGAGCATATCTTGGTATCTGGTTTGTGCTGTCAGACCACTTGTAACGAAGAGGTATTTTGTTATCAGAGTCAAAAATCAACTTCCTCAAAAAGCTGCAGTTACTGTAAGAGTCTCGCAAGGGTTTTGCTTAGCCTTTTCCTCTTTAATTTACATGGTGCGGACATTCCTATTGTACCAAGCTGCCACTTTGCTTCCTTCGCAGATGACTCAGCTATATATTCGTTAAGGGTAGATCCTACTGTAATGCTAAACAATGTTATTTCACAGAACCAGCTTACCCATAGCTTTTACTCTAAGTGAAAAATAAAGCTGAATGGAGCTTAAACGCGGTCTATATTTTTTACGAAACGAGGATCTGCTCGATGTCTACAGTAAATTCACTTCGACATCTTACTAATGAATTTTAACTGTTAAGCATCTAGGAGTCCACATTGGTTCTTAATTAACTCTTCGAGTCCACATCTAACATATTCTAGGCAAATGTTCGAGCGCAATTATAGCTCCCTATTCGCTAGTTAATAAAAATTCAACACTGTCACAGAGAAATATGCTAATGAGTTACAAGTTAATTATGCTGCTTACCAAGCTAGTTCTTCTTTGTACAGTTATAATCATACATGATAAATCTATTCATTCAATTATAGTTAAGAAAAGGCTCAGTAGTTAAGGGGTTACATGGGTTTCAGAGAATAAAAAAAACGCCATTTTTAAATGTTTCAAAAATACAAAATAATGTATTAAATTATTATAAATTATTGTTAACAACTAAAGTAACTCTTGAACTATCTGCAAACAAATTTTTAGACAAACATATTGATAATACGCCCTCTGGCAGCTATTTTACGAAAAGGCTCGAAAAATGCGGTGCCAACGATATCTTGAGCTGGATTCATCTGAAACAAAAAAATCAAATTGTTTCTGTTAGAGTATGAGTTTGACTTGTAATTGAACGAAGGATTTGTAAAAATTTTGAAATGTGAACTTGTGGCAACGTCGCGAGTAAAACATTTAATTTTTGACCCAAAAATTCAATAAATAATGCCATGTGTATTAAATTCCAATGAACGAAACACAATATCCTTCGATCAAGTACAAGTCAAACTCATACTCTAACAGAAACAATTTGATTTTTACTAATGTTCGAAGAACATTAGTATTAAAATCGATTCGGCCAAAAATTCATATTTCCATATATATATATATATATATATATATCATCAAAAAATTTCAGTGAGATAATCTCGGGAACGCGCCATCCGATTGAGCTGGAACTTTCAGGATACATTGGTGTATATACAGAATAGGTCCAGGTCTCTTTAAATGTCAGTTATTGTTAACCTTTTGGCGCCGGCGGCCGTTTAAGTGATATTTTTAATATACCTATTATTTCGTGCACAAATAATTTTCGCAAAAATAAAGTTAACGAAATAAATTTCGAACGTGTTTTACATATGAATCGGATAATGCTTTGGAATTTTTTAACCCTATGTGTGCGCTGGGTGCCTGAAAAGAAGACGGGAAAATTTGAAAATTTTTAAATTGCGATAACTTTTGACAGAGCTATTCAATCATTACGAAATTTTCAGGACATGTTGATATTATTTAGTTGTAGATTTGTGTAGCTTTTAATGAGCGTGCTGGCAACCCTGTAGCTAGGGCAGGCACTGAATGTGAAAACCTCCAAATCATCGTCTCTCTTGAAAAAATGCCATTTCTTCAAAAAAAGCCACTCATATGTAAATCTTGTGCTTTGTTTACATAAACAAAAAAAAAAAAAGATATGGTATAACGGGCGCGCCTGGTAACCCTTGCCCAATTTACCTATATTTTTAGCATCAAAAACTTCTGTTCACGGAAACTCACGATCCGATGAGCAGAATTAATTGAAATTTGCAGAGTGTATTGGTCTTAAACAGGACCAGGTCTGATAGAAGTGATTTTGTTATGCGGGCGATTCTGTGCCAGTGGTGCCATCTTGAAAAATCACTAAAAAAGATAACTGTTTTTAGCCCTATAAATTCTGATTGAATAGTTCGATTTTGACAAAACTCACACAACTGCTGGACCTTACCTTAAGCCACGTTTGGTAGAAATTTGGTTGAAAAATTCGGTTGGAGTTGCCAGCTATGATAATTTTGGTGTCTTCATTTTGAAAAAAAAAAATTTGGAAGTGAAAACATTCAAACCATCGAATATTCAAAAAAATGTCCGTTTCTTACAATAAAACCAATCTGTATATAAATCTTATGTTTTATCTACACGTTCAAAATAAAACTTTGGAAATTTCATGTCGGACAAGAACGGTAACCCTCTCCCAGTTAACCTATATTTTTAGCATCAAAAACTTATGTTCACGGAAACTCACGAACCAATAATCAGATACAGCTAAAATTTACAGAATGCATTGGAATTAAGTAAGACCAGATTTGATAGAAGCGATTTTGAATTGTGGGCAAGTCTGTGCCAGTGGTGCCATCTTGAAAAATTACAAAGAAAAAAACTGCTTTTTGCCCTATGAAATGTGAATAAATTACCAGATTTTCATGAAATTGGCACAGTAGCTAAACCTAACTTTAATCTCTGTTTGATAGAAATTTGGTTGAAAAATTTGATTAGTGCTACCAGCTATGGTAATTTTTGTGTCTTTGGTTTTGAAAATACGCTCAGGAAAATAAAACTTTTTCCACTATAACTTCTAGTGCAGTCATGAAATCAATACGAATTTCATACAATTAATGAAACCTGTCATAAACATTATTCAGGCCAAATTTGGTTGAAAAGCCACGATAGGGTTGCCAGCTATTGTTGGTTTTGTGTTTAATTGCAATATCTTTATTAAGCGGTTTTATCGTAGAATTTTCAATTGGTTATGATATTGTAGTGACAATAAACAGCAAATATTAAGCTTTCAATTATTTGAAAAAACTCGCTGCAGGTAACTCTAAATTTCTTTATACTCCTTTAACTTCGAATGTAATATAACAACGTGAAGCAGATGTGATATATTCTTGGCTTTGATACTGGCAGAAGGTTGCCAGCACGAGTCGGTTGTGCTACTTTTGTATCAATAAACGCTTACAGTTAGTATTCATACCGGAAACATTTACAATTAAAATAAATAATCAATGTTGCAATTCCCAAAGTTCTGCAAATTTTTCGGATCGCAGCCCCAAACACCAATTTCAGTTACAGTGCTGCAGGCACTGAGCATTTTCTTCATTGATGTTATATGAGATGCTGCTTTCAAAATTATGTGAAATAAGCAACTGATAACGAATATAATTAACCCGTGTTTTGCTCTCATAAACGTTGAAATTCATGCCAGTGGTAATATCTGAAACCTTCCACCATATGAGTTATAATGCATTCTTGAGACCAAAGTAAAACGTGGCATTTGAAACAGTTTGGTCGTAATAAACAGCACATGTGGTGGAATATGCACTCAAAACCTGCACGATTCTTCTACTGTTCTTCGAACATTAGTGTTTCTAGCGGTTCAGGTGCGCTAGAGTTTTTTTTGTTTCAGATGAATCCAACTCAAGATATCGTTGGCACCGCATTTTTCGAGCCTTTTCGTAAAATAGCTGACAGAGGGCGTATTATCAATAATTTTGTCTAAAATTTTTTTTACATATAGTTCAAGAGTTACATATAGTTCAAGAGAGAATTTTGTGGTGATCTCATGTCTGCCTTCATGTGTGGCTTGGATAGGGATTTGCATATAATTACGTGGACGGCCAAATCCCATATTCCTGCACACGCCTGCGAATCGACAAATCTATGCTATCAGCAACACTGGATTTCATGGCTGCGATATAAAAAGCCTTCATAATGTGTAGAAAGTTAAAATAGATAATTTTCTGTTAGTTATTTTTGTATTTTCTATCGATTGTGGTAGTTTATACTCGTTAATTTCTCCCTTTATTTTGAGCTGTTTTCTGCTACTACAGAGAATACAGCACACTATGTCAATCTAAGCGAATGCACTGCTGTTTTGTACTAGATTGTTGTTTTTGTGGCATAGTTCTATTCTGTTCTATACCGGAGCAAAAAAAAACGCACCTATTGTATCAGTCAAAAAAGTTCAGGATATCAGTCTATAACTTTCTACGTTACTGCTGTTTTTACCAAGACCTGATGTGCAGATTATTTTCACAAATCCAAACGAATAAGGTAAATAAGATATTATCTGCCGCTTATTAAACATTACCTATGGACAATTAACATCTATGGTGGGTAGATTTTTGTTGTACCCGGATTTGTTCCATATTCTAGTGGCGAGCTAAGTTTTTACGACTGAAAAGTTGAAAACGCTTTTCTGTGTCAGGGATATACATAGCTGGGCTCATTTATCAGTTGCTATCTCTACGTTTAATGATGTAGCAAGCTAGCATAGTCTACATTCCCTTTTTAAAAGGTTTTGACAAGGCTAGTCATAACGTGTTAATTTAAAGGCTCAGTTCATTTATTCAGAATATCCGGTCCTTTCTTCTCCTGGTTTCCACAGGTGTGATGTAAGGCTATTCTCAATAGTTGCTTTTCTTTCTTTTATATAGCTTTTCTATCGTGGTTTACCATTTTGAATTTAAGGCACGAGCTAGATACTAAATACAGTTAAGACGCATAGTAATGATTTTAGGAGCCAAAGGAACGGACGTAATTGTTTGCTCTCGATTGCGTAAAATATATTTTAGGTTTTAAAAATATATTTTAAAATATATTTAAAATAAAAAAATATATTTAAGAAAATAAAATATATATTTTCATATAATATATTTTCATTTTTTTCGTAAAATATATTTTTTCATGAAAATATATTTTAGGTTTTACAAACGAACTGTTTATGGGCTGCAAACTAAGTGACACAGCAATGCTAGTAAGACTAAAAAAAATTGCAACACGGTTATTACTAATTCAGCTACTCAAGTTATTGTTTGAAAGGCCACAACAAAAAATATATTGTAAAATTCCGTGAAACATCGTATTATAGAAAGATAGAAAAATAATTATATTGATAGCAGTGTCCGCTGACAAAGCATGTTTTCAGTATACACACAGAAATATTGAAATCCGAAACAAAAACAGTTCTTATTCAAGTCTGCGTAGAATACATATGTGTATGAATCGAAAAAAAGAATATCAAATCCTGACGTCTGCTACAATCTAAACATCGGAGTAAAAAAACCATAGCCTCTTACGAACGTCCTTACTTTTGTTTTCCTGCACTTTGTCGGTCTGTCCCGTTACAGGCTTAGTGTAAACGTAAAAACTAGGTGTGTGCTTACCTATAGACATGGAAATTCTAACGCTCATTTCGTAAGAGATAATCATAAATCTCACTTGATGCCAGAGTATCTAGTTGCTACCAAAATAATAGATACATGCATACCGCCTGCACTTAGTATTCTAGCCTCCCACTCTTACCATATCACTACAACTGGTCTCTTAATACAGCGGTGCATATCCAAGTGTAGGATGGGTATTATCTCTAAGGGAATGGAAAACCACGGCTTAAACTACTTTTACAGAATCTCGAATGGGAGTCTGACGTACAGAAGTATCTCATAAGATAGAGAGAATAATACGAATACAGCAGTCGCAAAAATGCAGTTCTACGGCAGAAAAAAATGTTTTTAAGTTTATTCATTTTGTTCCAGCGAGCACGGTCATTAGTAGGAACATAGAACCGATAGCGAGCGCATTTTAAATTTTCCTGCTAATCCGAGCACAAGCAGCAGGAGCGGCAGACTAGTGTCAGAATTTCTCGAATATAATCCGGTTGGAAAAAGTCTGATGTTCTGCTCGCAGGCACGGTTTAATAGATGCAGGAGCGCTACAAAGATCATGAGTACGGGATTAATTATCACTGAGCCGCTTACAAGGTGAAACGAGCATACGAATTGTTGCCCGTAACGTTGTGCATTCGAATGAGTTTCAATAATTATTGCAAAAAACGTTTACCTACGTACGTATGAGCATGTTTGAGTTAAAATTGGATGCTATGTTTTGCGACTGCTTCAATTTCCTATGAATAGTAATTACTCTCATTCCATATTCTCGCGGCTAACAACAAACGAAGAGTGTGTAGAAGCCTACACTTTGAGGAATGATATACATAAATATATTGACTTACTTGCTGTTTTGTTATGTAAATTGGCTTATTTAACACAATCCACGTAACCGTTTCGTGACAGGCCGGCGACGTAGTGGATCCTTCGTAAGTCATATAATGATCTGTATCCGGCAAGAGACCTCGAACCGATAGTCGGCGAACAGGCGATTCATCGCCACCGAATTTTATTCGTTCCAATTGATCTGTTAGCATCCTGAGCTCTGCATTGGATAAATCACCAAGCTGGAATAGAAAAGAATGGTAATGATTATAGATTAATATTTTATCGGCAATTTCCGTTTGCGATCGACAAACAAGTACATATTGCATACCTGTAACAAAATCGCCACTCCGACAATACCTTGTGCTCGATTCAAAGAGTCCGTGAAATTTGTATAAAGTTGAGAGTTGTAACCAAAAATTTGGATCTGAAATAAGAATATATTAATTCTTTAATTTTCTCTTAGAATAGTTTGAGCATAAATTTATAACTTTTTGTTATTTTTTTATCATAATGCAGATTTTCAACATAATTAGAACAAGTGCTTGGTTCAATTAGTGTATCGTTCGGATATGGAAAATGTACAAATATTTATAATTCTAATATGCTTAAAATATCGTTACTGAATTGAAGTAAAGTGAAAGATGGAGTGGAATTTCCAAGTCGCGATATTAACAATCATATCTAACATATCATAAAATATGGTTGACAGTAGCAAAACTAAAGAAACGAATTGAAAGTAGTTAAGAATACCAATATTACGACTTTAAGATACTATGCACGTTTTCTTCGGTATTGCAGGAAAAGTTTCCAAGTACGTTTATATCGCTCCCTGTTCAGTCTTATATTTAAAACGCAGTTCAAAATACATAAAAAGGTGGACAGAAGAATTTACATATATTAAAATTCCTGATAAATTTGATGTAACTCTTTTTACTAATGTTCGGAGAAATCAAAAAAATATCACTGACTATTTCTCGGGAACGCGCCATTCGGTTAAGCTGAACGTTTCAGGATACATTTATGTAAATGTAGATTAGGCCCAACTTTCACCAGATGTTACTTATCTTTAACCCTTTGGCGCCAGTGATCGTTTAAGTGATATTTTAGATATGCCTTTTATTCTATCAAAAAATAATTTTCTAAAAACTAAGTTTACAAAATGAATTTTGAATGTGTTCTTGAAAAAGATTTGTTAAGTTTTTGGGAATTTTTATTCCTGTATGTGCGCAAGGCACCTAAAATAAGATCGGGAAAACTTGAACTTTTTTGAATTGCGATAACTATTGACAGAGCAATTGAATCATTACAAAACTTACAAAACATATTAATGTTACTAAGTTCTATACTTGTGTGGTTTTGTATGAACGTTCTGGGAACCCTGTAGTTACGGCAGGTGCTGAAAGTGAAAACCTTCAAACCATCAACTCTCCTGAAATATTTTCGCTCTTAAGAAAAAAAGCAACTCATATACAAATCTTATGCTTTGCCTACACAGTCAAACACAGCATTTATTGGTACGAAAATAACAAAAACGCCTCGTGCTGGCAGCTCTTTGCTAGTACCAAAGCCAAAAATATGTCGCATCTGCCTCACGTTGAAGTCAACCTACTGTACAAATTTCGTATTGATTGGATGTGTAGTTATAGGGATATAAAGAAATTTAGGATTACCACCCGCAAAAGTTTTCAAATTTCCTAGACCGTAAAATTTTTTGTTTATTTTCACTAAGAAAGACTATGATTTGGAAATTGTATGATAAAAACGCTTAATAACGATATGCAAAACCGACCATAGCTGGCAAACTTATCATTGTTTTTCCAATTATATATCTGCTGAGTATCATCTACAATAAGTTTAATTTGGCATATGAATTTCGTTATGATTCCAAGATTGCACTGGAATCTATAGCGCAAAGAGCTTTAACTTCCTAAGCGAATTTCCAAAATTTAAATCACCGAAATCACCATAGTTGGCAGCTCCAGCCTAATTTTTCAACCAAATTTCTACCAAACTTAGTTTAGGGTGGATTCAGTGTGAATTTAGTCAAAATCTGGTAACCGAATCAGAATTTATAGGACCAGAAGTTGTTATTTACCTTAGTAATTTTTCAAGGTGGCACCACTGGCACTGAATTGCCAAATTTGAAAATCACTTCTACTAGACGTACCAATAAGTGCACATCGTGAACATTTGCAATGAAAATAAGTAAATAATTTTTAAATTTTCTAAGGCCTGCACATTTTTTGGTTGGCAACTTTCGATGAAGTAATTGAAATAAATTTTGCTTAGGGTCTGTTATTACTTAGAGTGTATTGATCTTAAGTCGGAGAAGTGGCAAGTGGTAGTGGTCTAAAGTAGCTAGTGGTAGAATACACACTCAAAATCTGCCCAAATCATGTACTGGTCTTCGAACATTAGTGTTTCTAGGGGGTCTGATGCACTAGAGATTTTTTCGATTACATCGCATACTTTATACTCTCTCCATCAATTATGAAAAAGCAAACAAAAACAATTTGTACACAAATATAACACTTCCACTAATTTCTTTTCAAACCGCATTTATCCAGTTTACTCCATATTAAGTTCTATTGATTACAACATGATTCACCGTTGCAATTGTTTTGCGCATTTCTATTTTTATATATTTTCTATGCTTCTGTTTTATTTCTTACTTATATTCAAGCAATTAAGCAACAATCTAAGGAGTGATTGAAAAAAATTTAATTTAAGTCAAAGTTAAAATGAGAAACATTTCAATTCAAGTCGAAAATGATATACTATCTTTAAGCCAAAATTGATACTCTTGTCGGAAAATAGCGACACAATCAAAAATATGTAACCGAACAGTAAATTTAAATTTAACAACAAAAATTTAACAACAAAATTTCAACGCATCTAACGATCCTAGTGGCCGGCCAAGGCTGTTATCTGATATCGACACTCGTATTATGGAACAATTGATGGTGACAAGGAAAGCGAGAACACCTAAAATTGCTGCAGAGGCCCTACAAAAAGACGTTAGTGATCGCACAGTAGGAGAGCCTTGCATAGAATTGGATTGGTGTCTGCAGTTTGATAAAAACAACCAACACTAAACCCCAAGAATATAAAGGCAAGGCTAAAATTTTGCAAGGATCATAAACAGTTAACTGCTGAAGACTGGAAATGAGTTGCTTGGTCAAATGAAACCAAAATTAATCGATTTCAATCAGGCATTAAGAAATATTATTGGCATCGATCCAATGAGAGTATTCAAAGACACCTAGTTAAACAAACAGTGAAGCACGACGGTGGACATATGATGACGTGGGGCTGCTTTATATGGTGGAACCTTGGTCCCCTGGCTAAGATCGACAATGAACAAGGAAGATTACTTTAGCCTTTTCCGTAGTAATTTACCCGACTTCGCTGATGAATGCGCTTATCTAGTAAACAAAGTAGTGTTTCAATAAGAGAAATCCCAAGCACACTGCGATTATTGTGAAAAAATGGCTGAGCAACAGTTGCAAAATATGCAATGGGCTGCACAAAGTCCGGATTTGAATCCAATCGAAAATTTATGGATTATTTTAAAAAGGACGATTTCGCGTCACGAACGTGCTCCACCTAACATGGCGAAACTTTGGGAACGAGTAAGGAGTGAATGGACCCAAATTTCACATAAAACAATACAAAAATTGATAGAAAGTATGCCAAAACGAATTCAAAGTATCTTAGCCAACAAAGGACTTTGAACAAAGTACTGATTTGTCAAATAATTACTACGGACAAAACTGGATGAATGATGTAACGACCAATTATGAAACTTTCTTAAGTTTTTCACATGAATTAAAATAATACAAAATGAATTTCTTCATTATCTATAATAAAAAAAGAACTCTTACGCATCAGAGCCGCTAGAAAACTGATATTCGAAGAAATTGTCTTTGAGTGACCAAAAATATTTGGAAAGACGTAATACACTATTTTGTAGTATCATATCAATCATTTCTTACCCAAAATAATAAAAACCATTTCACGGCAACACCTCCTATAGCACAAATGATAAAAACGCTTTCCCAACGCAATAAGTCTATCATAACAAGCTCATAGTATAATCAATCTATCCTATGAATTTCATTTACATCCGAGGATCTCATCGAAATTTTCACTAATTAAAAGATGTTTCAGGCTGCCATGCGTAAAATTTTCAAAAATCGGAAAATTTAAACATTAGTTCCTTATTTTTATTGTAGATGCTTCGCATATGAATATATAATGGAAGCATATGTTGATGCAATATTTACGAAAATGTCTGGGGCTGACAACTCTGAGTTAGCAGCATACCCAAAAAAATACACCAAATCGGCTTGACGTTAAGTTGAACCCAACCTAAATAACTGCGTAAGAAGTTATAAGGGAGAACAGAATGTTAGAGTTACAGCCCGCAAAATTTTTTCCAATTTTCGAAACCTCATTATTTGTGGTCAGTTGTCATTGCAGGATCATTCCCATTTGCAAATTTAATGAAAATATCGCTTGGGGAAGAAATGCCAAAAAATACAAATATTACCATTGCAGGCAACCCTTTCATGATTTTTCTACAAAATTTCTACGAAATTTAGCTTCAAATAATGTCGTTTTGGTTTCATGACTGGATAGGAAGCTATAGGGAAAAAAGCTTGATTTTGCTGAGCAAATTAACAAGAATTAGGTAACAAAAATTACCATAGCTGGCAACTTTATTCTAAATTTTTCACCAAATTTCTACCAAATGTGGCTTAGAATGAGTTTCAAGTACTGTGTAAATTTCGTTAAAATTTGTTGCCTGAATCGATTTATCCACTTGTCAGTTCTCGTGAACAAAAATTTCGAGCGCTGAAATTAGAGATAATTTGGTGATGGGTTGCCTCTCTTGTGCAACTCGGAATTTTGAAAATTTCCAATTGACGTAGTGGACAAAAGTGAAAGTTTATCAATGATTCGAATTTTAAGTAAAAGAGCAAAAAAAATTTCAGGAGGGTCGATGATTTGAAAGATTTTTCTTTACGTGCTTGCCGTAACTACAAAATTGCTTCCAATGTCTTCCTAGCTTTTATTGACATCAACAAGCTCTGCAAATTTCACGATGATACTTTGTTGTTCTCAAAATTTTCATCAATAAGCATAAAACATATCAAGTTTTCATTCTCATTAATTATTTTTAACAAAGTCGTACTCCGCACGGAAATATAGGAGTACCTGGAAGTTCCGCGTCGTCGCTAAAGAGGTAAAGATACCTTAATTTCAACAAATTATGAACGCACTGCCTATATATGTAAGCAGATCTATGTTCTTTGAAAGTTTGAGCTCATTCGGATCGGCCACTCTAGAGATTATCTGCCTTAATTTTTTTGGTGATTCATTTGGAGAAACAAATGACAAAAATAATGTCCATCTACGAGGGTTGATCCAAAAATAATGATAATCAATATAAACCAATGTGATTAATTTTTAAAAAAATATTTATTTTTCCACATAATCTCTTAGCAAGTCAATACATTGAGTCCATATTTTTTCCAAACTCAAGATGCCCCTAGAAAAAAATGATTTACCTTTACTCTCTCAAAACGCCTCAACAGCGGCCATCACTTTGCTATCATCTTCAAATTAACTGCCCCCAAAGGTGTTTCTTGAGCCAAAGAAAGAAGTAGCAGGTGCTGGGAGCTAAATCTGGCGAACAAGGTTGATATTCAAGAAGTTCAAATCCGGTTTCTTGAATTGGAGCCATCGCAACTGCAGACTGTTTGATTTGATGAAACAGCCCTCCGGCTCGCAGTTTGCCGTGTCTGTTTTCCTCAATAAATAAATAAAATTTGGTCTGCGTAGTAAGAGCTTTATTTAGCTGGCTCCTTTCTCCCAATATTCCACCATAACAATTCCTTCGGTTTCCCAATAACTGATGACATAACCTTCCCCGCTGAGCTCGACACTTTGAATTTCTTCGGCGTTGGTGAAAAGTGTCGCTTTCACGTTATCGATTCTGTTTGGTTTCTGGATCAAAATAGTGGATCTAGGGCTCGTTTATGACCACGAAACGTGACAAAAAATCTCCTGATCTGCCTGGAACGTTTCGAGATTCACCCTCGAAATGTCGACTCGATTTCTTTTGCTCGTCGGTTAACATTCTCGGCCCCAACGCGCAGAGACCTTCTTTATATGTCATTCGTTGGCAACGATTTTTTGAACACTACCCTACGAGATCCTTATGAGCTCAGCTATACATATGCGTGATGGTCTCTCTTTGATCTGCCAACACAAAATCTTCGACATTTTTCACGTTGTCTTCAGTGAAGGATATTGATGGACGTCCTTCGCGGTGATTATCTTCAATGAATATTCTTCTCAATTTCAACTCCTTGGACCAACGTGCAATGGTGGGATGCGGAGGAGCAAAGTCCGCTAATGTTTCCAACAAATCGCTGTCTATGTCTTTGGTAGATTTTTTTTTTCAAATACAGGTACTTTAATGACAGCATTAATTTCGTTTTTTTTTTCATTTTGATGTTCTCTCTTTGACAGTTCGTAATCAAATAAATGTACGTCTCTGCAATCGTGGCCTGCTTATATGTTTTTTTATGCTGACTTAGTGTGTATATGAGGTAGTAAACATTTTTTACTAATGTTCGAAGAACATTAGTATTAAAATCGATTCGGCCAAAAATTCATATTTCCATATATATATATATCATCAAAAAATTTCAGTGAGATAATCTCGGGAACGCGCCATCCGATTGAGCTGAAACATTCAGGATACATTGGTGTATATGCAGAATAGGTCCAGGTCTCTTTAAATGTCAGTTATTGTTAACCTTTTGGCGCCGGCGGCCATTTAAGTGATATTTTTAATATACCTATTATTTCGTGCACAAATGATTTTCGCAAAAATAAAGTTAACGAAATAAATTTCTAACGTGTTTTACATATGAATCGGATAATGCTTTGGAATTTTTTAACCCTATGTGTGCGCTGGGTGCCTAAAAAGAGGACGGGAAAATTTGAAAATTTTTAAATTTCGATAACTTTTGACAGAGCTATTCAATCATTACGAAATTTTCGGAACATATTGATATTATTTAGTTGTAGATTTTTGTAGCTTTTAATCAGCGTGCTGGCAACCCTGTAGCTAGGGCAGGCACTGAAAGTGAAAACCTCCAATTCATCGTCTCTCTTGAAAAAATGTCGTTTCTTCAAAAAAAGCCACTCATATGTAAATCTTGTGCTTTGTTTACATAACCAAAAAAAAAAAAAAGATATGGTATAACGGGCACGCCTGGTAACCCTTGCCCAATTGACCTATATTTTTAGCATCAAAAACTTCTGTTCACGGAAACTCACGATCCGATGAGCAGAATTGCTTGAAATTCACAGAATCTATTGGTCCTATATAGGACCAGGTCTGATAGAAGTGATTTTGAAATGCGGGTGATTCTGGGCCAGTGGTGCCATCTTGAAAAACCACTAAAAAAGATAATTGTTTTTAGCCCTATAAATTCTGATTGAATCGTTCGATTTTGACGAAACTCACACAATTGCTGGCCCTTACTTTAAGCCACGTTTGGTAGAAATTTGGTTGAAAAATTCGGTTGGAGCTGCCAGCTATGATAATTTTGGTGTCTTTATTTTGAAAAAAAAAATTTGGAAGTGAAAACATTCAAACCATCGAATATTCTAAAAAATGTCCGTTTCTTACAATAAAACCAATCTGTATATAAATCTTATGTTTTATCTACACGTTCAAAATAAAACTTTGGAAATTTCATGTCGGACAAGAACGGTAACCCTCTCCCAGGTAACCGATATTTTTAGCATCAAAAACTTCTGTTCACGGAAACTCACGAACCAATAATCAGATACAGCTAAAATTTACAGAATGCATTGGACTTAAGTAAGACCAGATTCAATAGAAGCGATTTTGAATTGTGGGCAAGTCTGTGCCAGTGGTGCCATCTTGAAAAATTACAAAGAAAAAAAACTGCTTTTTGCCCTATGAAATGTGAATAAGTTACCAGATTTTCATGAAGTTGACACAGTAGCTAAACCTAACTTTAATCTCTGTTTGGTGGAAATTTGGTTGAAAAATTTGATTGGTGCTGCCAGCTATGGTAATTTTTGTGTCTTTGGTTTTGAAAATTCTCTCAGGAAAATAAAACTTTTTGCCCTATAACTTCCAGTGTAGTCATGAAATCAATACGAATTTCATACAATTAATGAAACCTGTCACAAACATTATTCAGGCCAAAGTTGATTGAAAAGCCACGATAGGGTTGCCAGCTATTGTTGGTTTTGTGTTTAATTGCAATATCATTATTAAGCGGTTTTATCGTAGAATTTTCAAATGGTAATGATATTGTAGTGACAACAAACAGCAAATATTAAGCTTTCGATCATTTGAAAAAACTCGCTGCAGGTAACCCTAAATTTCTTTATACTGCTATAACTTCGAATGTAATTAAACAACGTGAAGCAGATTTGATATATTCTTGGCTTTGATACTGGCGAAAGGTTGCCAGCACGAGTCGGTTGTGCTACTTTTGTATCAATAAATGCTTACAGTTAGTATACATACCGGAAACATTTACAATGAAAATAAATAACCGATGTTACAATTCGCAAAGTTCTGCAAATTTTTCGGATCGCAGCCCCAAACACCAACTTCAGTTACAGTGCTGCAGGCACTGAGCATTTTCTTCATTGATGTTATATGAGATGCTGATTTCAAAATTATGTGAAAAAAGCAACTGATAACGAATATAATTAACCCGTGTTTTGCTCTCATAAACGTTGAATTTCATGCCAGTGGTAATATCTGAAACCTTCTACCATATGAGTTATAATGCATTCTTGAGACCAAAGTAAAACGTGGCATTTGAAACAGTTTGGCCGTAATAAGCAGCACATGTAGTGGAATATGCACTCAAAACCTGCACGATTTTTCTACTGTTCTTCGAACATTAGTGTTTCTAGCGGTTCAGGTGCGCTAGAGTTTTTTTTAAATTTTATGCGAACTGGAAATAGCCGATTATCACTACTTTCAAATCAACCCTCATAGATCCGTGTTATATGCTGAAGCTTGTAGGAAATGAATTCGCAGCTTTGAAAACCATCATTGCCTCTGATGACAATGAAATTAAATAGGAATATCGAGAAGAAAATGAGGGCTTGTATTTAAGAGATAAGCTCCGGAAAACTAATTTGTTGCTAAAATGCAGGTACGTTTAGCGGTTCAAACATTGAGTAGATCATTATAGAGAGGACTTACAGTATGTTTTTTGTATGTTTTTCAAATTTTGAGCTTTTTGAACAAACGCGCTGCAAATATAACGAATCGTTGTATTCAAAATTTTCCAAAAGGTCATTGCCTGTTTTAAACTGGTAAAACGTTTTTAGAAAAACTTTTAATAAGTTCACTGAGAAAACACATGGCGCCAGACGCCATAATTTATAGACTTCTGGCGCCATGTACATAGTCGATTTAGGGATTGTGATAAAATATAGCGCCACACGCCATAATACATGGCGAAAAGTACATAGGCCTACACGCCATGTATTATAGTCTTCCACGCCATGTACATGGCGTGACGGACTATATTACATGGCGTGGAGAACTATAGTGCATGGCGTGGAGAGCTATAATACATGGCGTGGAGGACTATACTGTATGGCGTGGAGGATTATACTGTATGGCGTGGAGGACTATACTGTATGGCGCAGAGGACTATACTGTATGGCGTGGAGGACTATAGTACATGGCGTGAAGGACTATAGTACATGGCGT
This sequence comes from Nemotelus pantherinus, assembly GCA_963978885.1. Classification (NCBI taxonomy): domain Eukaryota; kingdom Metazoa; phylum Arthropoda; class Insecta; order Diptera; family Stratiomyidae; genus Nemotelus; species Nemotelus pantherinus. Next base: position 98,768,176 of record OZ022265.1, on the reverse strand, counting down.
GGAAGACTATAGTACATGGCGTGGAAGACTATAGTACATGGCGTGGAAGACTATAGTACATGGCGTGGAAGACTATAGTGCATGGCGTGGAAGACTATAGTACATGGCGTAGAAGACTATAGTACATGGCGTGGAAGACTATAGTACATGGCGTGGAAGACTATAGTACATGGCGTGGAAGACTATAGTATATTGAAGAAGCAAATCAGTCAATAAAATGCTACTTACCATAAATGAGCACACGGAGAAGTCCCTTGCTTGCAACAAACAGGCGCTGGCTGCATTTAGAGTCGCCGAAGAAGCCATTCAATAATATGCGCTCTTAGCCGATTGAGAATGTTGTCGATCTATCGACGATACTCAAGTATCACTTGCTGACATATATAGATCCCCTCACACACTATGGCTGCGAGTTATAATTGTAGTGCCATGAGCCATATTACATGGCTCATGGGACTATGTAATATGGCGTATGGGGCCATAATTTCTGCGCCATGTAATTATGGCGCTGGGAGCTATACTGCATGGCTCAGGGCACTATGTGCATAGCGTGTTGCACCATAAATGCTGCACCATGTAACATGGCACCACGCGCTATGTAGATTCTGAGATTATGGCGCTGGGAGCCATATTGCATGGCTCAGAGTACTATGTACATGGCGTATGGGACCATAAATAATGCGCTATGTTACATGGCTCTGGGCGCTATGTGGATTTTTTTCAGTGTTCAAAGAGAAGTGTAGTTTCATTGGGTCTTACTGACTTTGTGCGAAAAACTAAGGTTTGTTGTACCGACAAATATTTCCCATCAGACAAAACTAATTAGGGTCACATTGAACTTCCTTTTGGGTCAATTCGATTAGATTTTGGGCAGAATAAAAACTCTACAGCAATGCTAATAAGAAGCTGTTTGAAAAAAAATGTATGCTAAGATGCAAAATAAGAAAGTGCAATTGGAAAAACTCTCTCGATAAAGCAAATCTAAGTATTGAGAGTACGGTGCAAAATGTAGACAAATCAAGTGGACACATCACAGCTCGACGATCAGTTTTTGAACGAGCATGGTTACGACAAACTTTTGCAACATGCTAAACTATGCCGCTGAACTCATAGTGAAATTCTTTGAGTGTAAATTGTGCGAAACTGAGAGTATTTTCAAAAGTTCCTTCAAGAAGTTTCGTTGTTATTTGTGAAGAAACGGAAAAATATATTCGAATATATGAGCACCGTAGTCACAATAATATTTTATCTCTGAAGGTACATCACTCGATTATTACCTTTGTCCATAAACGTTACATTGGGGAGAATCTATTTGAAAACTTTGCATGACAGATGACCAACAGGCATTAGAGTCTCGTAATAAAATTATAAAACGAAAAACATTTTAAAACTTGTTACAATTTAAAGGTCAAAAATAGAAAAGAGAGAATTTAAACGGGGCAGGATTATGATAGGATTATGAAATCGACCTGAATATAAGATAGTACATGTCCCCACTTAAACAAGAGGAGAGCCACAATTTCGACAAAGCCCCGCTCAAGTCAGGTTCGAAAAGAAAGAAAGACCCCATTCAGAATTTTTAGAATTTTTTTTTTAAATAATAAAATGGTCTATGTATCGCTACTTGAATCAAATCAGTAATAAAACGAGTTGTGCCGATGCTTTTACCATACTATACTGCTGGGCATCAAGTTTATACTTAATAGGCACAGACCATGAAAGAAATTTGTTGCGTTCGTAGTTTTGTTTCCTTTATCATTTGGATTGAAAAAATCATTGACAGACATACTGAATATATTTTGAGTCAAATGCTTTACTATTCATTTACTGACTATTATTGAATATTTTTATGTATAACATAATTGTCTGTGTTTTTGCAAGGCAAACTATTTCCACTTATTCTGTGAATTCAATTTTCCGTGGTATATCATTGTCTCTATTACAGACACTAATTGTTTTACCATGTATTATCAAAAATCTGATGATTTTTCCATACGGAAATCTAAGCGATAATATGTCATAGCAATTACATATAATATTTCAACCGAAATTTTGAACAGTGATTCGTTCTTTTGAAATATCGCGTCGGGATCTATTGGTCCAAACACCGGTGAAACATAATGGCGGTCAAGTCGACGATGACAGCTAATGGCTTTCTCACCTCTGTCAAGTTGTCAAGTGAAACAATTATTGCTGAAGGTTCATGTTTTTTACTTGCTGGATTTTTATTTTCAACCCTGCGCTAGTGAATCTAGAGACATAACGAAATTGTTTTCATTCTTTAAAGAAATCTTTAACTTTGACCGTTGGATTTCAACTCTACAGAGTACTATGAATAAAAATGTTCTCATTAAATACAAAACTAGAGGTCTTTTGAAAGTGCCTTCAAAAAGTTAGTCACAAAAATATTCAATTTTCTATTCAGAAACATTGCATTGGGAAGAACTTATTTTAAGAATTTTCCATACAAAAGATCTACAGCCACCGTTAGAATCGCATAATAAAACTAGAAATTGAAAAATATTTGAAAATTCGCTTCAATTTAAAGACCAAACATAGAAAAGAGAAAATTTCGATGTGGGAATATAACACCTAATAAGATCATCCTTTTTAAAGGAATGTGGACGTAAGTTCACCTGATTATAAGATACCATTTGTCATTATGCTTAGTTAAATATTAGTTATAGATATGAAACAAACCTTTTTGATAATGAGAAATTAGACGAGAGCTGCGATTTCACGAAAGTCGTGCCTTAAGTCAAGATCAAAAAGAAATTTGGGAGGCTATGGCCCCATTCAGAGTTTTGATATCTTTTTTCAAATACTAAAATAGTCGATGTGTGCCGGTTTGATACCTAAGTCAAACCAGGGGCAAAATGAGTTGCAATACTATAACGGTACTACACTATAACGGTACTACACTGCTTAATATGAAGTTCATACTTATTAGGTACATACCATAAAAAACTTCTTGCGCTGGTAGGTTTGTTTGCTTCATCATTTGGATTGAAAAAATCAATCACCAACGCTCCGCTTGCTTTATTGTTTACATACTGAATATATTTTGATTCAAATGCTTCAATTTAGTGACCATTTTGCAACATTTTTACGTATAATTGTTTGTGGTTTGTAAATTAAATTTTCCGTATTCCAATTCTCCTTCCTTCTTCTTGACCCTCAAGAAAAAAGTAAAATTTAAGTCGCTTCTGCCACTGGTTTGCTCATTTGCACGATAGCTATTCTGCCCTACTAAGCATAAAGGTTCTATCTGCATTTTTTTCACTTTTGAGTTAACATCGGATTCGAAAACGATATGCTCCATTGCATGATTCTACAAAATTTTAAAATCCTATCTTTTGTGAAAGTATGTTAAAACCAAAATTGAAAAATGCACCCTCCATATACCTCCAGCACAAATCGTTAAATTTCTTGAAAGTACTTAAATGTAGTATTAGTGGCTTAACAACAGTGAAACATGATGGCGATCATGTCAACAATGACAGCTGACGGCTTTTTTACTGCCGTCAAATGGTCAAATCGAGCAGATTACTGCAGTTTCATTATTTTTTATTTGCCAGATTTTTATTTTCAATCATGGCGTCTCATCCCAGACTGCGCCAGTGAATCTAGAGACGGATCATTTATTTAATTTCTATTTTTTCACTAACAATGCCAAAAGTTTTTTTTTGTTTTTTTCTTCAGTGCAGTCATACGCATTCCCATCACATTATAAATTTAATAACCTCTACTCTACAGTTGAAAAGATCCTCCTTATATCTCTCAAAGAAATGCGTTATCTTTCGATTGACCTCTGTACTTGAAACAGACTGTGAAAGCAGTGATACTCATACGTCGGGTATCCTCTTCAAGTTTAACTACTTATACTTCCGTTCGACATAATTGTTCAGGGTGAGCTCGAAGCCAGCTATGCGACTGTCGTTTCGATAGCATATAAATCCAAAACAATGATAGAGAAACGAAAACATGAAAACACATTGAGGATGAGGTCTGATGCTTTTCTGTCGAGCTGTCTAGTGCTGAGCCCAAAAGAAAATGCAAACAAAGATACGATGGAGAACGTCTCCCTAAAGAATAAAATGACAACAAGTTGAAGGGCGTTAGAGCAACCGAAGAAAGGTGACGATCAGTGCTGTCGTTGTACTCCGATCGGAGTATTTGTACTCCGTTTTTAGTTACCGTACTACTGTACTCCCTTCACTTGCAAAGTACTCCCTTTTCATTGGGAACACTTTTCATACTCATACTATTTATAAATACCAAATTTCAAATATTGTTGGTTAGTACATGTAGAAACACAATTTCGACGTGAACATTTTTGGCGTCCTCTCTCTATTTCAAAGAAGAAGACTCGAAGAATTTGGTTTTGTTGCCGCGTGAACTGCTCTTAATTTACATTATTAATTTTGTGGAAATCGACCCACGGTGCAAAAGCGCCTGCTTTTTGGAGCCGTTTGCTACCGCGCGTAGTGGCAGGGTGAGGTAGAGGGTTTTGGCATAGACATAGCGAAGTGATTAGAATTTTTCTTTTATCTATATAGCTTATGTCTCTAATTTTGTTTCGGCATTTCTTCAATTATATTAACGGTAATTTGAAAAGATTATCATCACAGACTTGAGATAAAATGCTTTAATTTTCAGTTTTATAACACAAGTCATTTTTTCCATCATGCTGGTAATTATATTTTCTTGCACCAAACACAGTTCTAACAAAGCAATGGAACGGTTGGTTTATCAGATAAATTTAAGGTAGATTTAGTTAAAAGTTTTTGATGAAATTGGATAAGAATAGAACTCAAGGGTTCACACCTGCGATAAATATGAAAGGTAGTGCGACCAATTATACGAGGATAAGCATAGAGTTGGATACTCACGACTCTAGTTCAGGATCCAATTGCGAAGCCACCCAAATTTATATTGAAAATCAAAGACAGTATCAAAAGTGTCGGAAAATCTAGCTAACACAGTTTGATTGGCTTCAAGCAAAGGCTATACAATCTGCTGCAAAAGTTGGGTATGAGAAAAGTTTCTTTTGTTAACATTGCCCAAAACTGTTAAGCAAAAATGTATCACATATATTGCGAAATGAAAAGGTGAATCGCACAAAATTCGAGTCAGCCTTAAAAATCAACCAGAAATTTTCAGTTGAGCAGCAAATGAATCATTCACTAAAAATTCCAAACATATTAAAATTTATTTTAATAAAAAACCTATATTATCTTTTTGAAGCTAGACATATTTAATTTCTGACAAATATCGATATTTCAAGGGTAATCGGATATTCAGTTTTTCACCACAGTTCTAAACGGCAAACGGAAAACAGCCAATCTCAAAAGAGCTTTAACGTTGAAATCCATAAAACACTAAAACCACCTGGCTTCCGATGGAAAATGTTGTTTCCAGAATTTTATCTCACCACCACTTTACATACAGACAGTTCATAACAATGATTGAGCAAAAAATTGCCCAATGTGCAGGCCCCTTTTCTGGCAGTTCGGAAATTTGAATTTGGAAGCAGCTTATGCTTTGGATGGCATAGCGAATATACTTCGCCGCGTAACAAGACTCATGACTGGTTGGACCTTTATTCATCCAACTTACGTAAACCCAGCAACTTTAAACTCATAGTCTCTGTTTGACTAGCAATACATATTCGGTAGAATAGAAACTACATATAATATTTTATTTTATTTTATTTATTAGCCAAACAAGGCATAAATTCAATAAATTTGAAATAACAAACTATTTTTTTTTTAAAAAACTACACACTAATAATAAAAAAAGTGTAAGATACAAACAAATAACGCATAAATAAATAACTAATTGAGAAAACAAATAATTTTGAAATAGGCAATAAGTAAAATAACGATGAAATAAAAGAATAACAATTGAAAACGATAATTAAAAGACAAGCTTAAAAATTATGGTGTACAAATGGATTGGATAAGGGAACATTTGAAGGATCGTTTGGAAATCTTTGGGGAATAAAGGTTGCTAAAGCCATTGAAGACCCTGCAGCATCTATTCACCGGCTCATTAACTACATGTATGGTGGAATGTGGATATTTCTTTAGTAAACGATTGGACCTGGTGTTCCTTAAGAGGATATTTATCACAAACCTACTATTAAAGAATTCAACTCTAATAACGCCTCTAATGACGTCACGTTGTTACTTTTTTAATTTGTTTTTTTTTTTACTTATTTAACTTGTTTGTTTTTACTTTTTCCTTTACTTTAATTACTTTTCCATTTTATCTTAATTTGATCTTTTTTTTATATGTGATTTTGTACCTTTTTTTGGTGAATGAATAAATATATAATATAAATGTGAAGCAGGCCGATATCATCATTCTTCTGGATGCAAGTGAAGTTAAGTTTGAATGAGCCAGTCTAAACTCATATGGGGGTAAATTTTCGAAGTCGTAAGGATTTTACAGATCTCTTAAGGCGAAAAGTAAAAATTGTTTTTGAATAGACTCGAGTCTGTCATTATAAATTCAAAGGTTGGGTTCCAAATAATACAGGCGCATTCAAGAAGAGAGCGTACAAGTGCAGTGTATAATGATTTTAGGGCCCACAAGTTTTTGAACTCCTTGGTACGTCGTTTAATAAAGCCGAGCTGCTTATTCGCACGAGAAAGAATTTTGTCGGAGTGCAAGGTGAAACAAATGACAACACCGAATTCGACAGCGCAATCAACGCGAGTTAGTAAGTTGTTGCCGAGAAAGTAGGTGTTCTGCATAACCGTGCATTTACGGCTAAAACTTATAATTTCGCACTTATCAATATTCAGCGAGAGCTTGTTTATATTGCACCACTGAACAAGAGAATGAAGCTTGGATTGAAGGAAAAGTGCATCAGATTTAGATTCAATGGTGTGGTAGAGTTTGAGGTCGTCTGCATAAAGTAGGTGAGGAATGTTTGACAGGACGTCAGATAGATCGGAGATGAATATCTTAAAGAGAAGTGGGCCTTGTGGAACACCAGAAGAAGCATATATATTTTTTGATAAAACTCCTTGCAATTTAACGAGTTGGATTTGATTGTGGAGGTAGAAACTGAGCCAGCTTAGTAAAGATCCAGCAAGTCCGAATTAGTGCAGCTTTAGGATCAATATAGAATGGTCAACTCTGACAAAAGCTTTGCTAAATTCAGTGTAGACTGCGTCGATTTGATAGCCTTTCTTCATTTTACACAAAACGTCTGAAACTAGGATTGTCAAGTTTGTGATAGTTGAGCGACCTTTTCTAAACCCATGCTGTTGTTCATTCAGACGGTAGTCAGCTAGTGGGGAAAGTTTATTGTGTACAACTTTTTCAAAAAGTTTTGAAATTGAAGATAAAATGGCATTTTTGAAAATTGATGTCACATATGAAAGTTTCCAACAGGATGGGAAAACACCGGATGAAAGTAACCTGTCAGAGAATATATGCATGGGTGCTATTAGCTGCTCTACACATTTACTGCTCTATAGGTCGGTGGAAGAAGATCAGGACCAGGGCCTTTGTTGCAATCGAGCTCCTAGATAGCTTTACGTATTTCTTCGCGTGATATTTTAACTTGGCTGACAAAAGTGGTTGGAACTGAATTAGAAGGAGAAAGATTTGAGTTAGATGGGCCTAACACATTGAAAATTCTCTGGAAAATATCTGCGAATAAATCGCAAATATCTTTAGGAGAAGCAGAGGTGATATTATTATGGGACATTGAGAATGGATAACCGGTGACTTTCCGCTTCATATTTACAAATTTAAAAAGATCTAACGTTGAAAGAGTATTTGTCCAATCTATAGAGTCAAGTATATGGTGAATACTTTCGTAGCCAGCATTAAGAAAGTCATATATAATTGTATTATTGTACATTTTTAAGTAAATAGCATCAGGAGTGGGAAGTTCAACTGATAGTGCAGTGTGGTGTAAACTATTTGAAAAAAGATGCTCTTCGTCATTAGTTGGACTTACCACTACTTCGTCATAAGCGTTTGTAAAAACAAGGTCCAACCAATGACCGTTTTGGTTGGGAATTGGAGAGACTTGCTGCAAATCGTTGCCATAAAGAGTACTCGCAACGTTAAAGTCATTGGAATCTGAAAGGTTTACAGGGAGAAGAAATGCGTCGTTTTCATTGGGGATAAAGCATAAGCTGAACGATTTAAATCTCTTATGCTTGAGTTACAATCAATGCAACCAACATTCGCTGCCAAGTTTTGTTGGTGGAACGAGTTACAATCAATGCAACACAACATTTACTGTCATCTGTCACTGGCTATATTAACGAAATTATTGTTCGATAATATGGATTCTTTACAGTCTCGGAAAGTGATATCAGTCAGTATTTGATCCTTTAAAAGCTGCAGCGTATATTGCAGAGCAAAAATAAGCAAGAGAAAAACAAATTTTGATTGTCATTTGCATATGACATTTCCCATTTCCCGGACTCTCATAGGAAGAGGTGGAATTGGATATTTTCAAAAATGTTGTTGCCATGCCAAGTTTGAGATATGAGCAAACTCTGCTGCGCAACAAAGTTGTGTTGCATCATTGTAACTGCTCTCATACGTTCTCATGGGTTCAAACTCATTTTGTTGTGCAACAAATGTTGGTTGCATTGATTGTAACTCTAGCTTTAGGAATATTATTTTGTCTTTTTCATTTAGAGACGTTGTAAAGGAAGAAATTAATTCACAGTCATGGTTGTACACTGATTCGTCCGATATTTTATATATATAATATACATACTTAAATATATATAATTATATATAAGATACATAATTAAATATATATATATATATATATACATATATATATATATATATATATATATATATATATATATATGTATATATATATATTATATTATATATATATATATTATATATATATATATTATATTATATATATATATATATATTATATATATATTATATATATATATATATATATATATATATATATATATATATATATATATATATATATATATATATATATATATATAATCAAAACTATTGTACTCCCTTTTAATGTAAAGTACTCCCTTTGGATTAGGAAATATACTCCCCTGAAAATGTTCAAAACGACAGCACTGGTGACGATGTCTTGTTTAAACATCGTGACAAATGTTCTGGATGTGATTTCTTGTGTTCACAGAGTAAATGCTTTAATTTTCTATTTCCATCTTTTCATGTGCTTGAGGAGCTATGCCAAATGAATGTGGTGTTGACCGAGGTTTTTTTCACTTTAGCAGAGCAGAAATATCTATTAAAGTGGGATGGCAGCTATTTTTAAGTTTTTTACTGAAATATCAAGTGGATGTTAATTTGAATTCCAGATTTACCTCGGCCGAACATAAGATTTTATTTTTTTCCATTTAGTGCTCTAGTTATGAAGATAGATGAGAAATACTTCTAACTTAATTTTACTGCAGCAGTTAAGCTATTACGAAATATCAATCAAAGAGGAAAGTGTAACAGGTGCTTCCACTCACTTAAATTATTCAATCTTGTTACACGCATAAACATCTCCAGCAGTTCCGAAACATAATGTTCTCAAGCTCATTAAGCTAATAATAAACGCAAAACAGCTCTCACAACCTACAGACACAATAACCCATTCACTCGAAATTCGATCTAGTCATGTTTTGTGTGCCACTGAATTACTGTTATCATCACTATTTCACTCGTAAGACAAACATACGCTCCTTGAAACTTTCGCTTCATCATAGCCTACAACATGTGTAATTTCTGTGTTAAAACAGTGAAGGACCTCTCTGGAGCTTAATCAGATCAATTACTTCGAGAAATAAATGAACAATTCGCACGCACTCGAGAAGCTCTCGAGGATAGCAAATATGCGCCGAGAGTTGCAATGGAACACATATCACAAGACCTCTACGTCTCAGCCATTTGTATAGACAGAGCGGAGAACTTTCCGTAGTCAAAGAGATTTCGCTCCTTGTTTCGAATATGAGAAGTCCTTGCTCTATTTGGATGGCATACTCTGCATAAATGGGGCCTATGTTTGATTTTACGAACAGGAATCTAAACGGAGAATTGTTGCGGCTGGGAATGTTGGAACTTAGCACCATTTCATAATTCAATAGGAAGCAGACAATTGGAATTGCAGCCGTAGTTGGTCAAAATCAGGAATTTATTTGAAATTGTCGTACTTGTTTTCCTGCACTTTAGATAAAAGCCAAATTTCGGCAGTCTTCTCGTTGGACAATAGACAAAAAGATGGAGTATTCAAATTGGAAAATGATTGCGAGACATTTCCCCGGAATATATTGTCTTCAAATATGCCCGTTATTTTGATCAAAACACGATAAGTACCAGAAGCAGTAGAATACTCAGTAAAACTGATAGAACTGATATGAGGTGCGAATTGTGTTTCTGCTTAAACAAGCATTCTATTGTTTAAAGAGGTATTATTCTTCGCAGTTGTACAATGCTGGCAAAACAATGCAATGCGATGAGAAATCCTGTAAACATAATCGAATTTCAGTTAGTGGCAACTGATTAAGACAAATGTCCACCCTGTTAATACTTGCAATAAATAATTCAGACATTAAAATTAGAAACTCAATTTTGAAATCAAATGCGGGAGACTATATTATGTAGCCATGATTAATGTGTATTGAACATTTTAACAGAAAATTTTTTACGCAGCCAGGTGTTTCAAAATAATCAAAACTATTCTAGTTTTGCTCGATTTTGAAAAAGTGTAATATTGTGGTTTTAAAAGAAAGAATAAAGAGCGATAAATTAATACTTTTTTCTTAGGGTTTTTATTATTGAGCCCGTAAATATCTTCATAATTTAACAATTTATACTATAGAGGTCTAGTCGATTTCAAATATAACTGAAATTTTTTGACAGAAGGCTAGATCTCAAGAGTGGTGACTAGATTATACTTAATGATTTCAAGGTGATTCAAAGTAGAACGACGATGACCGAAAACTAACTACTGTGTATTCTGTATCTTACCATGTGACATTTCCAAAGAATGGAGACATGTGCTATGGTTTATTACAGTCTCCGACTAGTGGTGGTTTGTCAACGACCGCAAGGTCGGCAGTGCCAACTAGTGATGGGCTCAAAAACGAAAAACATTTTGAAAAAAACGTTTGGCTGCAAAAAACGAACGAACAGTTTTTCCAAATACCAACAGTTTTTCTAAAGTGAAACTTTTTTTTCGAAAACGAACAGCATTTCTAAAACGAACCGTTTTTCTACAACGAATAGTATTTCTGAAACCAATTATTCCAACTATTCCACAACGAATAGTTTTTCTAAAGCAAATCGTTTTTTTTAAACGAATCGTTTTTTTTAAAACGACCTGTTTTTTGAAAATGAATCGTTTTTCGTTTTTCTCAAACGAATCGTTTTTTTTAAAACGAAATGTTTTTTTTAAACGACCTGTTTTTTTAAAACGAACCGTTTTTCGTTTTTTTTTAAACGGATCGTTTTTCACCGTTTTTCGTTTTTTTTTAAACGAACCGTTTTTCGTTTGTTAAAACGAACTGTTTGGCAGTGGAAAACTGTTTAGCTTTGAAAAACAGTATTTTGGTACATGCGAGGATTTTCGTACCTGCAAGTATTTTATTCAAATATTCAAAAAGTTTTTAGGGTAAAAGGAGCTGAAATCGGACAAAATCGGCCAATTTCGGGTTAGAGGGGTTTGGGACATAACGGGCCAAGACCTATTGCTGTGATACAAAAATTTCGGTTTTGTAGTGGAGTACGGGGTGTTTTGGCCATAGTTTGGCAAAAACTAACTTTACGGCGCTTTTGATGATTAAAAGTGGTCGGGGAGTACAATAGTGATATTCCAAGGTCGAACATTTTTTTTTAAAGGGAAATTGGGCAATTTTTCAAAAAAATTTTTTTGGTCGAGTATGAATTCGGGGATTTTTCTGCGTTGTTTTGGGCGAAATTCCCATATAAGTCTGGGAAAAAACGGCCTAGTTTCGAAGATACGGCCCGGCGGAAAAACTAAAACTAGCACTAAAAGTGCCAAGGAGGAAAAGGTTGAGATCCTTTTTGGTTCAGCAGTTGGCGTCTCCGGGTGTGCTGTCTCCAACCTAACCGGGGCTGTAAAATTTACGAGGTCGCGGGAGGTAAAGTGCTCCTGGACTCATGTAAAGCCTTACAGAAGAGGTTGCATATTTAATAAACGAAACATTGTTTTTATAATTTGTTAATAAAATTTTCGACAAACTTGATGCTTCAGTGAGGCGAAGTGGAAATCCGACTGTTTTAGATTAGCCAGGAAAAGCTTGGTATCAGAGATCGGTCGATGAAAAGTCATATAGATGACATCAGGATTAGTTGGTCTTATCTTAGTATTTTTTTTTACTTTGGTCATTTGAACGAATACAGGAGGTGTTTTTTGCACATAATAAAATTAAAAAAAATTAAATTGATTGAATTTGCTGGCCCCTAGATTGGAGAAAGCCTTGCCAAATAAATGACCGACCATTGGAAAGTTACGGACAAGCTGCACAGACTAATGACTCGGTATTCTTTGAAGGTCATCTTGCAGCATCACCACTCTAGCTTGTGAACGTTGTTTCTGGAGGGTTGGGAGGGCATATCAGTTCGTTTCGTTACATCGCTACAAATCGTATGCATTGTATGTACATATGTACATACTTCAAACAGGTATTTGGAACAGGTATTTTTTCGTACTCGTACTAGTTATACCTACACGCTGAGAATTGACCGAAATCAATATATTAGCATCTTAATATTGTTGTAGTAACAGCATTGTCCCTAATACATAATTTTAACAGCTCAATATTGTATGTTAGGAAGTTACAATATTATATTTGCAGTTTAACATTACATATTAAGCTGTTAACTTTTTATATTCAGAACATCTGTAAATATAAATGTTTTAACATCTTAACATAAATATATTACTATGCTAATATAAATGTATTAAGCAAGGGTGGTGAAATTGTTGGTCATACAACAAAGTACATTGCTTGTATTGTTAGTTAGGATGTTCATATTCAATGCGACAATAGCACACTGGAATAACCTAATGTTGCGCAATCATCGAAGTTAAGCAGTGTTGGGCGCGATTAGTACTTAGATGGGGGACCTCTTGGGACTATGGAAAAAATCGTATCGACGGCGTGTTAATATTAATTATTGGTATACCAATATACTATAGTAAGACGTTAATATAACTTATTGCCATGTTACTATAATATATTGGCATGTTAATATATATTATTGGTGGGTCAATATAGTATTGTAAGATGCTAATATAACTTATTGCCATGTTACTATTTGATATTGGTCTACTAATGTAATATTGTAACAGAAAAATTCACCACGCGCATGTCAATATATAACATTTTAAGAATGCTATGTGCGAGCAATATAATGTTATTGCTAGGTCAATATAATAATGTTAAGAAATGTTTTTAATATAAATATATTAGCTGCAAAATATATTAAGGGTAGAACAATGATTTTTCAGCGTGTAGTATGTGAAAATCCTAGTAAGACCCAACCTTTATTGTCGTACAGCAAAAAAATTATTTCTTTCGTTAATTCAAACTGTTTTTTTTCAAACAGTTTTAAAACACAGTTGTTATAAAAAAAACAGTTCGTTTTCGTTTTTTGAAAATAACAGAAACGCCCATCACTAGCGCCAACCCAAATTGCATGCATACTATCAATAAAAAATATCGCTGCACCTCAATCGTTTCATTGTTAAGCAAACTATCTCAGTTGGGAAAAAATAAGATGATTAAATATTTGTACTTGGCGAGGGAGGATAGGTTTTGCAGGAGTAGAATTAGGACGATTGAAATAGATCACCTAAAATTATTTGTTAAGGTAATGATGGACAAATGAGCTGTCTCTAGTTGGCTAGAGATCGTTACCTCTGCCCGCTAAGGCGTCTGTCGAAAGCAGCGATCTAATGGCCGCAGGCTTTAATCCCTCCATATGCTCATGGTTGTATTTGTTGTATTTAATCGCCTGCTACTATAAAGTGTGGCACATAAAGAATCAATTGAAATCGGGTTCTCCAATATGCGTCCCTCTACCACCATAGCTAAGTATTTGCTTTCAAGAATAATTCCTTGAACTTTGACATAATCATAGAGGCTTTTTACACGACGTCCCAAATCGGAATTTGGAGTATACCCGTTTTTGTGAGCTTTCTACCGATATCCATGTATGTATGCGCTGACTGTGTACATGCGCGGAAGCTCCTCATGAGCTTGAGTTGCGGATACCGGTTTTATAGTAAGTGTTTCTATGTTTGTGTGTTGGATAAAATTGTATGGCTGCAAAAAATTCGGATTTAAAGTCCCGATTTCACCGGTTTAAAGTCCCGATTTCACGTAACCATAAAAATTTGCCCGGC